>KK113230.1:0-39515 GCA_000611955.2 Stegodyphus mimosarum
CCCCGCGGCATTTTTGTGCGCGAAAAGCTTGCTTTAATTGCAAATACTCTGTTACATTCCACAGATTCACATTTATACAAAACATAACCAAGACCAAAAAAGTATAAGTTCACCTAACTGATACAAAACCGATAATAAAATCTCTTCAACCTAACGTCATAAACGGCAACCAATAAGAACGGGGGTGGTGGCTGGGGCCAGGCGCTTGTAAAAACCACGCAGGAAGGTGCAGTCCAATTTAGAAAGAGCTCCATGACTTGGCGACGAATCGCTGCTAGCCTCGACGAGGGGTCCCATTCCAGCATAGGAAAAACCTGCGAGTAAGCAAAAACATCCCGCCAACCTGACCCTGCGGCAGAGTTAGTAATGTAGAAACTAGCCTCTCCGCAGGGTGCAATTTTTACTAATGTTGACAGAGGTTTCACAGACGACCGTCTAGCGGGCGAAGAAATCGAAAACAAGTTAATAAATCAATTTGGAAGGGCAACGGACTGAATTTGAAGGCTTTGAAGGGATAAGTGTAAATTATAGATTTTACAACAAATTAACTTCAATACTGATAAGTACTTAAATAAAAATATAATAATTTCACAGATAATTTTCTTGGGTTTATTCCGACACCAAACACGACCACCATAGTAAGAAATAAAAATTACTTCAGTTAAAATACAATAATCAAGTATGAAAATTTTTATATATTCTCCACAACACCAAAACGACCACCAAAGTCAGAAAATATGGATCCCAAATTTAGCAGAAAAGGGGGCATAATAGAAAAACTTAAATTAAACTTTAAACACCAACTTGTGTAAACAAAACTTTAAAAAAATTGACCTTAAGGATCAACTTAACAAGAGATTAACATTAACAACCAAAGTTAAGAAAAATAATAAACTAAACAGAATTTAAATAATTAACCAACCAAAAGTAAAGAAGAAAAATTAATTACACAAGCAACTTAAAATCAGCGTTAACCAAAACTGTCAAGAGAACAAATTCAATGACTACAATTACTTTTAAACAAACCAAGGAAACTTAAGTTCAACTACAAAAATTAAAACAAATTAAACTTTAAGTCTGAAGCAAAAAAAATTAAATCATTACCTTTAAAACAATTTAAATCACAACTGAAATAAGTAATTCATAACAGCTCTAACGGCCATCAATCAGTCATTTATTAATTGTTCTGTCTAAATCTATTTTTCGGTGTTAATTGTTAAATTCAACAACTCTATTGAAACTGAACAGAAACATTTATTACATTTACGCAGTCACCAACTTGAACACTGATTCATAGTTACAAAGTACTTCTGCAAAAAGGAAGGGATATTCCCATTCTAAGGAAGAAGCCGGACATTCATCCGCTTTCATCTAATGCTCTAAAACGAATAAATGAATACAACTGAACTTTTGCCAATCAGCAAAGTGAAACTCTCAGAATTCGCGACATTAATCACTTGTGAGTGAATCCAGAGAAACTGCAGTCCAAAGAGAGTTAACTGAATTACTTTTAGAGTTTACTTTCAAAGTGATATTGGTAATCTACGATGTTTCTCGTGTAAGTAGGATTTCCCTTAAATCGGCTTTCTCCTTGAGTTGTTTCTAGTTGTTTTTCCTTGTAATATTATTAACTGCAATAAATTGTCAATATATTTGTTTCTACTCGTCTAGAAGGCTTCTTTAAAGAGATATTCAAGAAATCAATAATATATTTACTGTAGACACTGCTCCGCTTCGGACGGCAGATTTAAAAGGGCGGGAAAATATTAGAATTTAGGCAAGCATCGAATAGCCAAATTCACAAATGGCATGTCACTTTTTTTTAATTTAGGGAGAGTTCTGGGATGCAGAATTTAGAGGGATTGAAGTTTTTATAGTTAAGGCATCACAATTTAGGACCAGCAGAGGCTGCACTGGGCAGCAAAATGGTTAGCTCGAGCTCTGACCGAATGATAAAATTAAGTGATGAGAAAAATATCTCTCAAATTAACGGAATTTAACTAATTTTGTATAATATAACTAGAATGTAAATACTTAATTTCGTAGCATTTTAATTAGGAAAAAAGCTTTAATAGTTGAAGTTCAGTTATGAACTGTTCATATTCATTAATGTTTCCGGAAATTATTTGATCGATGCTCTACTTCTAATCTTAATAATTACAGGGCATCCCTCATCTTAGTTACTTATAGTAAATTCTCTTATTTCATCATCATCTGCTACAGAAAAGTTATCACATAAAGTGCTTGTATTAGTTTCAGAAAACGACTGGCATTTAGTTATCTTCTATCATTGATGCTACAACTTGAGTTTTTTTTTTCATTATTCAGAGACATGCCTTTGTCTTTTAACAAATTTTGTACTGTATTTCGGCCTTATTCCGCGATTTTGATTTTGATTTGGACACTTTACTTCTTTTTAAAAAAATTATTTTATAATACATTGATGACATTAACCAACTTGTGGATCACAATAAGCGATGTATTTTATATATTTTCGTATACAGATGGGCGGGATCTCGGCTATTTGATAACAACGTCCAAATAAACACTAAATGCGATAATTAAGTTTCGTCTACCATATATATAATTGGACTACACCGAAATTATTGCAATTTGACATAACAGAAGATGCGTGATCTCATCTGCATATTAAACCTATTATTATGACTATGCATTATTAACATAATTTTTGCTCCTCTTTAAAATACGAGGGTTGGAACTTTAATAGTGGCAACTATTTATTTACAAGGAATACAAAAGTGATTCATGTCACCATGTTTTACAGTCCTTCAATATAATCGCCAGCATTGTGTACAACCCGTTTCCAACAATGTGGAAGTCGCAGAATACCTGTAGCAGCGCCTGTTTTGTTGATAGTTTGAATGGACCGGTCTACTGCCGCAAGAATCTCAGGAACAGTTTGGAAGCGAGTGCCACGAAGTGGTTCCTTCATCTTAGGAATGAAGTCATAGTCACAAGGGCTTAGATCTGGGGAGTATGGTGGATGGTAAAGCACTTCCCAGCCCCATCGCTTGAACAAAGCAGTCACAGCTTGCGCTGCATGCGGCCGAGCATTGTCCTGCAAAATGAGAAGAGCGTTCTGCAGAAAAATTCGCCTTTTTTTTCTCAAAGCTGATCGGAGATTGTGCTCCAAAAATGAGCAGTAATACTGCGCAGTGACGGTCTGCTGTGGGGAAACGGTATGCGTTAGAATGACACCATCACAGTCGTACACGAGAATCACCATAACTTTCACATTGCTGGGGTTCTGACGAAATTTCGAACGTCGTGGTGATCCGTGATGACGTCATTCGTTTGATTGGCGTTTCAGTTCTGGCTGGTACGATCGGACCCAAGTCTCATCCAGCGTAATGGTACGGCGTAAAAAAGCATCTCCTTCGCACTCATAGCGCTCCAGGTGGGTTCGGGCTGCATCGTATCATAGCCATTTCTGCATTTCCGTCAATTGATGTGGAACCCATCGTAAAGCAATTTTTCTCATGGACAGGCGTTCCTTCAGAATGTGCAGCACAGTCGTATGCGCTAATCCTGTTTGTCCGGCCAGCTGACGAATCGTTTGGCGGCGATCACTGTCCATTAGTGCGGCAACAGCTTGCACGTCTGCATCGCTGACACTCGCACGACCTGGCCGCAGCATGTCTGCCACGTTTTGGCGTCCTTCATTGAATGCTTTCACCCATCTTGCTACGGTTCTGTAAGGCAATGTAGGTTCCCCGCAAGCCTCTTGAAGCCTTTGATGACACTGTCGTGCTGTACGACCTCTGGCACATTCAATTTTTATCCAACATCGTTGTTATTCTTTTGAAAACATCCTGACAACACTTACTTTAGACCGCGAGCTAATACAAGGATCTGTTCTTCGCGTCACTCCGCATGCGCGTGACGTAGGCAGGACGAGTCTTTTTGCTGAGAGGTAAGGTAGGTATGTAGTTCACGTGTGGTATACGCGATATTCTTTGGTATTGTTGCGTAGAGTTTTTTCAGCTGTGTTGCCACTATTAAAGTTCCAACCCTCGTATAATATCGACTGAAGTCATTTTAAATACTTTAAGTTCTCCTGTTCTTTTTCAGTTTTTTGTTTACTATCAAGGCTAATAATCCCTTGAAAATAGATTTGCAGATTTTCCAAGCAATTTTAAAACTAAGACAGCAAATGACAATTAATTATTATTGGGAGACAAGGAAAATTTTCGAAGTTAAACTGAAGTTGCTTTCTTTTAATTTTTACTTAAGTAATCAAATAAAAAAGAATAAATACGTAATATACTCATATTTTCCCACAGATTAAGAATTATTAATTTAAAGGCTTTTTGGGTATTATTTAACGCAAACAAACTTTCGAATAAATAAAATATGAATTGGAGGGAGAAGGCTGTTTTATGCTTTTAAGGCCTGATATGAAGTTTGAATTGCTGTAACACCAGATGAACGTTTTCTAATGTAATTTCTGTGCATTTCAGCAAGAAAGTCCGAGAAAAACTGCTGCTTCAAAGTTTTGTTGAAACATAATATAAAGTTGCTTCATATTGTGTTTCAAAGAAATGATATAATCTTCGAAAGTTATGATTTCCTGAATATGTTTTTCATTTCAAACAATAGGGAAAATGCTGCAGTTGAATTCTCCTAAAAGTATATAATTATGATACAGGAAGTCATTATTTTCAATGTCAGAAGACATTAAGATTCCAAATTTTATTGTACAAATTTCCTTAAAGCTATAAAGAAAATAAATTTTACATGATAGAGACGAAGATTCTAATTCATTTGTTTGCTTATAATTTGAAGCCATATTTCTTCCCTAATACATTTAGATATATGTCATATATAGTAATTCAGAAATATTGTAGTAAATATTCTAACACATGCGCCTATTAGTTACAAGTTGATTTTTCATTAAAAAAAAAGAATTATACGCTGACATTATTATATATGAAATATTTTACATTGCATTTATATATGTTTATTCGCTTGAGTAAGAAAATCTTGAGATCAATAATTCTAATAATATAATCTAATGTGCATAAGGAAATATTTTTAAAAATTTAGTTTTTGGTCCGGATAACTTAACACATAGTTTTAAATGGAAAGGTACAAGCATACATCTATGTGCACATTTTTTAAAGCTTCTGAGTACAGTGGTGGCCAAAATTGTGGACACTTTTGGAAATTTTTATGTTTTTGAACTTTGTACGCTTATAGAAAATGTTACGTTTTGCAAAATGCAAACTTGTATACATCATTTTAAGGAGAATTTATTACTAAATTCAATACAAAACACAAAATTCAATTATTTGCAATACAAAAAAGGTTATATGTACTTTAATATAAATAAAAAACACAGTTATGAAGTGGTTTGTAATATCTAACTTTCCTGGCCAATCATTGTTCTTGTTCTGAGAACCAATCAAATGTTAGTAACTGCCAGTAGAAGCTGGCATCATGTTTACACTTGAAAGAATTCATTATTTTGCTTTGTTCTGTAGAAGGAGGACCTGTTTCTTATACACTGCAATTACAAGTAGAAATTTTTGCAAAAATTTTTGATATTTAGTCAAGAAGCAATGACATCAAATAAAAGAGCAGATTGGACACCTAGAAAGAGGTGTAATATTATTGTGCTACAAGAAAGTGGTCTTTCCTATGCTGAAATTGCAAGACAGTGGGTGGTTTAGTGACTACATCTGAAGTCCGAAAATTTTGTTTACGATATCAGGAGATAAATCCAATAAAAACAAAGAAGGAAAAGGCCAAAAAAGGTGCACCATATCTATTGATGACAGATGAATAAAAAGGCTATGTCTCCAAGATAGAAAAATGTCATCAGCGGCCATCAGAAGTGATCTGAATGATGCTGGCGTTTCTGTCAGTTCAAGAACAATCAGGAGATGATTAACAGATGTTGAACTGAGGGGTAGAATTCCACGAAAAAAGCCTTATCTTAATTTTTAGCAACGAAAAAAAAAGACTACAGTGGGCAAAGGAACACATTAATTGGACAGATGATCAGTGGTCACAAGTTATATGGAGTGATGAAACTAAGATATCGTTATTCGGTAGTGATGGGCGAAAATATGTAAGACGTAGAATAGGAGAAGAGCTACATCCTGACTGCATTCAAGAAACTGTGAAGAACCCAGTTAGTGTTATGATTTGGTCATGCATGTCAGCAGATGGTATTGGTCGCCTTCATGTCATCGATAGGACACTGAATGCCAGAAAATACATTGACACTATTCTAGAACCAAAATTTCTACCTTCCATCAGAGATCTCTTTCCCAACAATGCTTCGTTTATTTTTCAGCGGAATTCTGCTCCTTGCCACACGGCCAAAATATCGAAAGAGTGGTTTCGTACAAAGAGCATTAAATTGTTGCCATGGCCAGGAAACAGTCCTGACCTCAATCCTATCGAAAATTTGTGGCATCGTTTGAAAACTCTTGTCCGAATGAGGCGCCCATCAAATAAAAGGGAACTAATTGAGGCTATAATTGTTTCTTGGCATCATGTAATAACGAAAGAAGAGCTTAAACCTCTTGTCAGCTCAATAAACGTCGATGTGAAGCTGTAATCAAAAATAAAGGGTACCCTACTAAGTACTGATAACTCACTGCAATCATCACTATCTAATGTTAAACGATAACTATTATTATCGTTTAACTTTTTTGTATTGCAAATAATTGAATTTTGTGTTTTGTATTGAATTCAGTAATAAATTCTCTTTAAAATGATATATACAAGTTTGCATTTTGTGAAACGTAACGTTTTCTATAAGCATACAAAGTTCAAAAACATAAAAATTTCCAAAAGTGTCCACAATTTTGGCCACCATTGTATATTCGAAATAAGTGCTAGAACCGATACAACTACTGCGGCAACATCGGATGGCATAATTTAAGAGCCGCAAGATTCCGCAGATACGTGGCGGCAGAATCTAAAAGCGGCAAATTATGCAACAGGCAAGAAAAGCCTAGCGCTCTAAAATTATCACCTATTAGTAAAGCATAAGATCTTTTTTCAAATTTAATCAATCTGTTATTGGTTTACAAAGGAAGAAATTTAAGAACAATAAAAAACGTTTTCTAATGTTTCAAAATCTTTCTTAAGACGAATCTGACTGATGTAAGTTATAACGCATTTAATTGATACAAAATTTATATTATAACTAATTAATAACTTTTATGAACATTTGCAGTTTTGCTGCAGTTAATAGAAGACGTTTATAGTGCCATACGTCGCGTAACGTTAAAAATATATTCCTTTAAATTTATGTTTTCCTTTTTAAAATTTTTTTTCTGATTCTTAACTATTAGTAATCGTAAACTCTTCTTTCGGAAACTAAAGTTTTCAGATTCCAACTGATTTTATTCATTTTGTATATGCTTAACTTTTTAAAATTTTATTTCGAATTTATCAGAAAATAATACTTCCTATAAACATTCAGAGATATCGATGCATGTGCAACATTTCTGTTTAATTAAATCAAAATATTACATGTTTCCATCGTTTACGGTGCTGTTACAATCAATTTGGCGAAGATGTAGCTATTAAAGCATGGAAAATGATTTTAAGATGAATATAATATCGATCTTCAGAGAACAAATTCGAGAAGCTATATAATACACGTCGTAAATTGTGCGAAACGTGTGAAGACTACGTGAATTATCACTATGTTTTGTAAGGTAGCAGAGACACAGAGAAAGAGTATAAACGACCCTTTATTTAACTCAAATCAAAGTTAAAAGAAGGTACCATTCGTGCTTACAAATTCAGCCAGCAGTTATGGCTTAAATCAAAGATATTGAACTTTAAGTAAAAATAAGTTAGCTTAACGGCTACACAAGTAAAGAACGCTCAAGTTGGTTCTGACCTAAAGGTCAGCGTGACAAGCCAAATGACGAGAATAATGCAACGCCGCAGAATAGTACTCTCGGGAAAATTGAAATTAACAAAGTGGCCTTCAGGCAGAACATACTCTCATTTTACCCTCTCAAGACCTCCCTTTAAATACTCTCTTCTTTCTACCTCATTTGAATATCACGTGAGCTAGAAATTTACATTCTAGCAGAAAAATGGAGGTGAGGAGGACAGGAAAGTTCATTAACATGAGATAATTGGTTAAAAACTAAACAAGACCTTATATTTTTCCCTGCCAGAATTTAAATATATGCAATATAGCTTAAATTCTAAATATTTAAGAATCAGCTTCGTAGAATAGCTTGGAACTTCAGCTAAAGTAGTGTTAGAGTTACATGACAAACAGCTGGATCTTATACAATTTCCTTCTATTTACGATATTTCAGCTTCTAAACTCCTTCCAAATATCTGGAAGGAGAAAGAATTTAGAAGTAAAATTCAAAACATTGTTCATTACTTCAATTTAAATTATTTCTTCTAAACCATTTCTTATTTAAACAGTTCATTTAAATTTATCTGAACTTTTATTCAACTTATGTATTTAGTCAATAAAATCTCTTCCCCATTGCTTTTCTAGTACAAATGTATTGTAAAGATCGAGACAGTGTCTTTTGTATAAGTGGCACAAGTCTACCACCCAACCTACAACCCACATGTTAGAAATTCGGACTCACTAGACCTCAAAAACACCTTATTTTAAAAACTGCACTTAATGGGCTGGGTAATAAAAGCGTGCTTTGAACTTTAGTGATGGCTGGAGAGCCTAACGACTCAAGCGCACAGTTAACGTTTCGCTTTTAACTTAAATTTCTCTTAAATTTGCTACCTTGCATTAAAACGTCTACTATAAAAATTTTAATTCTTACAACTATGGCAAGTTTTAATTTACTTTAATACAGATATTTAAGAGTACTTTTAACATTTATAATACATGTATAAGATACACTTTATTAAATGAAGCATTAAAATAAATACGAAAATTCAACTTGAACTTTACGTTAAGGCAAACAAATTGCTCAGGATTTCTTTATATTTTTATTAACATTTCCTCGCATCAGTCTTCCAGGCTAAAATAGAGTTCTTGTTTCTAAACTAAATTAGAATGAGTATGAATAATTGCAATTTAACTTCTGAACTTCTTGCTTTTTAAACATCTGAAATAACCTCACTTGAGGCAAGATTGATTCAAAAATAAAATAGCAAATCTTGTACTTTTAGACGTAAAATAACACTGGATAGTAAGGATAACTTAAATTTCTGCTTATCGTTTTGTTTGTTGGTACTCCTTCATTCGATAATTCACGAAATCCTACCAAGTGGAATACACACTGGTTTGTCGTACTCGACCCTCCTTCGGGGCTTTCTTTTTCTTGGAGCCACTTTATACTCTCAGCATCTTCCCTCGATGTTGAGAATACTGTGTCGCTGATCGCTTCTTTGACCATGATTTTCCACTAGACCTTTCTGCAACACTTCAGGTAAAGCGGAACGCTGGAATTTCCGCTGTCTGATCTGCGTCGTTGAAGGTTCTTCAGCTGACCATTTGTTACCTAGAACCCTAGGTATTGATTCCTGTCTGTATTTGGGCCCTGGCGGTGGAACGTTTCCTCGAACTCTTAGCGTGCGATGAACATCCTTTGGTGGTTCGCGTACCCTACTGCGTTCCTTTCCCTTTTGGTTGATTTCTTGGCCTCTTGATGCTTCTCGATTTTGGTTGCGTCCTCATTTTCTTTGGCTGTTGCTCCGTATTGTTGATTCTACGCCGTTTTCTATCTGGAACGTGTAATTTTGAAGTCAGTTGTTCTCTGCCGCTGTTCCTCACTGGCTCCGCTTTTTCTTGTTTCATTCCTGTAAAATATCTTTGAATATTTTATCTTATTTCTGTCGTTTATCTTGTAGTTTAATCTGATCAGCGTTAGTCACTGACTGTTCCCCATTTCTATCTTTCATATAAACTACTGTTTCTCAATTTTTTTCAATTAGGTCTAGGCCTTGAAATCATGGACAAAATTTAGCTACCCTCTCTTTCCTCGCACATGATGATGAATGCTTTACCTTGAGCACTTGGTCTTTCACTTTGTAATTCATTTATCGCCTTCTTCTGTCGCTTTAGAGATTTTGCTTTTCCCTCGCCATATCTGAATTTTTCACTGCTTTGTTTATTAGCTTTTGTATATTTGTCATTTTGAGCTCCAGCGCTCTCTTCTTCACAAAGAATAATTAATCCAGCCGCGTAATTAGCTTATGGTATAATAATAGTTCTACTGGAATTTTTCTTGTCATGCCCTGCTTAACTGTCCTTAAGGCAAATGCTAACTCATTGACTCCGCTTTCCCAGCGCTTATGATAGTTTTTCACAAAACAAAGTATAATTATAACTATGTTCTTATTAACTCGCTCCGCTATGTTTGGCTGCGGCCGATAAGGCACCATTTTTAGGTGTCGTATCTTGCGCATAGTTTCTCAAACATATGTCTAATAAACTGGTTTCCGTTATCGGAAATTACTTTTAATGGAGTTCCATACTAAAGAATCTGCAACTATTTTAACTGAGTCTTCTTAAGGGAACTATTTGCACCTATTTACAGAAATGGTCTATAATAACGAGTAGATATCTGTTTTTGTTGACTTCGCTACAAGGGTAGGAGCTTAGTAGATCTATTCCGACTAATTCTTTAGAAAGCGTTGCCTTTATACCACTTAAGTACCTAGCCGGGTTATGATTAGCGTCATTACTTAACTGATAAGTGTGCACAACCTGACATACGCACTTACAAACATTTGCAATTGCAGAAAATACACAGCTTCGCAAACTCATTATATTGTTTTCCTTATTCCAAGCTGGCCCGAAATGGGCGAATCGTGTAATTAGCTTAGAATTTTTAACCTTAAACTCGCTGGGATAGCCGGTGTAAATTCGTAATTTTGATTTGTGAATTGCGAATTAAATAAGAGATTATCGATTAGTTCTCGGCTCTATTTCTGATTTTCGTAATGACCGAGTACTGAAAATAATTCGAATCCTCCAAATAAAAATAAATATTTTTAAATGCGCGGTCTCTTTGCAATTCTTATATGACTGACACGAGGATTTTTGCCATAAGCATAGCACATTTTACTGTATTTCCTTCCTCATCCAACTTTACTCTTGAGAGTGCGTCGGCCATCGTATTTTCCTTTCCAGGATATTAATATTTAAATTGAATTCCTGAAGTTCAAGGACCCATCTAATCAATCGTGGCAATAAATTCTTTCTTAAATATGAACGCCCTACGGCCCCATGATCAGAATAAACGTTAGTAGGCGATTTGCTAAAGTAGACTCTGAATTTTTGTACTGCTAATAAAACCGCGAACTCTTCTCGCTCCATGGCAATATTGTTCCTTTGTGTTGGACTGAGGGTCTGAAATATGCCACCGGTTGAAATTTCTTCATGAGAACAGCACCTACCGCCTAATCAGAGACATCTTCAGGAATTGCATATTTTCGTCTCCTTCAGGAACTTTAATACGGGCGATTGCCTTTAAGCTTGCTTTATTTGTATTGGCGAATGACCAAGTAAGACGGGCTTTCCCCTCTTTAATTATAACATGGACTCAGCTATTTTAGCAAGTGTTTAATGAAATTTCTATGATATGAACGCATGTCTAAATAAAGATGACTTCTTCTCAGTATTCGGAAGAGAGTAATTTTTGATAGCTATTATTCTAGTTTTCAGTTTCAGTCAATTTCCTGGATATTCTTTTCCTAAGTAACGAAGTTCCGGAGCAGCGAACAGTTGGCAGCATTTATTTTTAGCCCAGCTTCATTTAGAAGCGAAAGTAATCGATTATTTCGCTCGTGAGTATTATGTTATGTAACTATAATTATTATTAAATGTATTCTTTAAAAGGACTGATCGAAATATTGCATCCATGACAGGTTGGAAAGTGGCAGGTGGTCCGCATAAGCCTTACGGCATCTTCAAGGAAGAGTAAACTCCGGACTTCGTAATGAACACAGTTTTAGAGATATCTTCAGGCTTCAGGCCAATTTTGAAATAGCCGGATGTTAGATCCAATGTTGTCATGAATTTTGTAGATTTAATTTTTCATATGATCCTTTGAATTATGGGAAAGGGATAGACAAGATACTCAGTTACATTGTTAAGTTTTCTATAATCAACGGCGAATCGCCGAGCTTTGTGGTTGGTAGGTAAGAGATAATTTTTTTTTCTATACAGCACTATCGGTCTAGCATAAAGACTGCTGATAGGAGTTATAATTTTATTTCTTAGCATTTCTTCTATATGGTCCTCAATTATTTTTTCTTTAATTTTATCATAACGATAAAATTTGGGCCTCGTTGGAGCCGCAATTCCCGTATCGATCTCATGGTTAACTATACGTGTGTAGTCTGGATTATCATAAAAAAGATTTGAAAATTCATTTACCAGTCCTTTTAATTTTTCTTTTCTCTCCTGCCCCAAGTGCTCAATATTTAAATCCGGTGGCTGTGCTTTTATTTCTTTCAGCTTATTTATCTGTGGGTGCAAAATAGAATCTCTAAAGTTAAAATGAGCTCCTGCCGCTTAAAAAAATCTGCTACTAAAACTACTGCTGCTTGAAGATTTCTTACAACAGAGAAAATAATCTTTAATTTTCCATCCTTCACTTAATGCAATAATATCCTATCGATGGATGTACACTGTTTGTCTTATGCGGCAATAACGTTTGTCCCACGTTTGTTAAGTTAAATGTCTGAATTTTCGAGAATACTTTCCAAAATAGAATTATATTAAGCTCCGTTATCTAGCAGTTCTTCTGCAGAGATAATATTTGATAACTGGTAACTCCAAGTCTTTCTCTATTGCGGTATTTAATTGGACTTTTACAGGATTCTTTTGACTCCTGGGTAACTGTACCCTCTTGTACTCAGCACTTTTTTCTAATTTTAAATTGTCCTCCTGAATTTTCTTTTGCCGCATGATCAGAATTGGCGACCGTTACTCGCGGTTGTATCTTTTCCTCTTTATCGAATTTCCTCTTCTGACCAAACTGTAACCTTCGCTGAGACCCTGGCCTAAAACTTTGCTCCTTTGGCTTTTCGCTATACTCTGTCATGACTGTTTTTCTGCCGTGCGTCGATTTTGGAGCTTAGTTTCTAATTCAAATAGACTTTTTAAAGTCGATGGATTTCGGAGCTCTTGGATTTGGGGCAGTAATCTAGGCAAAATAATTTGGATAATTTCTTCACACGTACAACAAATTAAAAATGCTTCAACTTGTAGCATTCATTATTTTAATTAACCAAATTATTTTTAGTTTGAACTTTCCTATCGAATTCTCAAAGTTTCAGTTGCTGCCCGAATTTAGCGCGAGTGAGATATTTATGCAAATCGCATATATCTGTTAGCAGTTTAAAAGGCAGGAGTTAACGAGGGGAAAAATAGAGCCTTGGATTTATCGCCGTAAGGCTGTGCGCGCAAAGATTTCCTCTGTCTACTGAAAGTTCGCCTTCATAGGCATTTGCAATTACCAGTGTTGGCTAGTGAAATTCGCATTATTGCATTTCACTAAGAGTTAAGCTTCCCTCGCCGTCCTACTTAAGCTAAGTTAGGGAATTGAATTTGTTAACACACCTTATTTTCATATTATTTTAGTTCAGCCCAAGTAGTGGCTTACTCTCAATTTGAAGAGATGTAAATATTTGAATTAAAGGGTCACTTTTAAACCCTCCTTCTGACTTTGTAGTTTCTGCAACACTAAAGGACATAGCCTAGATCTGCTCACTGTCCTCCACATAAGGTTTCACAGTTTATGCTCACGAAAAGAGTCAAGAGATTGAAGGAGAAACCTTACACTGGCGCCCGAACAACTAAAAGGATGGAAGGAAGTTGGAATATGCCTACTACATCCCAGAATACAGCTGCAATGCCTGATGGATTTGGATTCATAGTGGAAACCATCAGAGCAGCCATGAAGCCGGCAGTAGTTTTTGATGCCAGAGGACCTGTGAACACATTCCTGGAAAAGTTAGAAGCGCATTTTTTGCTGTATCCAGTTCCGGAACATCAGAAGGTCATATTAGCGACAGGAGCATTGAGGGGCCAAGCAGCGACCTGGTATAAGTGCATCGGAAAATGTCTGCTGGGAGAACCAGGAACGCCGACTTACACGTACGAGAATTTTAAACTAGCAATTTTGAGAGCGTTTCCTGTGGTTAAAGACCGTGCGAAACTCGAAGCTGAATTGTTTAGCAAGTATCAACAGCGGGTGGATGAACTATCGGAATTTATTTTGAGAAAAATACAAGTCTTTAAATTATTGTATGGCACGAGGCCGGACCCGGAGATTATCCAGATAATCCTGCCCAGATTGTTACCATCTATACAAGATTTCATGGAGCTAAGAAATCCCGTGACGCTGGACAAGCTGTTTGAACTCGCCGTACAATTCGAGAGCCGGCGAGCGGCCGAAAATCAACGGAGACAATCGTATGAACAGCGGCTGCAGGGGAACCAGAATGCCGAAGGAAGAAACAGACGATGGCCGAGAACTACTGGTACCAGTCAAAATGCGAGCGGTCAACCGCGCCAAGTACAGCGCCAACAAAATAATTCCAACTACGGAAGAAAATCATTCTCCCCAGGCAGAAGCCAGCAACAGAAGAAAACACCCGCAAAGCATTTAAACTACTAAGGAATATTGCGGGGAAGGGGGTGCAATGTTCCGAGGAGAAGAAAAATCCCTCTGAAGTACAGCTAAATACGGTCATGGTGAGAAACATTGAATTACCGAGACTGCAGTTACTAATTAACAACGTACCCGCTACAGCTCTGTTGGATACCGGCGCTCAAGGAAGCTGTTTGGCAGAAGAATTTTTTAAGAAGCACTTTCGTAGATATCGTCTGCATAGCGTGGAAGGAATGAAGGTGGTAGCAGCCCAAGGAAAAACGTGTCAATGCATGGGAAAAATCGAGCTGTACATCAAAATCGGCGAAGAACAAAAAAAAATTATGTTTCTTGTAGTGAAGAACCTCCAAGCATCGGTTATTTTAGGAACAGATTTCTTTGCAGCTGTGGATGCGAAAATCGATTTTGAAAACTCCACCTTGCAAGTAACCATGGACCCAGTTAAAAAGAAATCAACACCTCCCCCTGAAGTGGATTTAAGCCATCTAACGCCCGAAGAACAGGACAAGTTTCGGGAATTGGTAAGTAATTTCGCTGATTTATTTGATGATATTCCAGGATTCACCCAGATCGTAGCACACGAAATTAAATTAACTACGGATGAACCTATACGTCAGCGTCCTTACAAGTACGACAAAGTTAAGGAGGAAATAATAAAATACCATATTGATGAAATGTTAAGAAACAAAATAATAACTCCTATTTCTAGTGCATATGCGAGTCCGGTGGTTTTATGTAAGAAAAATAATGATTTGCCGTTAACTGATCCATTAAGGTACAGGTTCGCTATTGACTACAGAAAGCTTAATAGTATAACAAAATTTCCAACTTACCCACTTCCGGTAATTGATGAAATTCTAAGAAGTATTAAATCAACAAAATACATAACCACGCTAGATTTGACATCCGGATATTTTCAGATAAGCATAAAGCCGGAAGATGTTCACAAAACAGCATTCATAACAAAATACGGTACATATGGCTTTTTGCGTATGCCTTTTGGATTGTCGGGAGCCCCGGCCACGTTTCAGAGGTGCATGGACAAAATTTTAAGGCCGGTAATAGGAAAAAGTACATTTATTTATCTTGACGATATAATTGTTACTTCAGAGTCGCTGGAAGAACATATTAAAGACCTTCGAGAAGTCTTTACTCTTTTGAAAGATGCAGGACTTAAAGTGAACATTAAGAAATGTAAATTCGCGGCAAAAGAACTCAAATATTTAGGGTACAAAATTTCTCAAAGGGGGATCGAAACAGATAAATCTAAAGTTATAGCAGTGAAAAATTACCCAATTCCGAATACAGCCAAAAAGTTAGCGACTTTCTTGGGTATGTGCTCATATTATAGAATTTTTATTAAAAATTTCGCAGAAATTGCTGAACCATTGTTAAAGTTGAGAAGGAAAAGAGTTCGTTTTGCGTGGTCTTCAGAAGCAAACGCCGCGTTTGAGAAGTTAAAAGAATCTTTAATTAATGCACCGGTTCTAAAGTTCCCAGAGAAAGACAAGGGTCTAGAAATTTATGCAGACGCATCAGATTACGCAATCGGAGCCGTGTTAACACAAAATAGAAAAGCGATTGCCTTTTTTAGTCGTACATTGAATGATACGCAAAGAAATTATTCGGCAACGGAGCGTGAAACTTTAGCAGTGCTCGCAGCTGTTCAAAAATTTTGTGTATATTTTGGGAGTTCTCCCGTAACAGTATATTCAGATCATGCGGCAGTTACCAGATTATTTTCAGGAAAGAATCTTTCGCCACGCTTAATTCGGTGGACCCTAAAGTTGCAAGAATTTAATCTCATTATCAAACACACACCGGGAAAAGACAATGTAGTGGCCGACGCATTATCTAGAATAAAGTTAGACGAGAACGGCGAGAAAGTAAAAATAGCGATGCTTCAGGCAAAGGTCATTGACTCTCGAGAGACTGTAATAGAAGAAATTGCTAGGGATCCCGAATTCGGAAATATTTATAATTATTTAAAAGACCCAGATAACTTCCAGCATATAGACATTAATGCAATACGAAGCAGAGCACAGAACTATGAAATCATTGATGGTCTCTTATTTTATACTAAAGTTACGAATCAAAATAGTGAATACAGACCAGTCATCCCGGCCAAATTAATTTTAAGTATCTTGCAAGAGCTCCACGATTCGCCTGTCTCGGGCCATTTTGGAATTAGAAAAACAATACAACGCGTACGCGAGGCGGTATATTTTCCGCAATTACAAAAGATAGTTAAAAATTACTGCCAGACTTGTCACACGTGTCAGATAAATAATGACGTAAATTTCCGCCCGGCCGGGTTATTAACTAGTATTGAGTCTAGGTTCCCCAATGAAATAATTGGTATTGACCTCTTAGGCCCCTACCCCAGGAGTCATGTAAATAAGGCACGATTTTTATTAGTCATTGTGGATCATTTCAGTAAATGGGTTGAGTTGATACCACTTAAGCGGGCTTCAGCAAAAGTCGTTGCAGATTCGTTTTTGAACAAATATATTTTAAGATATGGATGTCCAGCGAGGGTGATTAGCGATAATGGTCCCCAGTTTGTAAGCAGTACATTTAAAATGATGTGTGACAAGTTGGGCATTAAGCATATGAAAATGGTACCCTACCGCCCACAATCAAATATAGCGGAACGGGTAAATAAGAATATTGTAAAATTGATTAGAAATTATGTGCAAAAGCACCATTCTAACTGGGATGACTGCGTCGAAGAATTTGCATTCGCCCTCAGAACGGCTAAGCACGAGACAACGAAGAAATCCCCCGCCGAATTGTTTTTGGGCAGGAAGATAATGACCCCCTTAGATAAATTATTTTATGTGAAAGATAGAGCGCCGGAATTTCAAATGGGTGAAATAGAAAAAATGTTGAAGGAGGCAGAAAAGTGCTCCCGGGAAGCGCAAAAGAAACAAAAGATTTACTACGATTCAAAAAGAAGAACCGTAGAATATAAAGTGGGGGAGGAGGTGTTGAAACAAGCCCACGCACTTTCATGCGCAGCAAAAGATAAGGTCGCAAAATTTTGCCCAAGATGGCATGGTCCTTTTGAAATTACAAGAATAGTTGAATGCCGTGCATATTTAAAGAATGAGAAGGGCGAAGAGACTGTGGCAAATTTCGATCAAATTAAACATTATTATCGAAGAGCTAATAATAATATTTTGAAAGACATGTTGCAGGGTCCAGCCTCACAGAATTTTTCTAAGATTCAAGAGCCCCAACCAGGTCCCTCAAAAACAAGAGAACCCAGTTTGAAAAGGAGGTTACCAGAAGAGAGGAAGCCGCAGCCAAAGAAAAGACCACCCCAAAAAGAAAAAAGGACAAACGCTAAGCAACAGTCTCAGCAACCAAAGCGTCTAAGGAAGGAACGTCCAAATGAAAACACTATGAAAGCTCCACCACTACGGAGGGAACAGAACGGCGAGAAGCGAGCCGCCGAAGGTGCCAACCCACAACGAAGGAGCCTACGAGTGCAGGAGAAGGAACGAGCCAGTCTGGAGAGGGAGCAAAGACTTCAGCACAAACGGAAAGCGCCACCCACCATTCGTCCCAACAAGGTGTTTCTGGAGGAAAGAAGATCGACCAAACGAAAGGCAGCCCCAGAGTTTCAATCTAGGAGGAACAAGCAAAGAATAGCCCAAGCCACAGTATATCCAACCTTTCAGGAATGGACAAAAAAACGCCTAAAAGACTGGCAGAAAGATAAGTAGATTCTTTATTTTCTTTTAAAATTCACACAGTTATGTTTCTGATTTAAGTGCAAGTTGCAGATTTAAAAGGGAAGTTACCCGAGTCAAAAGCCGGTTGCCGAAAGCGTAAAGGACACGCTTGAAGGAACAACTTAATTATGCAGCGGAAGAAATTCGAGAGTTCAGTTGAAAAACTGTGAGACTTCGTGAAATGTTCTTTGTAATCCAGAACATGGGATTCATCGATTTTAGTCAAAAGACTCTCTGTAAATAGGAAATTGAATTGTGTTAATTAAAAGCAACTAGTACGTAAGTTGTATAGCAAAACTGTTGTATTATATTTTTCTATGTATAAATAATGAATGCATTTAATGTAAAACTGTTTTCTATGTAATGCATGATTTGTTGTAAGCCTTAAGCACTGGTTTTGTTTATATCGAATATTTTGGAAAAGCGTAAAGGATACGCAAGTTAAAATTAAAATGTAATGTAAAAGCGTAAAGCGCGCTAAATTAGAAAGTGAATATATAAGTGTTATTTAACGCAATGAGCATTTAAAGAAAATTTGAATTGAAGATTGAAAGAATGAATTATATGTATGAAATGCAATTGAAATGTTTGAATGTTGTACGTAGTGTTCTCTGGTTTCACACAAAAGTTTAAAGTTCATTTCATGTTAGAACCTCAGGGCATTTCAGATTTGTTTTAGGGGAGGTCTGAGGTCTTGAAAGTCGAAGAATTAACCCCAATAGAATTGAAGTCAGGTGGTAGTTGTGAACACTTGACAAAGTAAAACTGCGTGTTTTTCACAAACACTACATTTGGCCAGAGAACAAGGGGGAAGTTTTAAAAATGAATGAGTGTAAAATGAATGCGTTTGGCGAAAAGCGCTAATAGAAATTAAAAAACGCGAATACCTAAAGCGCGAATAAAAGTCATTACGGAAAGCATCAGAGGAAGGGAATGTTGTACTTTTCAGGTGAAATGTACTTATAACATGAAATTAAAATTTATTTCCTTCCAGATTGGAAGGAACCAGATAGTATCAGTCAAGCCAAATTCCTGATGGATCTTTTTGATGTGAAGAAGGAAAAAGATATTCTATGTTAAAATATCTAAGACACAAACAGAGATTTAAACTAAATTTAAAACTTACAATTGTAAAGGATGGCGAATAGGAAGGAAAATTTAGATTTAGAATTTAGCATCTTCACTAAAAGCCGATTTTAGGCTACTTAGTTTCAGACTACTAAATTCTGGGAGCAACTATGTAGCATTCATTATTTTAATTAACCAAATTATTTTTAGTTTGAACTTTCCTATCGATATCTCAAAGTTTCAGTTGCTGCCCGAATTTAGCGCGAGCGAGATATTTATGCAAATCGCATATATCTGTTAGCAGTTTAAAAGGCAGGAGTTAACGAGGGGAAAGACAGAGCCTTGGATTTATCGCCGTAAGGCTGTGCGCGCAAAGATTTCCTCTGTCTACTGAAAGTTCGCCTTCATAGGCATTTGCAATTACCAGTGTTGGCTAGTGAAATTCGCATTATTGCATTTCACTAAGAGTTAAGCTTCCCTCGCCGTCCTACTTAAGCTAAGTTAGGGAATTGAATTTGTTAACACACCTTATTTTCATATTATTTTAGTTCAGCCCAAGTAGTGGCTTACTCTCAATTTGAAGAGTTGTAAATATTTGAATTAAAGGGTCACTTTTAAACCCTCCTTCTGACTTTGTAGTTCTTCAACACTAAAGGACATAGCCTAGATCTGCTCACTGTCCTCCACATAAGGTTTCACAGTTTATGCTCACGAAGAAAGTCAAGAGATTGAAAGAGAAACCTTATAAACTTAAGCTTTGACTTATCTTTCACAATGTGGAACGCTTTAATGAAAGCATTTTTAAAATTTTCATATGTGTATGTATCGCTGGCTCACCCAACACAAACTTTTTAATGCACTTATATCATGCTGAAGCCTGACATCTAAATGCAGCATTTACGATGGTAACTTTTGTGCCTCTGGCACTGGATAAAGCTGAAAATGGAAAATCATCTAGTCTAGAAAGTTCATTACTGAGATTTCCCATCAAAAGGTGACTGCAGGTCTCATGGAAGTTCTTAGTGTATCAATGATGAATCCATGGGATTAATTGCAGCCAAAGGAACTTGGCAGATTGAGGTAACCTAACTAAATGTTGTAGTTCCTTAAGATATGGTTCTATTCAAAGTTCGGGAGCGCTGTAACATTTCGTATTCTTTGGAAACATAAAATGTACGAAATATCTGAAGACTTTATGATAATTATCACTAGGTCTTGTAAAGTACCACAGAGACTAAGAAAGGCTGTAGAGGACACTTTAATAATAATAATTTAATATTAATTTAATAATAATATAGATTAATAATAATAATTTAATACTTATTTAATATTATTATTAATAATAATTATTAATTATTAATTGTTAATAATAATAATTTTATTATTATTATTATTATTTATATTAAATAATAATAATAGAAGGCACCATTCGTTCTGAGCCAGCAATTATGACTTCAGTTAGCCATACCTGCTGGTTATATTTGTAAGAACAAATTATTATTGTTCTGATTTAACTAGAGATATTGAACTGACTTAACTAGGCAAAATTAAGTTAGCCTATGGGCTACACAGTTAAAGTAAAGCGCAAGTTGGCTCTGACCTAAAGGTTGGCACGACAAGCCTAATGGTGAGAATAACGCACCTTGCAGAATACTACTCTCTGGAAAACGATATTAGCTAAGTGACCTTGAGGCAGAACATGCTCTCATTCTACCCTCTAAAACCTTTCTTTACATACTTTCTTCTTCCTACCTTATTTGAACATCAAGCGAGCTAGAAATTTACATTCTGGCAGGAAATTGGGAACGAAGAGGATAGGAAAGTTGATTAACATAAAATAACTGGTAAAAACTAAACGAGAACATACAGAGTTATCAGTACAGTTAGCAAGCAGTTGAAGTATCTGTGATTCTAATCCCGATGAGGTCACAGTTGCTTTCTCATGTGTCCTGCTCGAAAAAAAACTAATCTCTCTAGAATTTGTCCTGAACTAAGATCTGGCGATATTTTGAGTTTTAAACAATTCTTCAGCTTTCTAATTGGTCGAATAGATATTGTACCTCTTGTGTTTTAATGGGGAATAATGAAAGGAATTAAAGCATTATGACATGTGTACTAAGTGCATGGGTATTGAAAGACCCGTGGTTTCTACACTGATCATTGCGTATTTGCTTTCTCATGTTTCTTGCATCAAATAAACTTAACATTTATTAAATTTGTTTGAAATTAAGAAAGCATGAATTGTTCTCTTTTAAATTCCTCCATTTTCTTTAATTTATTTTATTAAAAGATTTATTAAATCTGTTTGAATTTAAGAAAGTATGAACTGTTTCTTAAACATCTTTTAAATTCTTCCATTTTTTTAATACAAAATTATACTAATGCCATTTCTTGACTTTAGAAATGTGTATAATGTAGTCTTTGTATTTTTAAATTAGTGACACGTTACGTTACATGCTGCGTTTTCGGTATCTCATCAATAAATCAATTAATTTAGCTACGGCATCAATGCATTAGTCAATGAATCATCATTGCGTTATCACATTAATCATTGACGTGGCATGGAAAATTGAATATTCACCTGAGATAAAAAATTTTTATTCCTCTATAGAGTTACATCACTATCTTGTTAATCAACAATGAAACAAGTGGAGCCATCTAAAAACAGAAAGTGTATCTTAAAAAAAATTGTTGTATATACTGATATTAACAAGTTTTAATAACATATCATTAGTATAATTAACGACATTCCTGAAGCCTCAGCTACAGAGCTTAGTTTGTTTCGAGATACTAAATTTGAGAAAAAGAAATATCTCAAATTGCGCCAAAAAAGACAGATTTGTTCACTGAACTATAAAAGTAAGTTTTTACGTAATTAAAAGAATAAACTAATTCACATAGCATGCAATGCATTAATTTTTTATTTCTTATTTCTAGCCTTTTACTTATCTGGTGACACAGGCAACGCATTTTAGTTTAATTTCATGAAATAAATAAATTCTAATTGAAAACTAATTAATTTAACCTGATAATCAGAAACATAATACAATGTCTGTAATTGTTATACAATCTTAGTGAATATTTGAACAAAAATTTTAATAGTGCACTCGAGTTATTCAGCTTTCTTGTATTAAAAATATAGTGGACCTACGAATTCAAAGGATAGCAAAAAATTGTTATAAAATCTCGAAAAGCGCCTAAAGGAGAAAGAAATTAAATTAAAATTAAACTTTTAGGACTAACGCGATAGTTCGTAACATAAATTTGTCTAAAAACAAGAGTCATTTTTAGCGAAATCTGCCTAAAAATATTAAACTAGAATTTCGCATTTACAATAAAAAAAATCTATTGTATAAAAATTTTCCTTTTTCTCCCCATAAAGTTAAAATGTGTAAAATCATCTAATGTCATAGTAAATTTTCAGGATTTCTCTCCATTCTATTGTTATTATTTCAGTCTTATTACAAAATGGGAAAGAAGAAGTAAATACAATTTTTCAAGTATTCAGTAAATAATTTTTAAATACTATTTTCTGTGCAAAAGAATCTAGCAGTATTTCTTTATCTTTTCCTCATATTTCATAATTTCACATAAACATGCAAATATACAAATTGAGGATACAACAAAAATTGAAACCTGCGGTTATCTTGTAATTATTCTTTCCATGTGCACAAGAAATTAAAGTAAGTAATTCTAAACCTTAAATACTACCTGTAGGATACTGAAATTCAATTTTATGTATCAATCAGTAGAATAAGATTTCGATAGAACTTACTCCAGAACTTGCAATATCTTTTCGAGTTGTTTACTATCACAGCAAGTTTCAATGTACTTATAATCAAGCTGATCAATCTGCAAACCCAGTTTTACCATTAAAGGCTTTCGAGAAGCTGAGTGAATCATTTTTCTTTTTTTGATATTAAAATCAAAAAATTCTATAGCCCAGCTATCTTAGCGATATTATCTGCCTTGCGATCAGTGACTAATAAAAGTTCCCACTTCTTATGTTCCGAATGATCAATACTTGTTGCTATAGCAACACACTAAATTCTGACATTGTACTGTAATTTGTAACTTACTCTCAAGAAAGTTTAGATATCGTTTGCGGATTTATTAGTCACCGATTATTTTCTTTAGTTATATTCCTCAGAATCCCTCTTATGCATTGTATTTTGTAAATAATATATTTCTATGCGTAAAATCTTGCCTTTTAGGATTCCGTGACTTTTTATCTTGAATTAATAATTTTAATTAATAATTTTGAAAATATCTCTTATTCTCGGAATCAGTTTACTCGCGGACAAGGATAAGTCCGAGAATAAGAAAAAGTGGAAAAATTATTGTGTAAATTGCAATCAATTATGTACTGATTGCAAAATGTCAGTTTGAATGAGATGAGTTTCTAGTTTGCGCGGCTTCAGCCTTTCGTCTGCTTGTAAGGCAGAAGAACGGCTGTTTTGTAAAGAAAATTTAAAATCAGTTCCAGTATTGCTAAAGAAGATATGAATAATTCTTCATAAAAAAAGACAAACGCCTAATTTCAGATTCAAAATATGTACTGTATAGGAAAAATCTCAGAATAAGAGGACTTAAAAGCATAGTTCGGAAGCAGTCAACTGGGAACATCTAAAAATCAAGATAAAATCGCCTGCATTTTTTTTTATTAGTTAAGGATGGAACCCTCTGTCTGATGTGACTCATCACCTATCAGCCGAATGGAGACTTTTTGCGGAACAGAAAGGTAGGATTTTCGCTGAGAAAAGTATTGTCAAAAAGTACAAAGAAAATGTGACAACGGAATTACGGAGTTAATACTCCATCCAGTTCAGTTGTCCCTAGAACTAACAAAAGTATGATCAATGTCATAATAAGAAAAACTCAAATAATTATTGAATGAAAAGCAATACTTAAAATAAAAAATGTTAGATGCAAATGTCAATGCTTACATGAATGTCTTATCTTTATGTTGAAAAGTGCTGTAAACTTTTTAAATTTTGCTTTCGGAAGAGATTTTGTAAAGATATCTGCTAACTGCTCTTCAGATTTCACATACTTTATAATGACAGATTTGTCTTCACATTTTTCACGAATAAAATGGTAGCACACATCAATATGTTTTGTTGTGTTTGTGATTCACAGGATTTTTTATCACCGTAACAGCACTCTGGTTATCCATGAAGATAACAATATTCTCCTTTCACATTTCACTTTCACCCACATCTGCAGAAGTTAGCGCAAGCAGAATGCTTCTTTCACTGCAGTTGAAGGTGCAATATATTCAGACTCAGTGGTAGAGGTAGAAACAGTTGATTGCTTTTGACTATACCAAGTTACTAGACCATTACTAAGTTTGAAAACATAACCAGATATTGATTTTCTTGCGACTACATCGTTAACAAAATTTGCATTTAAGTATCCAACAAGATGGCATGTATCATTTACTCCTGGAAAATAATAAATGCGATAGCTTGCTGTAGATTTCTGGTATTTGAAAATACGTTTTACAGCATTCCAATACATTTGGCCAGGACTGGCTTGAAGTCTAATCGGTTTTTATTTAACTCACTGTGGGGAAAAGGACCAAGAAGATCTATTCCAAGGATATTGTTAGGAAAATTCGCGCGAACACTATTTCGATACCCGGCCGGACTATAATTAACATTGTTAATTAACTGACATAAATTACAGAACCTGACATACGCTGTCATTACCTTCCGTAGTTGCCGAAAATACACTGCCTTGCGTACTCTGCGCATAGTTTTCCTCACCCCTAAATGTCCGGCTGTGGGGGCGTCATGAAGTTCCTGCAAAATGCTTAAACGTAGTGTGGCTGGGGTGGCTGGTTTAAACTCATGGTTTTCATTTGTCGATTTAGTATAGAACAACAGATTATCTATGATCTCGTAATTTTGGGCCCTATTTCTAATTGCAGCAAGATCTGCATGTTCAAAATTATCTGAATCCTTTAAATAAGCATAGATATTACCGAATTCTGGATCCTTCAGCAATTCAGCTATGATCATCTCCCGGAAATCTAAAACTTTAGAAGTTAACATGGCCCATTTTATTTGATCACCATTTTCATCCAGTTTAATTCTTGACAAAGCGTCGGCCACTGTATTTTCCTTGCCGGGAGTGTGTTTAGTTATTAAGTTGTATTCTTGTAATTTTAAGGCCCATCTAACAAATCTAGGACTTAAATTCTTTCCAGAATATAATCTACCTATGGCCGCATGTTCTGAGTAGATTGTAACTGGAGCTTTTCTAAAATAGACCCTGAACTTCGGAACTGCCATTAACACGGCTAATGTTTCCCTTTCCGTCGCTGTGTAATTCCTTTGTGTCTGGTTTAATGTTTTGCTAAAAAAATGCCAAGGGGTGCCCTTTTTGCATTAAAACTGCACCCACTGCGTAATCTGAAGCATTATCCGTGATCTTAAAGTTCTCATTCACTTCCGGGAATTTTAAAACTGGAGCATTAATTAGAGCTATTTTCAATTGTTCAAAAGTCGTGTTTGCTTCCGCTGTTCATGCAAACTTCTTCCGTTTTAAAACTAACAGAGGTTCAACAATATCGGCAAAATTTTCCTTATATATAGCTCCTTCCATATAGCATATTCACTAGCTTGACTTTACGCAGTATAAACTCGGTAAGGTGCTCAACTTTCCGTTGGTGAAAGCTGTACAGTTCGGCTTTAAGTCTGGCACAATCTTTCACAATCGGGAAGGCCTTTAGGAGTGCCGCTTTAGAATTTTCAAAATTGTCCGTGATGCTTCCGACTTCTCTGAGTAAAAATTTCCCGATTCCTTTCCATCCAGACTCCGCCTGTCCTCGGAGGGCACTCGAGCAATGGCTACTTTTTGTCTTTCGGGTATCGGGATACAACTGGAAGTGCATCTCAAGAGATTCCAGGAATGAAGTGATGGAGTTTTTACCGTCGAACACCGCTACTGGTTTAATTGCCTCTCTCATAGTCTGTATTAAGATGCCAAATCCATCCAATAGGCTTGCCACCATCGGGTCTACGACTTCTGTATCTTGTAAGGATGATTGTCCGTCCTGATTATTGGCCATTGGATACTAATCAATGTTCGGGCGCCAGATGTAAGATCTACTTCTCTCTCTTGTGTGAAATCTGGAGAGTAGTAACTGCACAGAAGGAAGGTTAAAACTACCCTCTATTATACACAATGCGTCAATTATTTACAATGCGTCAACTCGACGCTAACGCACTTCGCCTCTGCGTGGGCAGTAACTGAAACAGTAAGAATCAAACTAAAAAATTTGAAGTTATTAACAAGTAGTAGAATTACGCTACAGGGCTCAGCCAATCCTGTTTCCTAACAGAGCGTTGATAAGTTTATGGCAGCAAAATAATAGCCGTTACGCCACGTTTAAGACAACAATAACTGCTAAGCCGAAGCTCGCGCTACAACACGCACAGAGTTTTCCCCAGATTTTCTAGGCCCGATAGCCGATAGCGTCTAACTTTCCCTTCTAGAACTTGATATTTAAACTTTTTGTCCCACTGGTAGAATTTGCATTCCTTCACGTGCGCTACCAAACTTAATTATTCTGGCACTGACAATTAGGGGAATGAAGGCTTATAGGAAAGAACTTCAAATTAAACTTAACTGGTTATTTAAAATAAATATAAATCCCTAGAGTGTAATCTTATTATTTAACTTTAAACTCCAAGAAAACGTTCAGCGAGGGAAACATTTTTTTAAATTTCTGCGGAAAATAGAATTTCTAATAAACCAAGGTGCGCCAAGCATTATCCTATTAGCCTTGTTCTGTAATTTCTGAAGAATTTCTCCTTTGGTTCGAGCGGTTGGTGCCCAGACAAGAGATCCATACAACATTATTGGTCTTTTCATCTGTAGGTAGATGGTGAGTTTTGTATTAAGTGCAGAGCTGGGGTTTACAATAGGATAAACACTCATCAACGCTTTGTGTGTGGGGGTGGGGCTTGTTCCTAGTTTGATGAATGCGTTTCCTGAAGTTTAGTTGTTTATTCCCTAAATTCCTAAATGCCTGACATAATCATTATGTGGTACGATCTTACCATTCATGTATAAGTGTTTTGCTTTGGCATAATTTGCATTTTTTTCGGAAAAGAATGTTAGAGCACTTTCTAGAATTTACTTTTATCTTTCATTTGTGAAACAATGGGTAAATACGATCGATAGCATCCCGAAGTTTGGCTTGCGCTTGGTGCTTGCTTATTGATTGCGTAAATATGACAGTGTTAATCTCCGTATTAAGCTACTTCAATTTCAGGGGTATGGGGAATATCATTAGTGTTGTAGAAACATTAGGTATTTTTTGAAAGCAGGAGCGATGAAAAATGAGTAATGCGTTCGCTGGGACTCGAACCACTCGACCTCTCGAATACGCGTCGAGTGTGCTGACCACTACACCACGAAGGCATGCTAAGAAGGCGGGAGAAATACCTTATATACTCCCCCTTTTTTAAAGGGCGACTGGAGATTCGGGGACCCAATTGCCAAATTCTGGTAGTGCAGAATCATCATTCACCACCTTTTTTAGTTCGGGCGCCTCTTTAAAGAGCTGTTAGGTTATTTCGAAGCTGCAGAAGTGAAGAATGAGAGTTACGCTCGCCGGGACTCGAACCTCGGACCTCTAGAATATGCGCCGAGCGTGCTGACCACGAAGGCATGACGTTATTATTGCTTATAACAAATATGTCAAATTTCAAAACGCTCTAATATATAAATTCACGCATATCTTTAGAAATTTTGAATAAAAAACTCTAACGTTTTGCAGCTATGCTTAGAAATAGATCTGCTGTAAGATGGTAAAATTTTTATGCATTAAAATTCAAAATTATTTTCGAAAAATTTATAAAAAATATTTAAAAATATAGATTTTAAAAATATATCATAACAAATGGGTGAATTATATTTGGATTAAGCCTAAACTTCAAATTCTGGAAGAAGGAATCAAGTGAGTTTAAGAAAAAAAGATATATTAATAAATATATATCAGATTCAATTAACACCGAGGAACTAAAATTTTGTGAGCTAATTTTCTAAGCCTACTTGTGCGGTTTTTACAAAACTTGGCAGTTTGGTATAATTTAAGTCATAGAATCGAAATATGGAAAAAAAAATTGGCATGTCATTTGAGAAAAAGTCCGATTTTGTGTCAAAATACCTATATTACAGCACTGCTATATATAAATCTAATACATATGCTAAGTTGCGCTTTCGAGACATGAAAAACGCAAGTTGAATTTCGTTAACCGGCTCAGTAAAACGGGAGATATAGAATTATTTCAATTCTTTTTCGCAGTGTACAAAGTATTGACACAACATTCTTTTTATTCGTTGCATCATTAATAATTAAAAAGTTTACATTTTAAAACATCTAACTATGAATATGAAGACAATTCTCTCATTGAATTCAAAAACACAAGAATATATTCCCGAGTTACTAGACTCTGAATTACAAAGTTACAAACATTAAAAACATGGAGTTACATTGCCAACAATAAGCGTATATAAATTCTCCCACCTTGAGTTGGGACTTCACAACTTAGCGAATAACAAACGTGTTACAAATCAAGTCTTTCTGATACTTTGATACCTCTTTCAGATCAAGTTGTTACAGTTCGTGTAACGGATTCTGCAGGGATTGCTATTCGTACCTGGGATCAAACACTTGCTTCTTTGCATTTTAGCTTGAACATCCTTAGCCATTTTACAAGAAATCTCTAGCGGAAACAGCCTTTGAATTGGTCTTACTATTTCTCCATGAGCTATGCGAAGTTTCACGAGCCTGGTGATTCCTTCTTTTCCAGCAATAATTTCCGTTACTCGTCCTAGAGGGCAATTTTTTCATACTGTGAAAAGTAACGATAGTACCAATCAATCAGTATTTACATTTTTTATCTGAGTAGTCAACAGGCAGTTGAAGATAAAACGACAGTTTTCTTTGGTTCCTTAAGAACTTCATCTTCATTCACAACAAAATCTGAAGAAGACCATTTCTCAGTAAATAAATATAACCAATCAGGACCCTACTACCACCTTGACAGTATCATTTTCATCTCAGAACAGCCTCTGCTTGGAAGATCAGCAGGGTTTAATGATCCTGGCATATGTGTCCATTTCCCCTTGGAAGTCACAGTCCTGATTTCAGATACTCGATTTTAAACAGCGGCTCTCCACGCTTCTTCTCTCTTAATCCAAGCAAGTACAGTACTGGAGTCCACCCAAAAGTAAACTTCTCCATGTGGAATCTCATACGCAATTGTAGACGCAAGGCGAGAAGCAAGTGTCGCTGCTAATACACTCACGTTTGTGAAAATTGCAACACCATGAAGGACTTACGCGAGTGAGCTGAAATTTTCAGGAAATGCAAAGTAGCGCATGATATGCAAATGATTAGAATTGCAAATCCGTAGCGCATGCGTATGCTGAGCAGCGCCCTCTGAACGGCTGATGGATCCGAATAAATAGACGGCTGTAGCGAGGCGTGTATGGTTATCGGTGGTTATCTGCTAGTGGTAAACGTTAACTCAATCTGTACTTATGCCTCGTCGATGAAAGAGAGCGAGATTTGAACAACTTACAGAGTTTGAACGAGGGAGAATCATCGGCCTTCGTGAAGCTGGATTGTCGTATCGTGCAGTAGCCTCTCGTGTGCAGCGTAACAGCAGCACAGTGATGCGCGTTTGGAAGCAGTGGACGGACGAGTGTCGGACAACTCGGAAATCCGGGAGTGGACCCCGAAATGTGACGTCAGCTCGCGATGATAGACACCTGGTCCGCATGGCGCGGACGGACCGTACAGCTTCCTCTAGACAATTGGCAGCACTGTGGTCAATAGCTACAGGTGTTTCATTGTGTGCTTCATCAATTCGTAGACGTCTGCTGCAGTGTGGACTGCGCGCACGGACTCCTTTATACAGGATCCCCCTAACGCACGACCATCGCCGCCTGCGGCTACAATGGGCCAATCAGCATAGAGACTGGCGTGCTGATTGGCAGCATGTCGTGTTTTCTGACGAATCCCGCTTTAATTTGTGGTACCATGATGGCCGCATTCGTGTCAGACGCTATGCCGGTGAACGCCACCTTCCGGAGTGCATTATCGAACGCCACAGTGGACGAACACCCGGAGTTATGGTCTGGGGCGCCATAGCATATCATAGACGATCTCAATTGCTACGAATTGTGGGCAATCTGAACAGCAACCGGTATATCCGTGAAGTTCTACAGCCCGAAGCTGTTCCCTTCCTTCAAAGCTTGCCAGGCGCTGTATTTCAACAGGACAATGCCCGCCCTCATACTGCTCGGATTGTTAAATCCTTCTTTGCAGCGCAGCAGGTACAGCTTCTTCCTTGGCCTGCGTGTTCCCCGGATATGTCGCCAATTGAACATGTGTGGGATGTCATTGGTCGGCGTCTTGCTCGTGATCCTCGTCCTGTTGCGTCTGCAGACGAACTTTGGGTACGCGTACAAACGATATGGAATGCTCTTCCTCAGTCAGACATTCAAACTTTGTTTGACTCCATGCCACGTCGTGTAGCAGCACTTATTGCGGCGCGTGGTGGCCACACAAAATACTGATTCTGATCTCTTGTTCTTGTTTGTTTGCTTTGAACATTTAATCATTTATTTGTACCACTACCACTCAACTGTGTATTAAATTGCATTCAATTATGACGATTCCTTCTTGGTGTTGCAATTTTCACAAACGTGAGTGTAACTCTAATTTAGGGATATTTGTTTTTCTTTCCAATTGAAGAAACACTGGATTCAGCACTTAACAACTGTATTTCATCACATTCACTAGCTTCAACTCGAAGAAAGGCTACTGCTGCATAGGCATACATGCTTGCGTCACAGGAGATATGTAAACAATATTTTTCGCTGTCATCACCGATTTTCAAATATCGAGGAGTGCGCACCTTTTCTAAATAACAAATATTTCTCATCCACTTCGAAATTCTGCTTTTCTTTCTCCCAGTTTAACTGCCTATTTAAGTTCTCTGCGATAATAGTTTCGGGAACAATGCGACAAGGCAAGTCACACAAATGGAATCGAAGCTTCAATGAGCCGTAGAAAGTATAATTTTCTTTGTAACGTTTTCTATACAAAACTGTCTCGAACTAATCATACTGATATCCAACGTATCCTCATCTTTATCCCACTGCATCCTCAACACATTTGTAACGAGAGTGATTTCATTGGTGAAATTTATGCATTCCTAGCCTCAAATTTTCATTCAGCCATAACATCGGTTGCAACTTTAATGAAAAGCTTTAATTCTTGTTCGATCGGCACATTTATTATACCAGGACTTAGCAGAGAAGGATAGCTTATAAAGCTTTTCCCCCTGAAACAAGAAGTGGGAAGTGATGACGTGGTCATGTTGACACTGAGCGCGGAGATGCAATTCACAACAAAGAAATTAGTGTTTTAAATTTGAAGAAACAGCGTTTATAATGAACTGTTGTGAAAGATAGCTATAATTTCAAAGAGACAATGTTACTGATGTACGCATTTTGCACTGAACATTTAAAAATTTAATAATACTTACTTAATTTTAAAATAATGCATAAAATGCGCTACTCTTTTAACATAAAAGTTCCGTTTTCATGAGCACCGAGGTCACGGTTACCCTGAGATGTTTCTGAAAAGTCAATTTTTGATCTAGAATGACTCCTAGATATTTAACTTCGCCAAAATAGTAAATTTCTTCATCAAACTGAAGAGGCCTTGGTGATGTGAAATTTGTTTGTACGAAAACATATTGCTCTTAACTTTTCAGATATCAAAATATCACTGCTTGCAATTTTGCGAAAAATATCCCTCTTTGCAATCCTTCAAAGAGTGAGCCAATTTTCTAGAAGGTTTAGGTAATGTCGAAGGAGGAGCCCGACCAATATAACTGTTGAAGCTTGGGTCGTAATTGCTGCATAATCTGCGAAAGAGGTATGTCACTTTGTGGGTCTTAAGAAATATCGTAAGTGTAAATGCTATATAAATACGGCCAAAGTACTGACCCCTGGGGCACTCCAGGTGAGATGTTTCTTGTGGATAAAACCGTATTGGCAATTTCCACTGCAGAGGTCCAGTCCTGGAGATAAGAAGCAGCAAGTTTAATGCAATGATTTGGGAAATTCAACTTAATAAGTCTGTAAATAATTCCTCGGGGGCATACCCTATCAAAGGTTTCGCAATGTCAAGGATTATAAATTGTCTCAGATTTTCTTTTTAAAAGAGGCCACAGAAGCTAAAGTTCATCCCATATTTGAGAAAGTATTTTAGGAAAAAGCTCTGTAAATGTGTGGCTCCGTTAGGCATATTTCGTAAGTGCACATCTGCATCGCCATCGAGGGAGTGACTTGTAGAATGGGCCAATGGGCTTCGAGTAATATTTCTGTCCTTTCATCTGACCTTAAACGCGCTTTAAGCAAGATGATTGAAAATGTTTTCCGACGTAATTTCCTGTAAATACTTAAAGCATTGTGGATTTCTTCCGAAAATTTTCAGTGCGAAGTTAGACCAAAGCATAATTCTATATGTAAATAGTAAAAGTCTTCGCATTTTTTATTGAAGTCTATATGAAAAAAATATGTTCTACAGTAATAGCCCATGCACAATTTTATTCAAAGTGAAGTTTCCTAATTTACATTCCTAGAAATTTAGTGTGTTAAATTTCACATTAATAACTGTTCATTCTTAAATGTTTTACTGCCAAAGAAATTCTTTTCAAACAGAATGAATTTATCTTATTCACAACAAATATATTTAATTTATTCATATATAAATTTTAATGTTAACAGTAGGTATAATCAGACCATTCACAATATGTGTTTTGAATCTCACAATTTCAAAATCAAAAGAATGCAAGCATTGAGGAATACTAGATTCATTGCAACACTTCCAGTTATTCTCAGCTCAATAAAAAAGTTATGCACTTGAATTCTCTTAATCCTCGGATGTTAGTAAATGTATACTATTCAAGTCTAATTGTATGTTGAATCTATTTCTCGGTATAAAGAGCGATAATATGTCACGAACCTTAATCCGAATATCAGTGCGTGATAAGTTTCACGAAAGTGAAATGTTGACGATTAAATAAACTTATAAAATGAAAGCATTACGAGATTTTCTGCTAAAATAATAGCAGCATTTATACGCCATACGTATATAACTATGAAACAAATGCAAATTAATAGGTAAACAAGCTGCGGCTAAAGCTCCTATAAAGGGAGTAGTAGTTCTACATGCGTCCATATGCACAGTTTCAAAGATTCAGCGTCACAAGAGCAATAGAAGCTCATTGGTCCATTTTTGAAACCTCTCCCTCAGTAGCGATACTCATTTTCACTTGTGAATTACGTCTCCGGTAGGGAATTCGCACTAGAAACCGTTGGTAATATAGTTGACGACACGAAGCAGCTGGTGATTAGTACAATGAAGATGAAGGAAGTCGAACTGTCCTTCTGGAATATAGGACTTCTGTGTGATAATTTGATTTAGGTGATACAGAATGATTTTTTAGCTACTTTAGAAAGTTGACCGAGAAGGCTAGTTCATGGAAGTAGGAAGAAAGAGGCGAAGCTCTAACCGGGTTCCCCATTCACTGCTTTGAAGCATTGGCGATCCCTTAGTGGAGACTAAAACATTCAGTGACTTACCATCAAGATCATTGGGTTTTGATACCATGGGATGTAAACATTTTGTAACTATGCCGTAAATATAAGTATAAATGCATACATTTTCTTTTTCTACAATATTTCAGAGTGAAATACATGTGAAAAGAACTTTAAACAACATGTCATTCTGAACGGAATTAAATGCTATTACTTTTTCCAAAACAGTTTGCTCAGAAGAGTTTGAATGAAATATTTTCACAAGTTTCCGTTAATTACATTATAAGGTATTTCTCCCTCCCTTTTTTCGCGTACCTTCGTGGTGTAGTGGTCAGCACGCTCGTCTCGTAACTGAGGGCTCCGTGGTTCGATTCCCCGCGAAGTCGTTGCTCCGTTTACACTTCTCCTGCTTCCAAAGTACCTAATGTCTCTGCAACATTCGAAAAAAAAATTAAGGTAATTCAATTTTATTCAGTTGGGTTTCAAAATTAATCTCTAAGTTTATCGTATTATTAATATTAAAATAATTAAAACATAAATTAATATTAAAAATACACTTTCTTTCATTTACATTTACAGAGCTCTTTCCTAAAATACTTCCTCAAATATGTGATGATTTTACCTTCTGAGGCATCTCTGAAATAGAAAATCTGAGGCAATTTATAATTAATGCTCTGTTCTGGTCATTGAAATTAAAGCATCTTTCATTTTAATAGTGAAATATGTTAAATATTGGTGCTGATTTCCATGTACTTAACTTTCTATAAATATTTCTGAGAAGGAATTAAAAAAAGATTTTTTAATATTATTTAAAAATTAAAACAAAAATATTATTTAAAACTTAATACAAGAATATTACTTAAAACTGTGTTATTATAAAATGTAAGGAAAGAATTATTTTATTACTTATCAAATTTTTTTTACCCTTAATTTCAACAACAAATGTCCTAAAAACTCTCACTTACTACTTCTTTAAGTACGCATCTCATAGAATTTGCTTTACAATATCTTTTAACAGATTGCTTTCCAGTGCGAACAATTCTTGCTTGAATACTTTTATAAACGCATTTGTCAACAGAATTTCAAGTTATGTTTACAAGTAAATGTTAAAGTTCTTATATATTTAGATAATATTTATAATCATTATGAATTTAGATATATTTAATAACTAGATTTCTTCACAGTAACTTTCACAGGAGCTTATGAATGAATAAATCCTTCCTTTCCAAATACATTTACAAATAATTTAATAAATATTTAAGTATTTTGTTAAAGGCAGGTGCATGCTTTTTGTAAGCATATACCTAAATACCTATATATATTTAATATTTTTCATTTAGGCAGAGCATTCAATACCTTTTTAGCGATTTTATCCAATTTAATAGTTCTCTGATAAAGCAATAAATAATAACTATCCATTTCAGAGTTAAAAGATTAACCCCACTGTAATCAGATTACAGTCTTGATTGTCTTACTATGCATAATACTGCTTCATTTTTTAAAACAGTTAAAACAACTAATTGATCTAAATCACAAATACCTGAAATTTTCATACTACGAGGTAATCCAGAAGGTAATGTGCAAAACATATTCATATACTGGTTAATGACATTGACATCACCGTATTTTCAAATTCCTAATAAGCTGTCATAATGATGTGTTACGTTCACACGGGGATATACCAAGGAGGTTAGAATACCAAGGAGGTTAGTTTCTATTCTAACCTCCTTGTGATATACCGGTTAATAACATTCATGATGCTTTTTTCACGTCTCGAAATTTTCAAAAATAGCAGACAACTACTCGAATCTGTGTCTACTCGAATGTACTGAATGACAAAAATTTTTCATTAATAATTTTGTATTACATTTAGTCATTAATTAAACATGTTGCTAAATAAAATTAAAAAAAAAGAGAAGTTTTATTTTTGAGGTATCCCAAAGTGTGAATCCAAAGTGATTATTTTCAAGTTATATAGAAATAACAATAAGAAACTCTGATAGGATTCAGATTTTAGATTATGTCCAAAGGGATTTTACTTATTGATATGATAATTTGCCGAACGAAACAAACATTAAACTAAACCCAATACAATTCCAATAATCAACCCAGTACAATTCCAATAACCAACATAATACAATTCCAAAAATTCCAGTAGCCAACCCAATACAATTCCATTAACTGGCAAAGAAACATAAGCACTAAATTGAAAAGTGATTCAACGCCTTTTTGTTTCCGACGCAAAATGCCAAAACGAAAGTAATAGTCCTTCGGGACTAAATCCCTTTGGACTAATAAAATGATAATATGTGGGTGAAAAACATGTTTTTTATTTAAAACATTTTGCTGTTTCGAACATAAAATAAGAGTAGCGAATACTCTATCAGTGATATCGAAACAAGTATACAATTTTAAAAGTACCGCCAAATCTTTGTTGCAAGTTATCGAAAAATAACCAATATGTTATTTTTGGGTAAATGTCACTAAACTATACAAATTTCTGTTATGCATCTAATAATGAATGTTTCTTTTATCCAGACGTGTCTGGGTTTTCGATTTGTGTGGAACTCTCGTATGCAGAAATACTAACAAAGCGCTGTCAAGGAAGCTCTGAATGTAAACAATAACATTCCCTGAAAACCAAAGCCTGGGAACAGTGCTTCACTCGTAGTCTGGGATTGATCCCCCCTTTTATTCTTACCTCCATGGGCTGATTGGACGGCAGCTCTGTGAAAATGTGGAACTTTGAAGGTGTTTTGGGAAGACCACGTTGAGGGCATGTTTCCATACATTAAAAAAAAATAAAAATTTTCTTTGCACCTAAATTATTTTCGCCCTGCGGGCACAAAGACTTAACAGGTACAAAAAAGACATCAGCCTATTTTGTCTGTCTGGGGAAGAAGACAGCTTTACTGCCAATTTCATGTTGCAATCTGATTGTTTTCCGTGAAAGCTTGTCGCCGGTATTCTAGTAACTTGCTTTTGTTGTGCGTGATATTTTGTTACGTTTTCTTTCGACTATTCTGTTAGTAAGTTATTTTCAAATGCTTCACTGATTTTGATATAAAAGTTTAGTTTATACCAAATATGTAGCTTTAATTTTTCTGGTTTTAAGACGTTATATAAGCGATAGCTCATAAAATTTTAAGAGTGTAATTTGAAAAATGCGATCATCTGAATAAATTAACATTTATAATAAAATAGATACGATGAGGGAGAATTTGGCGATTGAATTTATATTAAGATAAATTTTAATTTAGTAAATAATCATAATTCTTACTAAGAATTTTTCGAAATTTCATGAGTATCGTGCAAATCAGAACTTTACGATGTATAAAATTTGGGAAGCTTGAAGTAGTATCTAGGAAGATCTTTTATGTAAAATCTAAAATTGTTTTTGTTGCTGTGGAATAGGAACTTATGTTAGTTACGTTTGAAATTCAAAGAGCTTGAAGTAAAACATGTATGTTAGAGTTTATTTATTTTTTTTTTTTGAGGGGGAGGTGAAATTTTACATTTTTCATTGGAGTATTTCTGTTTATTAGTGTGAAGATTAAAAATGTCTCTTAGTGTCACTGAAACATTAATTCCATTCTAATAATATTTTAGTGTTTAGATTTCACTAGATTTAAAAGCTAAGATGTAAGTACCCAGTAAACCATCTGTATCATTACTCTTTGACATATAAAATTTATGAATTTTGAGTAGCATAATTCTTTCAGTAAATTTTCATTTGCACTGTTGATGTTCTTTTAATTTACTTAAAATTTAGCATAATTTTGTCTACAATAGCAAATAATTTTTTCATCATTTGCTTGTATTTTATATTAGTTTTCAGTTATTTGTCTATAATATTATTTGTTATTATATGCTGATGTGTATATTTCCTTTATAAATAATAACCACATGCATTTATGTAACAATGCATTATTCTTTTGATGGTATGAATATATTCTAAAAAATTTAACAATCCATGGCATAATATGCAACTTTTTCTACTTCGCTTTTGATATGTTTTTTAATATAGCTGGCTTCTAGAATCGTTTCATTATCATTATATATAGCATTGATCATTCTATACAAAAAATGGTACTTTCTGATCATCTTCATTGTCACTGAAAAGCCTTGAAAGAATATTTATGTGGCAACCCACAGTGTTATGGCAACATGTAGCCATTCTCCAATTGGCATTCCACTTCTCTGGATATTTTTGTCATTGTGACTGTAAATTATAATCTCTCCTACAGAAATTTCAGTCTTTTGCCATAGAGGTAGACCACATATTGCAGTTGGCAAAATCTTACACTTTCTACATATATACAGTGTAATGTGGCTCACTTAAAGGTATCATGGATTCCTATGCCTTTTCATTTTAGGATTTTGATGCTGGGTTATCTGCAATACCAAGTTTTGTGCAATTCTGATTTTTTTTTCCCAAGTGAAAACAGATTGTTGCATAATATGAGGAAAACAACAGTGCAAAAAATTGGAAAGTGTACATATACGGAAAAAGAAGAATGGAAAAAAAAAGGGGGGGGGGTGCTGCTCTGTTAGCATCTTTAAAATATCTGTAAATAGACCCAAATAAAAATTTCTTCCTAAAATAGCTGTGAGTTCTCCAGTGCTTTTCAAAGTCAGCAACCAGTTCGCAATTGCATAATTAGAAGGTATCATGAAAATTTTAATAGTTCAATTACAGCATGCCAAAACAGTTTCACTACAGGTGCAAAAAATGTTGGTAATTAGACAGTAAATCTACCATTCCTATTGAAATTATGTCTTTAATCTTTAATGGAACATAAGAAGTCACTTTCATCCAGATTTTGTTGATGCCTGATTTAACCTCTAATGATGGATGAGAAATGGTGATAGTTATTCTGAAGTAGCTGAAATTGAGCTTGCTAAAGTAGCAGAAATTGAGCTTGCTAAAGTAGCATTGGCATTTACGATTTTCTGTTAATCTACTAATGTTACTTTTATTAAATAGTAATGTTAAATCTGCTTCAGCAAGGATTGTGTAGATAAATTGCTGTAGTGCATTGCTGGATTTCTTAAATAATAATATTTAAATTGCTTTTAATCTTTATTAATTATATATATATATATATTGTTCAAAATCTAGATCTCTATGTCCATACATTTTTAAATAAAAAAACTTATATGTTGAGCAGTCATTTTGGTTTAACTTGTATAGGTTTAACTTATGAAATATAGGTGTGAAGTTCAGTGTATATTATGGATCTTCCTGTGAAATATGGTTTTATAAATGTATGGGTGAAAATGCGCTTTAGCCCACTGCTTGGCGATGTTTTGAAAATTGCCAATTCGGCGCGTTTCTGCGAAACGTCTTTGCAATTGCAACCTTCCCGACACGCTCCGCGAAAACCTATTGTAAACAAAACATAGAATTCTAAAGCATAAATTAGTATGGAAACTGTTGCCACAAAAAGATAATAAAATA
>KK113230.1:41177-52633 GCA_000611955.2 Stegodyphus mimosarum
ATTAATTAAATTATTTTTATTAAACAGTTTTAATAAGTTAGTATTAATAATTAATACAGTACTGTAAATCCTTTAGTTCTATCAGCTGTCATTTTCTGCCCAATTTTAAATACAGTAGAGTTCCAGTCTTCTGACCTAGTTGGAAAAAAAAAAAAAATCGATAAACAATCATAAATTGCTGAGCATACGCAAGTAATCAGCTTTGCACTTCATAATTGACCTAGATTCTGTTCTAGGTTAATGTGAGTATAATGAATCACTATACTGTAGTCTGTATCTGCTCAGTTCATTCACCTTAGTGTGGGAGCTGCCCAGATGGTATAGTGGTGAGCTTGCTGTGATACTGAGGGGCTCGGGTTCGAATCCTAGAGAAGACATGGATCTTTGTAAATGTATAGTATCTTTGCGGCATGGAAACACTAAATATATGGTGAGCAGAAAGTCCTTTGTGGTAAGAAAAGAGGGATGGGAGACCCTCGGACCTATCTGCTCCGCAGAGAGCTCTTCAGAAAAATTCTGGGCAGAAAGGAGTGAAGTCTTACTGCCACCTGTATGGTGCTCAAGGCTCTTGCCAATGTCAGGCACAATCTTGCACTCATTGCCACGATGAATTTTTGTGGGCTTATTCTAATGGTACTGTCAGACAAGTGAGATAAGTCGCAACGTAAAAGCAACATGACCTTAGTATGAAATTGTATTTGCTGATGAGTTGTCATTTTGTTAGTTTTCTGTATCTGTGACAATTTTCAGTTTGCAGTACAGTATTTTTACCTTATATTTACATATCCTGTTCTTTGATGCATTGTGATGTCTTCGAAGGTGAAAAAAGTGTGTATTTCTATTGAAGAAAAACTGATAGCACTGAAAATTGTACAAAGGTGAAACATTATTAAAAGTGGCACAGGATTATAATGCAGCAAAAATGATCATTGGAGCCTGCAAAAAAATAAATAAATAAATATAAAAGGTTCGTCCTCAGCGACTGACAGTTAACACTATAGAGCAAAGAAAAATAATGAAAAAATGTGACTATGAAAAAGTTAGCCAAGCTTTGTTTCTTTGACTAGACGTAGGGATAAAGGTATTGTAATATCTGGATCAATCTCACGGGAGAAAGCCTTGAAATTTAAAATGGAATTTAGCACGGGTCAGCTTTACAGCTAGAGTTGGAGGTCTTAATAGGTGGAAGAAATGCTATGGTACATGGCAGCTATGGTATGTGGAAAAAGCTTTCAGCAAGTAATGAGATAATGAAAAACTTAAGACATAAATTTCATAAATTATTAGACAAGGAAAGCTTGACTGGCAACCAGATATTTAATTGTGATGGAACAGGACTAAATTACAAAATGCTACTTGCTAAAACACTCACAGCTGAGTTGTAGCACCTGGCTACAAGTGAAGTAAAGAATGAGTAATAATCCTTGCCTGTAATAATGGCACTGCAGATCTTAAAATGAAACTTTCAACAGTAGGAAAATCAAAAAATCCTTCTCGAGAATGTGTCCAAAAATGTTCTTCCAATCAAATATTTTAAGTAGGAAAGTGCTTGGATACATTGATACTTTTAAAGAATGGTATTTTAATGACTTTGTGCCACAAACTGATAAGTGTTTGAAAAAGAATAATTTGCCAAGAAAAGCACTATTGGTTTTGATTATGCTTTTCTCACCTGGATGAAGAACTTCAAAATGGAGAAACAGAGGCCATGTTTTTATCTCCAAATGTCATAGTAAGGCCATGGATTAAGGGGTTTGGAAGACTTTGAAAAGCAATTATCTTGAGAATCTCTTGTCGACTTTAATTGAATGTGTTAATCAAGGAGAAGATATGATCAAGAGTTTGCAAAGTTTGAATTTGAAGGACATTGCCTACTACATAGCTTATTCGTGGTAAAGTGTAAATCAACATCAACATTTGCAGAATCTTTGAAAGGTGAGGAATAGGAAGAAGAATCCCTAGAAAGTGTTAATCTTGAAAAAGTTAACCAGAAAGGCATGTTATCTGTGCTAAAAGTGGCTGGATGTGTTAAAGCAACAATGGAAGACTTGAATAAATGGCTATTTCAAGATCAGGAATATGCGGAATGATTGAGATCTTGACCAAATCTATGCCAAACTCAAGATTGTTGTGTTAGTAATTTTATGTTAAACTCAGACAGTTTTCTTTTTGTTTTATTGTATGACTTATGCCTCTGTATTCATAATTTTCAGAGAAAAAAGTAATTTGAAATAAGGTCAATCATTATAAATCACATTGACTATTATTAATGCATATGTTCTGATATTTAAAAATGAAACAATATAGATATGCAATGATAATACATTACAAACAATGAACATTCATTTTTAAGTATGAATGTAGTATGCATACTTAAATTTTCACTCATTTCACACAGAGGAAAAGCATTACAGCAGAATCTAACTAATCAGGGTTGACTTTGATGACAGAAAACAGTTTGTGCACTGTCAGTGGTATACATTTCTTATAACCACAGTAGAGTTCCAATTATCTAACCTAAATGGACTGTGGCCTAGCTGGATGATGTATAAAGTTTCAAAAACTACACACTAGTGACTTGAATGAACTGCAAATTTATTCTGTATATATCACAAAGAACTTCGAAGATCAATGAAACCTGATGATAAAGTTGGTGATTGACTTTTGCTGGCCAGTTGTTTGAAGTTTTCTCCCAGCAATCCCTGGGGCTGTGTGTCCTTCGATGTGAGTAAATCTGTCCCTCGATGGCGAACAGGTACAGGTCCCTCATTGTCAGGAGCAAAGGAATTTGCAAGACTGGAAAGCAGTGGGTGCAGCGGTCGTATTTATACTTCACAATAAAGCAAATGAGAAGGTAGCACCATCCATCATCAAAGTCTGTTAATAGATGCCTAGTTGCCATTGCACCCACTGCTTTCCAGTCTTGCAGATTTCTTTGCTCCTGCCAAAGAGGAACCTGTACCAGTTTGCTCTCAAAATCAATTGAGATCTCGACTAAATATACGGTAAACTTAAGGTTGTTGCATTGCTAACTTTATGTTTTACTTTGACGTGTTTCTCGTGCATTTTCATTTTAGTCTCAGTTTTACCTGTAAGTGCTTCACATAACCACATTTAGTCACTTGAACAATGAAAATTACAATCACATTCTTGACATACTTGCTCCAGCATATCCTTTGTTATTTCTGCAGTAGTAGTGTTGTGAGGTTTGTGAACAAATTTATCCAGAAGTAATATGTCTTAAATGTATTTGTAAAGGGAAACGGTCACATGATGTAAAACCAGTGACTTAGGAGGGTAGCTGGGATGGCTACAGTGAGTCTGCTGAAATTAATTTACTGCAGCAGATCTCCTTTAAAAAAATTATATTTTAAAACTTTTAAGCTGTAATTTTTCTTATGCATACACTGTTAGTGGCTGCAGAATTATGCTGATCTGGACTGAGGCCAATTATTTTGATAATCATATACAGTATTAGACATTTTAAATATTTATTACAGCATAATAAATAGATTAAATTTAAACAATTAAGTTGGTTTATTTTGGTGGCATTTAAAAATTTTAATGTCATTTTGTGGATTTTATCTTAGCTTAATGGTGGTAAATATATTTAAATTTTTTATTCTAGACAAATGGCAGAAATCCCATATATTCCAGCTAATGATCTACAATTTCTTCATCAAGATTTTGTAACTGTGCATAGTGTTCCCACACACATTGTTACTTGTGGAAGATGGTTGGATGAGCCTTTGCCTGACAATGATCTTGGTCGTTTTCTAATTCTTTTTATTCCTGGTATGTATGGAAACCATTATAATATAATCAGCTGTACATGCATCAGGTAACATTAGGTAAAATTTAAAATTCAGGGGAATAGAAATAATGAACATATAACTGAATGTAACTAAGTCATCCACTTTAAGTCTAACCTGGATGCATCCACTTTAGATTTTTCTCATGCCACCTGTTTAAAATTTATTTGCAAGTATAGATGCTGAAGTTTTTAAGTAATAATATATAATTTTGAGATCTTTCCAAACTGTATATGGCACCCTAAGCATGTGTAAGTAGTTCAAAGAAATGGCTTAAAATATTCCAGTACTTTCACAGAAATGAAGGTTAGCTTATATAGTTTTCGAATTGGACCAGTGACCTATCAGTAGGAAAGACATCGAACAGTTATTCTACAAACCTTCAACATTTTCACTTTTTGGTAGTGATTTTAAAATGGTGCTTATTATCAGAATTTTAATAGGAAATTAAAATTGATATTTAACATCAAAATTTTAATAGGACTAATTTATGAAACTGTGAGTTATTCTAATCACTGCTGTGCAAAAGAAGTTATTTCTCAGTGTGGTGTATGAACAAACGTGAATATATTTTTAAAACCTTTTTAAGGCACTTTTTGACGCAAAATTCATTGGGAAACTTTTCTGAGGAACATGTTGTTACCGGAAATGTAATCCTGTTCATGTCCTTTATGATTCTTGTGACTTGTTGTTTGAGGGACAGCCAACTTGTGTACCTTTCTCTTCAAGGGTCTATTTTTTATTTGAAGAATATTGCTAATATCGCGTAAATGCCTAGGCAATAAAACCTTTTGAAATTAAAACTTCGGGAGATTGCACATATTCAGCTTCCTGATATTTCTCAGCACTCTGATAAAAGAAGTATGAACAAGATTATCTGCGAGCAAATTTTTTAGCATTGGAATAAATATAGTTCTTGTCCCATATATATAGATGGATCAAAAGGAACAAAGTATATGGTACAACATTCATAATTGGTGACCATATGAAGGATACATGATTGCACAAAGTCTGCTCAGTTGTCACTCTGGAATTAACTGCTGCATATTAAGCCCTTTCATGTATGTCTAACTTATGCCAGAAAAATTCGATAATTTACATGGACTTGTTTAGTGTGCTGAAAGCTTTAGAGACATGTTCTGACACTTAGAATTCTATAATTGTGAAAGTTTTAGAGCTAAATTTAGACTTAAGAAGCCATAAGTATAAGATTCTTTATCACTGGATTCCAGGACTTTAAGGATAAAAAGTAATGAGCTTGTAGACATCACAGCAAAGTCAGCTGCTTGTCTCTTTGAGTGACATCTGTGGCGTCATAAAGTGGAAAATACTGAGTAAATGATAGTGATTAAGGCATTGGTCGATAATAAGCTAAAATTCTTAAAACCTGTTGTAGAATACTGGGAGGCAAGTAGGAGCTGCAAGGAGGATCTTCTTTTAACCTGTCTTCATACTGGCCACTCTTGAACACCTTTTAAATACCTTTACCTATTATATATGATAGTTGCGACTTCCCAGTCATTCATAGTATCAGAGTTCTAGCAACTTTAATTGTTGACTGTTATTTTTTCACCCACTTCTTATTTTTTTAAGGTTGGGTCCATAATAAAGATTTTGAATGCACATGAGATAATACCAATAAAAAATTCTTTGTTAGCTATGTTAAGTTTATGGACTTGATATCATAAGTAGACAGTTAGTGTGCTGTTGGCATAGACAGTTTTTGCAAAGGTGCTCAAGATATTCACATTGAGTAGCCATCCATCATCATTAACAACCATATGCAGGGGTGCAATAGTGCCTTTTGGAGAACTGTCACTTTACGTTTATGGAACTCAACAACCACTTTCCTTAGGTGTTGTGTTCCTTATTATGTGAAATTATCACAAAGCAGCTCTGTTGTTCTGTAAATTGTATTTCAGGCTGGTGCCTGAGAGTCTCAACTGAACACAAGAACAAATGCACTGAATCAGCATTGACTTTTCTGTAGTCATGACGTGATGGCAGTGATGAATTGTTGGATAGGATTGCCACAGCCAGTGAAACATGGGTTGCTACTTTGGTCTTTTTACTGGAATGTGGTTGATCGTTCATCCTATAGTCCTAATCTCGCTTCCAATGATTTCTTACATCTTAAATTCCTGTCTGGTAAGCATTTTTTAAGTTATAAAAAAGTGCAGACAGTTGTCCACACCTATCAGATAATTGTAATGTGCTAGTTTCAACCCCTGGCAACAGAACTAAAAAAAAAAAAAAAAAAAAATCCCACTTTATAACAAGTATCTCAGTTCCAATGGTGGTTATGTTGAAAACTAGCTCAGCTATTGCTGTATTGATTCCAGTAAATGTTTCAACATAACTATGTTTCCTTTCTGTTTACAACATTATGGAAACTTATTTATTTAGATGCATTTTGTATGTATTTGAGAACTTTCGCTACATTTGTTAATTTAATCATATGTCATGTCAGTGGAATGTTATTGCATAATGCAAATTATTTTTTAATGATTATCTTTTTTGATTGTTTTAGGAAATCCTGGTGCTTTAGAATATTATATTGAATTTATAAAAGCACTATATGAAGGACTTCAAAGAACAATTCCTATCTGGGGAGTATCTCATGCTGGGCATGTCAGTGCACCTCCCGGTTGCACAATACCAAAACTTCAAGGTATGTCGAAGGATTTATAGACTTTTGATTGATAATGATGCAATATAATGTAGACATCATATTTTAGAAGTACTTTTTATTAGTACTTAACATATTAATGCTATTTTTTACAGAGGAAAAGGTAGAATTTATTGGGTGGAAGTTAGTGGTTTTAAGAAAAGATTGCCAACTTATTGCTTTATCGTCAGTTATTAAACATTATCACCATGTGAAAAGAAAGCCTACTTCAGCAATTTAAAATGCGAATTATAATTATAAATAAGGATTATGTGATGCATAAAAAAAATGAAACACACTTTCTTTAATTTTTTTGCCCTGTTCTTCTCCTGAAGAACACAGTGATCAGTTTTCGCTTAAAAAAAAGTCAGAGCATTTCGGAGGCTTGGTTTTGTGTAAACCTCGCCAACAGCGGCTATCTAGGAAATGCATTTCCTTATTGTTCCATTTAGAAAATTTTCAGCAAAATTCTGTACTCCTGTTGGAATTTGCTTAATTTAGTAACCACTGAATGGTTAACAGTGGTAAAAATATATTTACGCTTGTCCATTGATGATTTTTGGTGGTAAGTGGACACAGAGTTTGTGAAATTCTTTGACTTGTTATTTTGGCTTTGTGTAGTGGCGATTTTTTGCACCAAAAATCATTGCTACACAAAGCCAAAATAACACAAACTTGGTATCCGTGTACACAATGACCTATTTTCACTTAAAAAAAACATCAGAGAATTGCACAAACTTTTCATTGTGCACTTCCATGACTCTGTCCATGTACACATTGATCTGTTTTCACTTAAAAAGTCAAAGGAGCAGCCAATTCTACACTAGAGTCAAAATAAAAATATATAATCCTAATAGACTACATTTTAAATCAAGCAATCAAATAACGTAAAAAAGGAAAGGAAATGTCCACTTCCCTTGTTTAGAAATTTCCATATCTTCAGTCAAAGAAAATTCCTTAACAGCATCCCAAAACTTCTAAAATTATCTGAACTAGAATCTGTATACTGACGTTGCCACATAAATTGACAAAATTAAGAGTAAAAAATATCCTCCATAGTGCCGGTATCCTCCAGCGTTTGACCATAAGCATTTCCTTCCTACAAACAGGACACTTATAATGGCTACTAAGTAAACCTTCATTTACATGCCAGTCAATTAATGCTTTTTTCCTTTTCATTCCAAATCGTACAGAAATTGTAATTAATCTTGTGACATTCAGCCATTTTACCATGTAAACCACAAAATAACTATCGTACTTTCTAACCAACATCCAACACACAGACCCTTACAAATCTTTTCCCATCCTTCAAATTCACTGCAATTACGTAACCAATTATGTCATAATAGAGTTTCCAAAACATTCAACTACTCAGGTTACTTACCATAAATGAAACAACAACTTAGTGATAATCCAAGGGGCACCTTTAAATATACTATAACCTTAACAGTTTGTAAGATCATTGTAAAAAAGAACTACATCACAATAAATATCGATTCAGGTGTGCCTGAAAGATACTTGAAACAATCTGAGAAGTAACAACTAGGCAATTATGTTTCTGATTGCAAATTACTAACACACACATGCACACACACACACAAAAACTTCAAAATATCTTATCAATAAAATCAGAAAGGCAACCAAACGTATAGAGTAGGCAAGTAATTATAAAGAATGGCCTGTAGATTATAAAGAATAAAGAACATTAATTAAATAATAATAAAGACTAAAAATATTAATTAAAGAGTAAAGAATATTAATAATTATAAAGAATGACCTGTATAAGGGATCAGGAAGGGTGAAGCAATAGTCTCTTTTTTGCTAAACAAAGGTATATCGCTGAAAGAATGGGATATTCAACTTTAAATGTATTGTTCAAATGACAGAATATTTTAATACTTTTTGAGTATCCACATTTGCACCAAGAAATCACAAACTCTTTGTCAACTTTCAAGAACATTTGTGACCTTGTTGATGACTTCGAAGAGAACTGTTTGAGTATTTTTATGTCTGTTTCAATAGTGCATCCAACGTTGCCTATTTTTTACATAGTAATTAAAGAAATAAAATGCTTACTTTTTAGAAAAATCCTTCTGTAATTTATTTGTGCTATTGTTCTTCCCATACACAAAGCAATCCATTTTCTCTAAAAATAACCTGAATTTTATAAATTTTGCATTATACACCACACACAAACATGGATGCCCAAGAAAATTGAATATTCAATTTGAACTCTAGCATAATGAAAATGAAAGAGGTCAAATTCCGCAGTTCCATTACAGTTTATTACAAAAAAATAAATAAATAAATAAATAAATGCACTCAATGTGAGAAAGCATTACTAATCCAAAAAATTATTGTTGAATTTCAAAAGTGCTTATTCGTGTGTACTCAAATATGTGTATTATGTGCATACATGTGTTGCTGCATAAATACTTTTTGGTGACTTGGTACATTATCTTATCATTATTTTTTGAGGCATTTCAGTGGAGATGTGGATAATCAGAATTGCCATCATTTTAGTATTGCTGTGATCTAGGACTGCATATTGGCTTATGTAGTGGTTATAATTTTCACTAGTGAGCATTTTGAGGCAAAAGGAATGCTGCTGAATATACTCATTTACTGGAGAGAAAAATGCCTCTTTCATTTGTTACTGCATTTGGGACTTATGATTTCATCTTTCAAAATATAATACTTCTCGGAAGTAAGCATGCGTAGGCTATAAATATTTTCATTTCCTAAATCACTCCTGGTATTACACTGTCTGTGTAACTGTCATTTGTAATCTTATCAAAAACCTTTGAATACAGAGAAAATTAATGCAAAAAATTCAGTAAATTAAGTATTTAAGTAATTGTAGCTGCAACTTCATGTCATTATCATATAACTTACATAAATTAGCTTGATAAGCTTCTGAGAAATATGGTGAAGTTATAGCCTTAATTACTAAAAACAAAAATTTCTAAATTCAGTTTAATTATCTATGTGTCTTTATTCATATAGAATGTCCATTAACTAAAATTTTAACAAAGTTTAAAATTTTCTTCTTTTTAACTTAATGTTTGTTTATACTTTTTAATATACTTCTAATGGTATAAGGCTAATAGTAGCTAATAGTATCACATATGTTACTCATTATTCTTTAAATTGCTTCTTTTACTTATTATATTATTAAAGCCTCAATATAGTAAAAAAATTCATCAAAACGTTAGCATTAGCTATACTTTTCAAAGCTACTTAGTAAAGTAAAATGATGTATTCCTTTATGTTTAAAGATTCTGATACAATATACAAATATAATACATTTTTATTTAAGTATGAAATTAAGCAGTATTTTTAATGAAATTTGATAATTTATATTTTTTAATAGGAAATGAAAACCTATATTCTTTGGAAGGGCAAATTCATCACAAGATGGCATTTATCAATACATTTGTACCTCGGGATCGAAGACTGATTCTTATTGGACATTCCATTGGCTGCTATATTGTTCTTGAGCTTTTGAAAAGATTACCTCATTTGCAGGTTTGATATAACACTTCATTTTGGAAATAAGTGAAAAACTGCTATTAAGTAAAATGATCTAATATAAACACTTTTATGAATTAAATTCCTTATCTTCAAGTATATTTCAGGAGAAAATGTATTAATATTTTGTTATGTTACTATTATTTCATTTTATTACATATAATTGAAAGTTAATATTAGGACGAAAAGAAACTTGACAGAAAAAGCAGACTAGTTAAAATATGTATATTAAAGAATGAAAAGAAATGGTTGCTTAACATGTTTATATTTACATATTTTCATATTAATATTAAAAAAACTGCTGTTCTGACTGTTCACATGATGTATTATAAATAAAGTAGTAATTTAACTTAGTAACATGAATTTCTGGAGTTATTTTTTTCAAATTTTGAATGATTTTCTGAGATTTTATGAGCAAATATAAGAATTTCGGTTTTTTGATTAGTATATCTTTAATTTCTGTTATAAACTGATTATTTGTTGATCATAATGGCCTTGGCAAGAAATTGAAATTGGCATATTTTAGCCTTGATGAGAAGTAGACAGCTACAATACACATAAATAAGTGATTAAGTATAAATTTATATTTATTATTTTATTTGATACAATTTTTAGGTAATTTAATTAAAATAAACAGCATATAAAAATTACCCAAAATTACTGTTATAACTAAAATGTCATAGATCTAAGCATTGTTAGCTTCTTAAATGTTTTATTTTTCTCATTTAAAACTAAATTACATCGACGGTTTGTGTGTTGTTATTATAATAGAAAACTTTATTGTTAAAATGCATTTTTATTATTCACATTATAAAAAGAAAGAATTACTAGTTGTGTAGAAGCTTAAAGTAAGAGATATATCATCCACAGAACTCCTGTCCCATCGTTGATACTTATCTTTCACTGTCTGCCCTCTTCAACATCTATGTTGTGTCACTGTTGTGACTTATCTTACTCGTCTGAGAGTAACATCAGAACAAGCCCATGAAATTTATCACGCCAAGGAGAATAAGACAGCGCCCATAGTTGGAAAGGGCCTTGTAAGCATCATACAGGTGACAGTACGACTTCACTCAGTTCTACTCCAATTTTGATGGAGAGCAGCCCGGAGAGACGGGTCCAAGGGTCTTCCACCCCTCCTGCCATACCATCAACCTCTCGAGAGGACTTTCGGCTCGCCATTATTTAGAGTGCCCCCCATCTTCCAAAAACACTGTACATTTACAAACATCCATGCCTTCTCCTGGATTCGAAATCAGGCCCTTCGATACCGCAGTAGGCTCCCCTGACCAGTATACCATCTAGGCGGCCCCTTCAGCATCTTTTAAAAAGGTGTTCATTCTTATATGTTTTTGTTCAGTTACTGTTACTCTAAAAAATCTTTTTTTTTTTTTTTAACTTAGTATTTCTAGTTACAATTTTCTGAAATCTGTTGCTATGAGTAC
>KK113230.1:52772-78264 GCA_000611955.2 Stegodyphus mimosarum
CATCTTGGCAAAGAGATTATTATATATTTATATTAGTTATTTACTTATTAGCCTGCCTTGTCTCCAGAGAGGTGCTGTGCTCCCACTGTCTCTTGAAACAAGTAGTTCATGAGCACATAAGGCTGAGCTATAGTAAATCTCAAGGACTTCATCCAGCTTAGCTGGGTCAGCAGTGTCATACTTTGTGATTGTGAACGATTGGTGATCACTAAGTAAGGTCCTTCACATTTGGGCATGAATTTTGGACTTTTTTTTATTTTGTGATCTGCTAATAGGATGCAGTGTGATCTATATTTTGTTACCTGATTTGTAGGAAGCCTTTTATTGTTGATGATGATCATATATTTTTGTTTAAATTGTTTTGCTTCTATTCGACGAGGTCTTTAATCTCTGCAGTTAAATGTGTAAATTGTTTGATATATGGGGTTATCTCAGCCATGAAGTCATTGTTGTCAATTAATGCACTTAGATCATGGTTAATATGGTCTGTTGCTCTTAATTCTCCACCAAACTGTACAGAATCATGAAGAATTCTCTTAAAGTGGCATGGAATATGGGTGGTCCTTGGAAATGTCATTGAATTGGGATGATTCATCCAACCTTGTAGAATCAGGATGGTTCTATTTCTTTCAAGCATCACTTCTTCGTTTGACTAGTGGGCCATGGATCTCGTTTCTGTGAGAAGATCATCCATGCATGTTAAAGGGTACATGTCTGCAATAATAGTGGTTTAGTGGTAATCTCATTTAGTTTGCGATAGTTGAAGCAAATCTTATGCTACCATTTGATTTAGGCACCAATGTAACGGGACTGGCATATGAAGATTTGCATTCTTTGATTATAACCTTAGGAAGAAGAGAATGTAATTCTTTTTTTAGCAATTCCCTTTTTTGCAGGACTCGTTCTATAAGGAAGTTCTGCAACTGGTAGATTGTTTCTGGTATTAATATAATGTTCACTATATGAGGTTGAGTTTTTCCCTGGTTCAAAGCAACTTTTGAGTTCTTGCAATACGCGATTTAGTCTTTAACACTGTTTTGTATTTAAATGTTTACAATTGTCATTTCAAAAATTCACTGAGTAGGACGCGTCTAAAACTTTAACTGAATTGAAAGCTTCCACTTTTCTTTTCTGAGAGTCAGAAATGATTTAGAATTTTCACTGTGGGAGTCTTTAACACTGGTTTTTCTCAACCTGATAAATCACCCCATGTTGGGCTGTTATTTTATAACCAAGTTGCCATAAATTTAAGCCTTGTAGCTTCTTAAATACCGTATTTGACAGCATATAAGATGCACCCTTATTTAGAAGGCCACACAGAAGGGAAAAAAGCTCTAATAGTCCCCGCGATAGCGCGGTACCACAATAACTTAAAATGTGGTTTCTTTTAGTTCTCACGTTTTGTAAAAGCCAAATAAACAATCATTGAATGCAATTACCAAACATATTTTTATTGAGGAAAATTAACAAATGGCAAGCTTTTGAACATGATATGTAAATTTCAATAATGAATAAATGGCAAGAAATCAAACATAATACAAAATAAAGCAGAAACAACAAAAAACACAGATTCAAGGAAAATGTTGCCTATTATAAAATTAGACTTTAATCACTTTCAAAACCATAAAAATCCTTTTCTCTATCATCATCATCGAAAACGAGAATATCGTCATCACTACTGTTTCCGTCATTGCTAGTATCACCTTCTTTGAATAATGAGTCGTCTCCTGTTCTGTCAAGACCATTACTGATTCCGCACTTAAGGACTTAACAATTACTTCAGCCTTTACATCCTCCCAAGATCTTTTTACCCACACACACACTTGTGAAATAGAGGGCTTATTCATTCTACCTGAGGGTGTGAGGGCGTGATGTGACTCTCCTATCCACTTATTCCATTGTTCTCGCACTTTTTCCATAAATGGCTTATTCACCGATACATCTAAAGGCTGCAGTTGGCTAGTCAGTCCACCAGGAATGACAGCTATCTGGTTTTTAATTCTCTCGCTTTATTCTTTATGGTTTCAGTTCTATGGGCACTAAACTGATCCAAAACCAAAAGACAGGGTTTGCTTAAGAGTCCATCAGGTCGCCTCCCCTATATGTTTTGTAATATAATTGTATAGCTTAATCTTTTGTTTCCTGTAGTCATATTTTCCAAAGTATATTTTTTAAACAAATGGGTTTAAGCACTGATACCGACATGTTTATATCTGATCATGAGTAGCACCGATACCGACACGTGTGTCAGCTGAGTCAAAGAAAGTCTATGCAAAGAAGGAAAGGCTCCATAGACGTAATGTAAACCAGTTAATCTTCTACACTGCTAGAAAGAAGAGGGACAATTCACCAAGGGATTTGTCAACGGAACCTGTTGGTGAGAATTTCCCCCTTTGTGATGTACCTGGGCGAGATTTACTACCTCCGCCACGTGTACAGGAAATTGTAGAACACGGGTTAAGGTGGATCATTCTTTGACTTTTCACGATAATTTAAATTCGAATATTCATGCATTTTTGCTTTACTAGTTGAACTTATGTTAACCATATCGAAGTTTGATGTCTGATTTTATATCTGTCAATATGTAGGGGGAAAAAATGGAGTCACACAGCTTTAAGCTCTTGATAAACGTGACCGTCGAACCTGTTCGAACTTCGACATCAGCTTCGAGCTTTGGCACTTTTTGGTGACAGATATTTCACGCTTGCACAGTTTTGTGTCCTTTTTCGTTCGGAGGGAGCCACTCCTGCTGCTGTGAAGCTTTTTTTTTTAACAATACATATTCTTTGGCTGAGTGTTGGGCGTCGTACGTTGAACGAGTAGTACGTTGTACTATGTGCTACTCCGCACCGAGGCCGGAGCGAGCGCTGCTAGTTTCGTTTACTTTTTGACGGGAACGGTGCGGTGTCGGAAGGAAACCATCCCAGTTCTCTCTTTTGAGCTATATTTTTTTTGGCAAAAATTTAGTTAAACCTGATAAAATAATTATGACAGCTGTAGAAAAAGTTATGTGTGTCTAGACCTTTATCCAGGCTAAAAATAGCATTCAGTATTGAAAGTTAACCTGTGTCCTTCACGTATAAGACGGTGGTAACTTTTTTGTGACCAAATTTAGGAAAAAAAGTGCGTCTTATATGCCATCAAATATGGTATTTTATTCTTCTCCTTTAGCATTATACAGAAGGTATGTGTGCTGGTATTATAATAGAAAACTTTATAGCTAAAATGCATTCACATTTTTTTATTCACATTATAAAAAGAAAGAGTTACCAGTCATCTGAAAGCTTAAAGTCAGAGATAAAATATCCACAGAATTCCTCTCTCATCATTGACACGTATCCTTCACTGGTCTGTCATCTTCAATATCATTTGAAACATTGTTTATCCTTATTTGTTTATGTCAGTTACTGTTATTCTAAAAATGTTTTTTCTTTTAAACTTATTTTTACTGTTGACATTTACCATTTTCAAATCTGTCTTGCCATGACCATGCTCTTGAAAGCCATTGGGTTACATTAACTTACAGAACGTGCAACATATAAAATATTGTAACATACCTGAAATGTAATCGATTTTATAATGGCCACAAAAGGAATTCATTTTTAACATACAGTTGCATATTATATCCATTTTCATCGATTACTTTGGAAGGTAAAGTATTTTTTCCATAAGAAAAAACTCTAGCATCTTTTACCATTAATGGATTATTGAAAATGATAAGCATATATTTTGTAATGAAAAACCTGAGAAAGTTTTCATTAGCTGAAGAAACATATGCTACACACCTGTTTTCAAAATCCAAATGAAGATTTTGGACCTTAAATTACTGCTTTGTTTTTGCTAGACCTCAGGATTATAAGAAAAAGTAGTTTTTCAAATTTCCACAAAGTTGTAGTCTTTTGTTAGTTAGAATCAATAAACAAATGCAATGCTGAATGATCCCTTTTCTGAGTTTAAAAATGTAGTATTGTTTATGTAGGAAATCTATGCGTATAAAAACATAGTACATTAAAATACTATGTAAATGAAATTGATTTCATACCAGCATCTTATTGGTTTATAGGAGTAATGTTCAATTAAAAAATTATACTATAACACTTTTTTAATTACATTCTAATTATTTGTAAAATTGTTTTGCATCTTGTACAGTTCTTTGGAAAGAAGCATATTTTAATGTAAATTATTGGCTATAAAATTGTTATCACAAATCTGAGGCCATAATTTTTTTTTTTAAGTACAAAGTATTCCGGTTATTCTTCAATTTTTGTCTTCTTTCTCCATGATAGAACAAGAAAAATATTTTATTTATCATTTCACAGTATAAAATAACATTTGCTGCAAAAATTTTATAAAGAAGCACAGATGAAATACCTTTTTCAAGAGACTCACCTCCTTATATGCTTTAATAATGAAGTCAGTGCCTTTTTAATTTTCAAAACTAAATAAAAGATCTTGTGCATATTAGTTAGCAACAATGTTCTCACAAACCTCTGATCTAATTCATACTGGACAAATTTTATAGCTAAAACTCTTCTTGATGCCTTAAGAAAGTCAAAATAAAAAGAAAATTATTATTTTTTCTTTTAAAATGATTATTTTTTAAACCAAAAAAATTTTCTTGTACTTTATTACTGCTGCTTGTCATTTGTTGACTTATGCTTGTTATGCATATTCTTCAATAGCATTAAAAGGAATGTTGCACTTGTCCATCCATTTTAGATCTGTGCAGTATTCACATTGTTTTTGAGGTTTTTTAGAGGTGGGCTTTCATCCTTGATTTCTGTTCTTCTCCTGTTTGCTTCAGTTTCCTATTTCTTTTAGCCTTCTTACTGTTAAGAGATTTTCTTTAAGAAAGACTATTTAAGAGTTTTTGTATTTTCTTCAATATGTGCCTTATTAGCATTCTTCTCAATCTTGATTAAAAGAAGCTTGATGTGCTATGAGCATTCAAAATTTTTATGTGGTTATATTCATATTTCCATAAATGCTGTCCAGACAGTATAGTGGTTAGAGAGCCTACTGTGGACATGTTTTAACTGTCCATTCCTTCATAAGAGGCAGCAGTGGCCACCTATTAGGTGTCTCCCTAATAAAATGGCCACCACTTCTGCCCTTAGGAGTGGCCATTGCTGAATAGGTGAGTGTCCGCCGTTAGATTAAAAAAAAAGATATATACACTGTATGACAAAAAAATCAATGTACCAAAAAGGAATCATCTGATTGCTTTGAAATTTTATATGCGTAAATGTTTTGACCAAATATGCAAATGAGTAAAATTTGGTGTCCAATGAATGAATAGTGCAGTCTCCAGCACATCGGAACTGCACATCCAGTAGATGTATATAAGGAGCTGTTCTTGAACTTTTGCTAAAAATTTGTTGCATTGTGATTTAGGATACTTTTCAACAACTAAAAAAATGCCTTGCTGCAGGATTCGAGCTCATTATGAGCAACTGTCAGAATTTGAAAGACGTGTATCATTGGATTGAAAGAGGCAGGTCAGGCAAATCAGAGAATCACTCGTCATATGAGTTGAAGTGATGCTGTGTTTAGAAGTTACTAGCAAGAATGGGTGGACAATGGCAGATTTCACGTGATGATGGTCGTTGTTGACCTAAGGTCACAACAGATCGGGAGGACAGAGTGATTGTTAGATCAGCTGTCACAGCACCTGATTCATCGCTATCAACCATCAAACATGTAACCCACACAGTAGTGTCCACCATGACCATTCACAGACGGCTGACAGAGCGAAATCTATGCTCGTACCGACTTATGCCACTTGCCACTCATGCTTGCACACTGTTGAGCCAGATTACTGTGGTACTTGGCTCGATCAGGTTGGAATGATGCTGACCAGGGATGTATAGCCTTTTAGTCTTTAGTGATGAATCCCACATCCAACTGTGTCGTGACGATCATCGAAGACATGTCTGGAGAGTCCTAGAGCAGCATGCTGATCCTACTTTCACTATTGCATGTCACACAGGCCCTCTACCAGGAGTTATGGTCTGGGGTGCCGTTTCCCTTGACAGCCAGACCCCTTTGGTCGTTATTAGAGGCACACTTACAGCACAGCAGTACGTCAACGACATTCTGAGACCTGTTTTGCTATCACTCCTTTTGCAGTACCCTGGCCTTATTTTTCATCAAGATAATGCCATTCCCCATATGGCAGGTGTTGCTATGAACTATCTTACAGCATGTCAAACACTTCCTTGGCCAGCCAGACCTCTCTTCCATTGAGCATCTACCAGGGAATATTGATGACTTAACCTGACAGGTGAGCAAATTTGGCAAGAAACACCACAGGAGACCATCTGCGAGCTTTATCAGTCTATACCACGCTGTGTGGCAGCTTGCATCCAAGCTAGAGGTGGGTCAACACCTTATTGAGCTCGTTACTTTGTAACTATGTAACTCTGAAATAAATTATTCAATTGTTCTGAAATTTTAATCATTTCCTATTCTGTACGTAATCTTCCTATCCACCAATTTTTTTTTACGTCAAACAACTCCTTGGTATGTTGATTTTTTTGTTATAGAGTGTATATATAATATGTATGTATATTTTCATAAATAGAAATAACTAACAATTTTTAGAAATTCTTCCAAGTAACTGATGGAGTCCTCGCCTTCCCTCCTAAAATGGGTATTATTAATGAAACTGAATGTAGTTATTTGATGTAATTGAGATACTTTGATTCATTGAAATAATTTTTTTTTTTAAAATACGATACCTTTCTCTGTCTTTTTAAAAAATCAGTTTTATGTGGTTATTCAATTTTGAAAAAAATCTGGTGTTTGTAACACAAAATTATAAAATGTGTAGTACTAAATTTCATTAATGGTAGTTTAGAAAAATTACTAATTACTAGTACTAAATTTTATTAATGGTAGATATATTTACTTTTAATGCCTTGTTTGTATATTTAGCACAAATATATAAATATGATTAATATTTCTATCTCTTCATACAGGTAACACGTTGCTTTCTTCTCTTCCCAACCATAGAAAGAATGTCAACAACTCCGCAGGGTCAGTGGGTATGGCCAATGTTGACATATCTTCGTCTTCCAGCATTAATTAGTGTGTATGCTCTTAGTTGTTTAAGCCCACAAATGCAATCCAGACTTTTAGAATGGTATTTTAAAGACCGCTGCATCCCAGATTGTGTTCTAAATGCTAGTCTTAATTTATTTCAACCTGATTGTGCCAAACTTTGTATGTACATGGCTCGAGATGAGCTTGAAAATGTCACTACTTTAGATGTTGATAATATTCGAGAGAACATTTCTCGTATTACTTTTTATTATGGAGCTAATGACAACTGGTGTCCTTATTCCTATTATCAGGATCTAAGAGAAATATTTCCTCAGGGAGACATTCGACTATGTAAAAATAATTTTGAACATGCATTCGTGTTAGAGAATAGTAAGGAGATGGGAGCTTTAGTGTCAGGATGGATACTTGAGGAAATATTAGGTACACCGAAAGATGTTCATAGAAATTCACTTTTGGTATAATCCACGTAAATTTTGAGAAATTTCAGCAGTTTGTAGCATCTAAACATCACTGAAATGAGTAAATTTTTTTAATTACTCACAGTGCATGACGCACAAGTTTTTACTGTATCTTGTTTTTGCTTTGCAAGTAGTTAAATATGCTTTCTGTGATATAACATGAAGAATCTCATTAAAAATTATTATGTTTAATTGTACATCAAGTATCATAAGAATATGAAACTATATTAACTAAAATGAACGTGTAGATATTATAGTTTAAATTTGGTTCCTATATATTTATTTCTATATTTGGATGCATTTATGTTTAATTTTGCTGGTGATACCTTTTTATTGCAAGAAACGGAAGATCGAAGCCAAAAAATCCATACTTAAAATTCCAATATAGCTATTTACTGTCATCTAATTGATTATATTATTAGTTGCTTTGTTAAAGATTATTTTGAATTTCATTTGGCTTATTTTTTGAAGCAATTGCATATCTCTAAGACCAATGCATAAAGTTTATAAGTTATACCAAATACATAAAAGTTTTTAAGTTGTTCAAGTACTCTTACTTAGACATGAAACCACATCAGCATTCATTTTCTGAAAGGGAAGCCTTGTATACAAAGCATAATGCTAAATATAATATTTTATTAATTTGCTTTTTAAAGGTATTGTTTGCCTTATCAAGAAAATAATATTTATTACTGTAAAAATGAAAATACTGAATCTAGAATCCTAGTTAGTAGAAGTATCCATTCCCACTTTCCAATTTTGATGAAAGGAATGAAGCATGTTTTTTAAAATGTAGCTATTTCTTGTAATTAAAAATGCTAAAATTTAATACTAAATGTGCAAGGAAAAAATTATTAATTTGTTCGGCACAATTAATTTTTTATTCAGAATATTAGTTATGTTAAGAAATGAAATAATTTGCACTAAATAGAATTCAGTAGTTTTTGTATATTCTTTCTGGACTGTTTTGCAATTAGGCTTTTTTTTAAAGTGCCATTCTTAAAAGAGTGGATTGGAATTTCAAAAACTTGGGAAAGTTTAATTAGAACTTCCATTTGCAAATTTTGCACTAAGCTATGTAACAGTAACTAAAAAAATTAATTATGTGATTTTTATTAATATTTTGTGAAACAAACCTCATTAATCTATTTGGGAATTATTGGCTCATCATAATGTAAAGCCTCTAATAAACTTCTTTGAGGAGAAACATTTTTTACAGAATACAAAAATTTTAAAGTTGACGAAAACCAAATTGCTTACAATCTGTGTTTAAAACAAAAACAACATTGGAAAAAAAAATTAACTAATCTGTGTTGCACATTGCAATTTTATCTAGTCAGTAATTCACAGCAAATGAATTCCTTCAAAAAAAGTGTTTCAATTGATGTAGATATTGTTTAACATTCCAGTTGACCATTTTTCTGTTGTTATCAGATAAAATTGTAATAATACTTTATATTACCACTTTTCTCAGGAGGGGTTAACTCTGTGTATAACTTGGTTATTTAAAATATTTTTACTTACTTACAAATGATCTAGATACCATCTTAATGAACAAATTATCATGGAATCAAAGAATAAAATTAATGACTAAATAAATGTAATTAATAAATGCAGTGTAACTATAGGTTTTTGGGGTGCCCTAATTGACTAGCTGCTCCAAAGAGTTAGATTTACTTATGAAATTTAAATTTGTGTGCATGATAATATTAATCTTTTAGTGTTTTATCTGATATTGGTAAATATGTTTTTGAGATAACAAAGATGTTGAAATTAATTTGTATAAAATTAATTAAGGATGCATCTTAAAAATTTTCATAATTTTTAATAATTCAAAATAAATTTCATAATATAATAATTCAAAATATTATTTTGATCTGAATTATAAATGTGAGTTTCACTGCAAAAATGCTCTAATTAGTGAGCTACTATAATTGGAGTATTCAAATTCAGTGCTTCATATTTTTTGTCTTTTCTATCAATCTATTATATTTTTGACATTCTGCATTTACTGGGTATTTTTTAGATCTTTATTATATATAAATATTTGATTATTTTTCAAACATGTGCTACTTTAAATAAATGTACTTCAAAGGAAGATATGTTAATACTAATTTATTAGTATGAATTGGTGTGTTTTGTAATTACATTTCCCATATTTTTTTCTACTTATTGAAAATAATTTTTTTTTCCTTAAAGGACACTTTCTATTCCTATTCGAGTGACAATAATGCTTAAAAATCATTATTTGTAAGTTATTTTATGGGAATTATTTAATCCTTTGAGCATCACAGGCTTGGCACTGAAATTTGAATGGTCCCCCAAATGTGAGGAATAAATGGTAGTTTCTTGATATTCCAAAATGATACTTTGTACCTCAATACTTTTTCTTCCAGTATACATCCAATCCGAACTTGGATCCTTCAGGAGCTGGCAGAGATTTTCATGTGTAACAAATTGGAAAAGCATCTTTTTATATGGAAGTTTACTTTGAGGGTTAATAGTGTATATTTTCTATTAAATTCTATTACTAATGCTTTATGTTTGGAATCCAGAAATCTCTTCCTACTCAAGAATCTCATATGGAACCAGATTCTGGGAGTCAAATATTTAGCAGTTTCCATTAACTTTTTTAAATTAATGTCCAATACTGAAAATACAGTAGAAGTCCCACCTGGGTAAAATATATTTTCGTTATACATCCCCTACTGGCATATATATTTATATAAACTTCACAATTAGTACAAACCCAGTTTTTAAGTCGAATTAGTCATTATCAAAAGTTCAAATTAAATTTAACATGTCTGTAATAATTAGAGAGGTACATGGCAGTATAAAATCAGTTATGTTCTAATACAAAATAATTAAAATATAAATTTATGAAAATGTTATAACAGAAGTATTAGACAATTTAATTTTTAATGTAGCAGGAATTCTTTTTGGTTTTAAAAATATTGAAATTTCACATTAATTTAGCATAATTTTATGCTAAACCTGTAATATGCCTTTTGTGATGGGTTTGTCTGTGGCCTCATTTTCATTGCAAATATTTCAAAATTTATGTGTTTGATGTCTGACTTATTTGAGAATCATTCAGTGATAATTGTATTTTATACTCATTATCATTCCTTTATGAATTAAGATGTATAAAGAAAGAAATTTTATTATCATGAAACAAAAATCGTTCATTTACAGGTTGTAGCACTGAGAATTGGAAGTAAAAATACTCAGTATGTCTATAAGCTTATTTACACTCTTGAATGTAAAGATTTACCAAGCTTTTGGATGACATACAAATTCAGGTCATAGTTCCAACAAAGATATTCAGCAATGTAGGATATGATATGCTTTTTACGAAACTTCATGTATTATCAACATGTGACCTTACATTATCGCCATAACTGATATTCATGAAATTTTCATTTTAAAAATTACCTTCAAAAAAATTAAACTCTACTTTCATTCTGTTTCTCATGTTTTTATTCATTTTAATTGTAGTGTGGCTGCTTTTAAGGTATAAGAGATGAATTAGCAGGTCTTAGTAATCCACTACATGTAAGCATCTGCTTAAAACTCTCATGGATGCAATTATTCCATTCTGATCATTAACTTATGCCAAATTTTTAGCATTAAAAGCAGTTACACTTTCAAACTACTGCTTTTAAGAGCTATCTTCATGTATTTTGGACTATTTGGTCTTCCAAATTTTGAATTTCTTCATCCATCTTTGATGTTTCTTTATGCTGTATCACTTTTTTAATAGTTAACTGAGCATTTATTTTCCCTTCTGTGATTTTATTGTGTATAAGAAAGTAGCTTAAGAAGCAGACTCTTCTGGTAATTCTGTATGATGATAGTCCAAGACGTATTTTGGTTTGTGAAAATGAGGTTAAGAGTAATTGATTTAATGTATACTGTGGAAACTTGATATCAAATTAATGGTTGGTGATCATAAATAAGAAAGATGAAAGATATGCTAACTTAATAATATGCATTGTCAGATAAAAAGTATTACTCTTAAACAATTTTAATTAATTAGTGATGGTTTAAGACCATTGCCATTGTTTTCTTATTATTAAGAAACCAAGATTATCAATAAATTGCAAAATATATTGCTAACCATCACCAAATGGTTTTGTATCTTCTCAAGTCTTTGGGAAAAATTTTTTAATTTTTTTTTAAGAAAAATTTCTTAAAAATACAATAGCACAAAGCTTACTCAGAGCTCTTCTTGTGATGGATGGACTGTTGACTGTTTGGCAGTGGTGTGCAATATGCATTGGTGATTTACTAATAATCATGTCACCATTTAAAGGATGATGGCTGTAATAATATGGAAGTACTATTTTATCACTGAAATGATTTGGCCTAATATTTTTGTCATATTATTAATTTCACAAACTATTTTTTATTAAAAAAATGTATATTTTGTTCCTTTTTTTTATTTAAAAAATGTGTGTTCTGTTCTAAAACTTCATTGTCTTTATTATATAGCTAAGTATATCACAAAATAAGGAAAGAAAAAAAAAACAAATGCAGCTATTTTAAGTTTATTTAATTATTATTTATGTTTTTTAAAATTTATTTAAAATATATGTTTATTATGTTTTATTTATGCTCATGTAATCAGAGGATTACATAAGTATAAATGCATCTAAGAGGGGATGTAATGTATCTAATATGGAAGTGAAAAATGCAGTGAGTCTCAATTTAGTAAAAATGTGAAGGTAATTAAACCAGACTATTCTATTTGGTCTTCTTATTAATATGTACATATTACATGAAGTTTATGCTTAATATGTGTAAAAAATAGCAAATGGAGTAAAAGACAATTGCAATATCAGTCATTTATTGTTCATGAACTGAATCAAAATGCTTTTCAGTAGTTTTTTTGTTCATGAACTGAATCAAAATACTTATCAAAATACTTGGAAATGTAACATATTCAATTTTTTGTTATTTAGTTCACTCACTGATGATAATTGTATCTACCAACTTCTACAAGTCATTTATAAAACATATACATTTTCACACTGTTCTGTGTGTTTACTTAGTTATTTCAAGGACAATAATCACAGCTGTATTGAATGGTGACATTTAAAATGTATATATATATATATATATTCTGTCTTTAATAATTACAGGTAGTCCTCATTTTACTATGAAACACTTTCTTGATTGCCAAAAACTGAGATTAAAAATCCTCTAATAGTTTACCACCAGTGTATCCACATGCACATTGTTTTAATATATGGAGTACCGAGTGACAAGTGTCACTGCGTTTGTGAAATGTGCTATGTGACCTTTGCCATGTTGTTTATTTTTCATTATTTACTTGTTATGGTATCCAGTAGAATACTGAAGGGATGTAAAATATCTGAAAAAGGGTGTAATGCAGAGTATTTTACCACTTTTAACAAGAAACAAGTAATGAAAAATAAAGAACTGTCAATATTAAAGTGTTTTCCAGATCTAATTTGCATTTCTCTTGAAAATGGCTTACCTGAAGAATCTGCAGTATTTCTGTACATGAATGTAATTATTTTTAATTAATGTTCTTGTTTTTTCAAAGTGATAAATGTGCAAATACTATGCATACTTCAAAAATGATAAATATGCATGTAAGGCAAAAGTGAGCAACTTTTTTGTATCACTAATTTAATTTGTGATACATGAAAGAGAAGTTATGTCAAAACTTCAGTCATAAAATTGTGCTTATGTATGTATGTATACATAATTATAAATGAAATTGAATTTTGTGTAGACACTTTTGCTTATTTGTACTTGTAAATAGCAACACTGCTATACATAAAATTTTAAATTATGTGCATTTTAATTGAGAAAAACTCAGTTTGATTCAATATATTTGTAAGTTTATCTTTTCCTATTGCATGGCCATAACAGAAAATAAAATTGCTGATATATAGATTTTAAAATTCACATGAAGTTAATTTAGTAGTATATACTAAAATATTTTGTCATGATTTTATTTGATTAACTGTAGTAATATTCATGGTATGTTGAATTTCTAACACCATGAGGTAACAGAATTAAGATAATATGATAAAGCTGCTTCTTAAAAACAATTTGTACTCAGTTATAGAACTACAAAATCACAAAACGTTTGAAGAAAGCATATGATACATATTCATGATATTCATATATGCATGTTAAATATATTGTTTTCTTGTGTTTAAAACTTATATAATATATAAACATAACACATATAATGCATAAACATGTGTATAAACAAAATATTCGGTACTGTTCTGTTATCGGGACCGGATTCAGTAATTCGTGTGTGTTCATTTCATATATGCATTTATGAACATACATGCATATATACATATATTTCTGAATCTGGGCCTGGTAACAGAAGCGCGCCAAATGTTTTTTTACATTCAAAAACATTTTTCTCTTAATATGGTCAAAACTGTAATCAGTACGCATAGCTCTTTCATTCATATTTAGCCTGATGTTGATTAAAATTATATATATATAAAAGCTACGCTATTCTAGATTTAGTGAAGTATATGTATGTTTCATAAAACATAGCATTTATACGTTATAGTTCTGTGTGGTGCTGAAATAGTCTGTATAGAGCTTTATCATAAAAACTCTTTTGAGCTTCATGTTGATATGTGAGCATATTTGGAGCATTTACCAGTGTCCAAGAATTCCATATATGTCTTATATATTTGTGAATAAATTGTGAAATGATTTTTTATGTGATATTTTCCTGTAGAGGAGGGTGCATTATATCCTGCCTTTCTTGTTATTAATTTTCAATGGTTCATGTTTATTGATTTGATAAACAATATAAGTAAATAAATCCTTTTGTTTGTGGTGTTGCTGTATTGCAGATTAAGAGATGTATCACTTTGAAACATTTTGTTTCTAACAATAGAAATTGTGATAAAAATAATTTTACTTTGTTATTATGCTGTGTAATATGACGTTTTATAACTCGTGTCCACATTTTTCATTGCATAAAATATTATTCAGGTTTTTGTTTTGGTTACTTGAATATCAGAGTTCATAAGTTTTAGAATGAAAAGTTTTTTTTTTTAATGATGTTGCTTTTTCATCAAATGTATTCTTTGAAAGGGCAAGGATGGGGTTTAGATATTTCTCTCTCTCTCTTTTTTTTTAATGTCATCAAAAAAGGGGATAAATCCTAAAGGTATTAAACCAATCCTTTTAAAGATATCAATTACTACATCACAGCATATGTAATAAGTTGGAACTTTTTATTAAATATATAAATTTATAGAGGGTGCAAATTCTAAAATGTTATCAAATCCTTCAATAATAAGAATAATTAAAAGAAGGGGGGACTTTTATTAGATAGTCAAAGTTTTTAATTAACATTTGAAATGCATATTGAACAAAAACAAATTTTAAAATATACCTAGGAAATACATAATTAAAACTCTTGAATCATGAGTTTTATTTTCTGAGTATAATTTGAAAAAAAAAGTGTGTATTTGAGTAACAGTTCAAAATTTAACATTCATAACTAATTAGTTCAGCTAGTAGACAGATGGATGCAGTGTTTCTGAGAAGATGCAGCTTACCAATTACTTGAAAATACTGGCAAATTTTGCCATATGGCATACCGAAATACTGGGCACTCAGGTTGTCTTTAAGTGTCATTAATAATCAAGGTTTGAAAAATAAAAAGGGGGGACAGTTCTATATCTCCTGTTCTACTGGGCCGATTAATGAAATTCAACGTTTTTCATATCTCGAAAGCACAATGTAGATTATGTATCAGATTTATATATAGCCAGCGTTCTAATATAAGTATTTTGACACAAAATCGAAGTTTTATGAAATGACATGCCTTTTTTCCCCCCATATTTTGATTCTACAACTCAGATTATGGCAAACTGCCAAGTTTTGTAAAAATTGCACGAGTAGTTTTAAAAAAAATTAGCTCGTCAATGTTAATTGAATTTGATACATATTTATTAATATCTCCTTTTTTATTAAATTTACTTGATTCCTTCTTACAGAATTCGAAATTTGGGCTTAATCCAAATTTAATTCGCACTTTTCTTTGATTTATTTTAAAATCATTTTTATAAATTTTTCGAAAACATTTTTGTGTTATAACCTATAAAATGTTTAACATCATCTTAAAGTTGATGCATTTCTAGGCACACTTGCAAAAAATTAGAGTTTTTTATTCAAAATTTCTTGAGATTGGCATATTCTTTACAAGCTGTAAAAAGGCCAAATGTGGTTTATGCACTTTGTTAAAATTATTTGAAAGTAATGAATGTGACCTTTTCTCCTCTCGTATACAATAAAAAAAAAAAAGGAAAGGAAAATAGGTTCTATATTTTAAGAAGTTCACCAAGTGAATTATTCTTGGCACAAACTGAAAAAAAATGAGCCAATATAAATTTTAAAACTTCTTGTAAATTTCACTACAAATTTTACAAAATATAATATTTAAGCATAATTGGAGTCATAGAATCGAAATATAGAAAAAAATTGGCATGCCGTTTTTTGAAAAAGTCCAATTTTGTGTCAAATTACCTCTGTTAAAACAATGCTATATATAAATCTAATATATATCTTAAGTCACACTTTCGGGACATGAAAAATGCAATTTGAATTTTGTCAATCTGCCCAGTAGAACGGGAAATACAGAAGTAGCCTTTTTTTTGCACAATGTGCCACTGAAATCGCAACAAATGTCTTCTCTTTTAATATTCATTTCTATGTAAAGTCAATAAAAGTAATATTTCTGAAGTTTCGAATTATTATGTTTAATTTTTTTATAGATTAGATTTGAATTATAATAGAGCATGAAGATTTGAGTTTTTAAACCCTGAAGCTTTTCCAAAATTTGTTAAAATAACAAATTGCACTCTTAGGCAAATAATTAAAACCAGAATTTTGCACTTAAGGCACATTTCAATTGTATATATGTATATATGCTTTATTGGTCAGAAATATGCACTAAAAGTAATCTTAATGAAAAAAATTGTTTTGTAATATCTTCACATATTTTGCACTTAAAGATACAGATTTGTTTTTTAAACTAACTACACTTGCTCTGTGGGTTCAAATAAAAAATTAGATTTTGTGTTTTTTAAACAATCCTACTTCAGGGTTGAAAATGCTCCAATAAATTTTGTTCTCTTATTTTGAGAAACTTTGGAAGTACATATCCTAGGATAGATAACTCAGGAAATAAATCTTATTTTGGAAATGCACATCTAGAGTAAATAAAATAAAGCCTATAGCTAATTTTTTTAACACCTTGCATATAAATGAAAAGTAGTTTTAAAAATCTGTATGTAATGGAAATTTATGTATACAGATATTTTTCTTATTTATTGTAATGCTTATTTATCATGTTTTGTTTAAAAAAACTTATTGAAATAACATATTATCAGAAATTCTATAGGAAGAATAATTTATGTTAAGAATTTCTCAAGCTGAAATATATTTAATCAAATTAATTAATACTCATGTTCTTGATTAATGTAATTATCTAATAATAATCTTCATAACAGTGATATTAAAAGAAAAAATTTCTGTGGAATTACTATCCTTCTTGAACTGAACTATCTACAAACTGAACTATCTACAAAGTCCATCTGAATGAAAATCAAATTAATTATTATAGCTAACGATCGAATTAATTACCATGACTGATAAATACTGAAAAGAATAATTTTAAAATTTTATTAATTGAAAAACAATGTACAGTAAGTTAAAAATCCACAGCTTTGTGATCAATTACTAAGTAAGGTAAGACATAAAGAAAGGTAAGACATAAAGTTAATGATGCAGTCTTGTTTATTGTGCAGCTGTGTTGAAAACATATCTGTAATTAATTTGATCATTGCTGCTAGATTACTATTAAACATAAAGTGTTCATTTCATATATGCTCGTAAGGTGTGACTAAATTCCATACATGCTTGATAGATGACAAATCTTAAATGAGATTGTGAAGGAGAACAACAACTCGATTTTAAGACACTGCAAAAAAATGTAAGGCAAAATATAACTGTGTAGTCTATCATTTAAAATTAGGATTTTGAAATGTTGTGATATAAGGTAGACATACAATTTGTTAGTTAGCTGAGAAATTATATTTTCCAACAGATAGCAACGTACATAGTTTAAAGTATAGTATTGTGGCCAAAATGTCTCTAAAAGCTCTATCAAACTACAGGAGAAATGAGCAATTTTTCTTAGAAATGCTCTCTATTAAAGCAGATTGAGGGATATATTCATATTCCCAGTATTTTGCTCTAAGATCCAACAATGTTGCCCTTAGTGTTATTCATAACAATCAAAAGCTAGATGAAAGGATAATTGCAAATTCTTTTCCATGAGTAACAGGGATAGAGACTTCTTGATCTTTGACTGCAGATAGCAATTAAAAAGGAAACATACTTTTGAGAACAAATTTTGAAATTGATTTGATATTTTGGCGAGTTTTACTTAACCTGATAGACTTAATAACAAAATTAATGGATTTCATAACTATAGACTATCTAAAACTGATAAATTAAGCTTCAGGATGTGTGCTATATTACTTATAATACTCATCAATCTGATAGTTATCTTTAATCATATCATATATTTCAAAGTCCTTGCAAATTTCTGTGTCACGTAAGTAAAATTTTGATATAGGCTACACTTTAAGAAAATTAATATTCCATATGAAAAGTAACTAATTCTGACTTCCAATGTAAATTTTCAGATACTTATGTTAAAAATTTCAAAATGGGATGGTTTATATAGAGGGTAGTATGTTTGCATATATATGCATAGACACAGTCAAACCTTCATTAATGAACAGCTTCTGACTCCATAAGCAGCTGAAGTAGGAGACAGATGCACTTTGTTTAGCAGAGATTTCCTGATAAAATTCTCCTTCATAGTCTTGCAAGTGTCTACTAATGGGAAATGATGTATAACATCATAAAACTTTTACTGATTTTTAGGATTAGATTTTTACTAAAGCCTGCAGAGTTTAGATTTCAGAAACTATTTTAAATAAATTATATTTCTGGATATATTATATCTTTTCATTATATATATATTTTTTTCTTCAAGCTAAGAAATCATTAAACTTAATTCTAGTTAAAAAATGAATAATCATAACTGATGCAGTAGTTTTTTATTAAATTAATGAAATATCTTAAATGAATAAGTATTCATGTTAAGAGTTCAATATTAACATTTTATGTAACATACAAATTACAGACCACTTTACTATATCTGGAACACATAATAGCTTAAATGAAAAAAAAAAAAAAAAGTATTTGTTTCAAATGCTATTGCAGTCCCTTAAAAGATCTAGAAATTTCAGAGAAGGAAAAAATTTGCTTGGTAGTACCAGGTAGTTTATTGCTAAAACCAAGAATGCTTGTATGTTTACTTATTTCATATCCAGTGAATGAATAGATTGCATTATTCCATGCACATCCTAAGTATCAGCCAGATTTCCGGAGACTATCCGTGAAAGTGTTCTTTTATTCAAAAGATAGCCTTGGAATGTTTGTTATAATTAATTGAACTAATTTTATACATATTTTCCAATACAGTTTATTTGTTTTGTACAGCATATATTACAGTAATTAAATGTTTTGTATTGTAAATTTTTATAGTGATTATTAAGATGTACGTGAAACTATTTCCAGTTTTTCATCTAGTTTTTGGAATGTACAGAAAATTCTAAATTAAAATCTATGCATTCATGTCTGCATTTTATAATAAGTATGATATAGTAACTCAAAAAAATAAATCAAACAAAATTAATTTTTGGGGGGATTATTTTTGAACAATAGTTAAATAAAGTTTTAAGGTTATAGTATATACTATATTAACTTTAATATTCATAAAGATGTTTATATAATATAAATAAAATTTTTAGAATGGGCAAGTTATGAACTTGTTAAAATGAAATTTTATATGTGAAGACTGTGCTATACATATCAAATAAGGCATCTTTCTAAATGTGAAATTTGAAAATATTTTAGGCTTTAACATAGTCATTTACATTTTTGATACACAAAATTCCAAGCCATCCTATTTGTACATATGAAGATTTATTCCCATTGCTTACAGTATAATTAATATAAAAATTATGTAACTAGTATATGTAAATTATGTAACTAATATATTAGCTATATAATACTTCAGCTGTAAAATGTATGATATTTCTCTTCATTATATTCTATTGTAACTTTTTAGATTAGATGTCCCTCTAAAGTTAGAATATACTGAATTACTAATCATTAATTAATGCATTTTCAGATAAGGTTAGAATTTCCTCTCTTTAAGTTGAAAGATAAATGCAAACTGAATTCCTGAATATGTTCTAGGCAACAGATATATATGTATATATATTATTATTATTCTAGATAAACTATGTCATCAGTAGAGTTGCAGTTGGTGTTTTATAGATATATAATGTGAAGTTAAAAAAAAAATCATCTTTAATTATGAGCAACACAGGTGTTTAAAATTAATCAGAATTTCTTGAAAAATATCAGAAAGAATTTAATGAAATTTGGTAAAGTTACATAGTACAATAAAGCAATTTATATTATGCAGTAGTAAATGTATACAGTTATGTTTATGAAAGCTGTAATACCCAAAACTGATACTGCAAGATGGCACCTAAGCCAAGATTAATAGTGAGTATGTTAATCTCTAACAAACTGACAAGCTGCACACAGTCATCATACTGTTAATGAGTCTGCGTGATAGCCACATCTACTCTTGCACCAAAGCAGTTCATAACTGCTGAATGATATTCAGAGGTGCTTGATGAATTGCAATTGCTCTGAAGTGTATCTCAAATATGTTCAATCTTGTTGATGTCTGTAAATCTGTCTGATCAATTCATCTATAAATTCTGATGATATTTGCTCACTACGTAGATGAGTTTCGTCATCCATAAAAAGAAACTTGGTTAAATGCATCCTTGAAAGAATTGTTAAGAAATTCTAAATCTCTTTTCTATAACTGGTAATCAAAAAGCTCATGTCAAAGCGAAATAGTATGCACCCATATAATGTGATGCCTGCTTAGATCATGGACATGTTTGACACCATAATAGTCTTATTTCCTTGATGATGAAGGAAAGATATTAGGTCCTTGGTGCTCTCCAAATGAAGGTATGCCAAAGATCAGTGTTTAGGCTAAATCTAAATTCAACACTGAAGAAAAAAAGTTGGGCCCATTCAAATTGGGTTTTAAGTTGACATTTTCTGCACTATGCCAGACGTACTTTCTAACGTCTTTACATACTTGTGAGAGAGTGAGTAGGATGCAAACAGTGGGTTTCCTGCAAAACATTTCCATGAAACTTTCAGGAGACTAATAAGGATTCCAATGATAGCTGTGTGGCTGTAGCACTCCTCTGGCATCTGGAAGAACATGTCAAATACTGATCTTCAGTGGGTATCATAGCTTTTGGGCATCCTTATGTAGACCTTCTGGGTATAGATACAGTCTCCTGAAACCAGTTTCACAAATTACAGACAACAGTAAGTGTTAAATTAAGCTCTCCTGCAAACTGAACTTGGGACTGTTCCACCACCAATCTACCAATGATTATGCGTCTCATTATATCTTGTAAATTTTGGTGTTTGCTATGATTATTGCTGATGTATACAAACAATGTAACAACAGAGCAACAAATGACTGCTTTTTATATTTATCACTGTCACAACATCTTCTATATGACAGAATACAATTACATACTCAAAATCAGCCCTACTGTGTAATTATCTGACCACATACTTTCCAATTTTAGTTCAATAGTTGAAAAAAAAAACATATTATTCTCTTAATTTTGAATACCAGTATTTCAAGAAGACTCTCACAGCAGAACTTATACCAATATTGATTCTTTTTAAAATTTAAAGAATGACTTTATGTCTGTCCTTCAAATTTTAAGTTAATTTAATTTTACTCAATATGGCAATGGAAAGTGAAGTTTCATTTTTCTTACAAGAAATGCGATTCAGATTGATTAAACAAACATAAAAATTGTACTGTACTCTTGTAACTGCACTGCATCACATCATAAATATTACATAAGTATAAATGCTCGATTATAACACCTGGTTAAGTTACACTCATGAATATGCTTAGCAGGCATTAGATGCAACATATACTGGTTATGTTGTTTGAAACATAAGATATAATAAAAATGTATTATGGCTGAATTTATATTTTAGTTGTATATATCTTCATTAATATTGGTATTATACTTTTATTTAATATATTTGTCCTTTATTAGAAATATTCAACTGCACTGCCTTCGAAAATTAAGCATGTAGTGGCAAAATCAACAAAAAGGAAAAATTAAACAACAAATTAAATTAAAATATTTTGATTAACACCAAATTGCACATGAAGGTAGCAAATGTATTTATGCATGAAAGAATAAAAAGATAGACAAAAACAATATTTAATTTCCGTAAATTATATGATAATGTCATGTTTGGTTAATTAACAAATTAATGTTTAAAGCCAAAAAAAGAACAAAAACATATTAATAAGGTATGTGACTATCCCAGTCCTTCATACAAACTCGTGTATAGCAGTTGCCCATGCTTTTAATGAGGTGATCAACCACTGCAAACACTAGCAATAGTCATCCCTGTACAAACTAGCAGAGACAACACTCCTGAGGACATCTCAAAAACTTTTAATAGGATTAAGCTCAATGAAATACAGTGACTACTACATGAGAAATGTCCTTACGCTCCAGGTACTAGTTAATGATGCTCACTTGATGGGGATAAGCATCATCATCCATAAAAAGGAAATCGGGACTAAGTGCTGCAATGTATAGAACTTAATTTCCTGTATCATAAGCTGCCATAGAATGTCTTTAAAGATGTGCAGTACCTTGCGGAAATTGCAACCCACACCGCGATGCTGCCACGTACAAATACATGTTCAATGATGTTCTTAGGCTTGATTCTCTGTGCTGCTTCCTGAGACACTTGAATTAAGATGACAGCATTTTACTGTTTTCCACCAAGCTGACGATTAGTGGAACACAAGCACTTGATACTCAGGCATGCAGTCCCTTTGTGTGAATCCTTCAGCACACAGTGCTAGCAGATATTGTTTTACCAAATGACTCTGCAACCATGAATGTAACAGCTGTAAAGTTCACTTGTTGATTCTGTTTGGCTAATATGGCAATACACCAAGCTTCAGAAAGAGTGGTGATCCTTTGTCAGTTAGGCATGTTTCTGGACAACTATTTGATTTGCCTGGAATTGTTTCACATTTGAGAAATTACTGAATGATCAGCACCAAAGAAAAGAATAACATCTTTGATTGATTGACCTGCTTCAATGTGTCCAACAGCATGCCAGTACTTTGGCATTCATCTTCTTTCAGCCACAAAAACATGAAAATTATCGAAATTTATCCTACAAAAGTTGGCATTTGAATGAACCTTTTCAAACCCTTCAGAATGTTGGGATCTTCCATGGTACTAAATTTATGTTAATAAGTATGTATTTGGACTGTCAGTTGCGATTGCCTATAACCTATGATATTTGTACACTGCCATCTGCATCCACAGTGATTTTTAGCTCCTCAAATTCAACTACACTTTGGAAAATTTCTAATTTGCATTACATACATAACTTTTGCAAGTCAGTGTATAAAAGACTACAATATATTTGAATTCCAAATGATAGTTAATGGTGTTTAAAACTTTGCAGGAGTTACCTCATATGTTAGATATGATAAAAGCATGTGCATGTAAGTATTAGAAATTTATTCTGATATTCAATCAATATGTAAATTAAAATTTTATATTAAGAGTACATATTCGATGTAAACATATAGATCCAAAAAGCAATTGATTTTTCAGTACGGTGTATATATTATAAAGCAATTTGACAGCTTAAAAAGATAAGCTTTAATAATTGTAATAAATTAATGCTTGAAAGTATTGCATATTTTGTTACATATTAAATCCGAAATACAGTATAGTGTAAAATTTCAGTAGTAACAGATGACAAACAGTTCCATCTTACTACAAAATATTTATTACATTTACTTATTTAGTTAAATAATTGTAGTGATTATTTAAACAGTTAACAACATATCAAGGGAGAAAATATAGTTCAGATCTGAAACAGAAAAACTAAAAAATTTATTTCTCAATAAAAAGTATTTTTGAATTATTTAACTACCTTAATATGAAATTTTATTATATTTAAAATAAATATACATATCTATATAAATTTGTATGTAAACATTTATATTTTATCGTGAGCAGTTAATCCTTATCAGTTATGTCTGCTTCCATTAAAAAGAATCCAATTATTTATTTGGCATATTATTATTTTATTCTAAAACTTAATGTATAAAATGTCATATATATGTAAAAGTAATGTTACATGTGTATGATGTAAATTAATAACATTGAAATTTTGCCAGTGTGAATATTTTGCTCATTTATTACACAGGTGAAAAATTTTAATGCTTGGAAATTGCTTTTCATAGATTATACCTCAATATATTTGCAAGTTTTGTCATAGATGTAGAAAATGAATATGTAAAGTGCAGATTGTTGAATAATCAATGTAATACAAGGTCAGCTATTTTTTTTTTTCATCTTATTAAAAATAAGCTCTCCATTTTATCTGTTTTGAGATAACTTTTCACTATTGTTATAATAAAAATATGAATTTCTCTACTATATAATTGGATGTTTTATAATTACGATTTATACACCTTTTAAATTTTGCTAACACATTTGCTTGAAACTATTTGTATGGAAACTTTTTATGCTTCAAAAGTGAATTTGAATTTATGCTGATATACAACATGTGGAATAAAAATTTAATGTTTATGTTTGTGTTTTATTGGTTTAAAAAAACGAATAGATACACTAAAATTAATCACCATTAGAAAAAAATACTTTTTTTTTTAATCTGAAAAATATAACTAAACAAATCTTTTACTAGTTGCAGATTTTTCATCCTGAGATAATTTTGTATAAAATTCACAGCTTTGCCTTTAGTTTTGTGTTGTACTTATACTGAAACTTTGTATTTTTATCTAACATTGTATTTGTTATGAGTCTATTACATGAAAAGTAAATATTTATAGATTCTATCCAAATTTCTCTACTATGTGCAGAGCTTTCATAAAGACCCATATCATTTAATTTTTTGAACTGTAATCTGGCTAGCTGTCCGAGAATCCTTATGTGACGTTTAATATTAGACATGTTTATGTGCCTTGGCTCAAGGCAAGTTACATTTATATAAACACCAGAACATGTCTCATTTTGTAATTCAATCATCTTTCAACAAAATGTCGCAATGAATCTTCAAAGAGAATAGAGCTATTCAAGGTCTAAAATGTAATGAAATAGTTAAATTTTGGTATCTCAGTTAAAAAATAAATAAAAAAGTTATTGAGGTAAGTAATGATATTTCTGTCTGTAACTTACTCAGACTGTATATATGATATAATCCTCAAGTTGAAAAAATACAGGGTGATCAAAAAGTCAGTATAAATTTGAAAACTTAATAAATCACGGAATAATGTAGATATAGAGGTAAAAATTGACACACATACTTAGAATGACATGGGGTTTTATTAGAACCAAAAAAAGTTCAAAAAATGTCCGACAGATGGCGCTGGACAGCAAAACGTCAGTGACTGTGCATGAAAATCGTGTATAAAAGGAGCTGTAATGAGAGATAGACTCAGGTGCACCAGCAGTCGCAGCATGTTGACGTTACCTGAAAAGGCGTTTTTAGTGCAGCTGTATTAGTGTATTTAGTAAAGCTTTTAGTGAAGCTGTTGCGGTGTGGGCGTTTCAAAAGATGGCGGAAGATGACGATTGGTTGAGTAACCTGTTGTGGACTGATGAAGCTCATTTCACGCTCTAAGGGTCTGTCAATGCCCACAACTGCAGAATTTGGGCTACCGAAAA
>KK113230.1:79088-123609 GCA_000611955.2 Stegodyphus mimosarum
ATATATATATATATATATACAATGATTTTAATGAATTCAGCTAATGTAATTTCATGAAACCAGCTAGTAATTAATACTTGGAATAGATCTGCATTGCTACTTTTAAGTGATTTAGTTTATTCATTAACAACACAATAAATCTGAAAGAAAAATATCTTATGCTTTGCTAAACAACATACTGCTGCATGGAAATTCAGGTTGTGGCAAACTATATCTTTTAAATTGCTGAGTTCATTGATTAAATTTGGAAGACAAATATATTACATTTTCAAGACGCAAGAGAAGCATGCCGGCATGGAAAATAAAACGGGCAAATCGACAACCTTGTATTTGGGGTAGATTTTGTAAAACCCCAATCGATTTTGAGGGCAAGCATTACATTTTGCCAAGTGGCAACATACTTCTTTTATACTGCTGGGTTTTCTGATTAACTTTTAAATATGTGAAATATTATGCTTTGCAAAGTGTCAACACAAAGCTTTTTAAACTGTTGAGTTTTTAATAAAAAAATTCCTTAAATTCGTACAAAATATGAAATAAATAAATTAAATTAAAAATTCTGACTTTAAAGTGCATATATTTGGGTGGAGAATTTTGTGTGCTTAAAATGTGGTGCTTCCATGACATGAGGTGTTAATGTGGTTCTATCCCCATGACTTGGGGCAATGGCCTGCTAGAAGACTACATTTCCAGTTGGGAAGACAGACACTATGTAAGGGTGCAACAGATCCACAGTTATGTTCAGATATAGTTATGTTGAGCTTTCATGGTCTCTTCTATCACAACTAAGGGTCACAGAGCCCCATATGAGAACATTCCCCAGAGCAAAATGCCACCGCCACCAACAGCTTGTGTATGACCTGCTGTACGGGAGGGGGAGCAACTGTTCACCTGGAAGATGGTGTAAACTGACATGACCATCAACATGATGAATATGAATGAAAAATCGTGATTTATCCGACCAGGCAGCTGTCTTTCACTTATCCATGGTCCAGTCTCTATGTTCACAGGTTCACTGTAGGCATTAATTGACAGTGACAGTCAACAGAGGCACATGAGTGAGACATCTGCTGCCCAGTCCCATATCCAACAGTGTCCGCTGAATTGTGTATCTGAAATACTTACATTTGGACCTGCACTGTATTGGGATGAGCCACTGTCTGGTGCCGATTTTGCTGAACCAAGTGGGACGATCTTTGACGTGCTTTAATGACGCTTTTCCAACACTTGATTTCACTATTATTTATCAACTTTGCTTAAATACTGACAATGGCAGATTGAGAACAACCTACCAGTCATGCAGCTTTAGAGATACTCATTCCAAGTCTTCAGGCATTAAAATCTGCCCTCTATCAAATTTGCTTAGATCAACAGCCTTTCCCATCACTTGCAAAAGTAAGTGCAAGAATGAATCCTTACCTTCTCCAACTGCAGTTACATACCATTTTCACTTAATCATGTGCCCTCTATCTCATCCAGACGAATTCATTAAAAAATATGGAGATGGTCAGCCAAATGTTTTGGCTTGTCAGCATATGTGCATGACTATACTAGCAGTCAAGTTAACTACATATGCTAGGAAGCATGCACATCCATTGAAGCATATCATTCTCTCATTTCCAGCAGCTCTGATTTAGAAATTAAACAATAGAATATGAATATTGTTGAGATAAAAAGACTGATCAGAAAAAGCAGTTTAGGGAAAGTTCATTTCAAGTGTTAATTTTTATTTAAAAATGAAACAGTATGCATGTCTATCATTTGATGACTAACAGGAACAGATCCCCTTTTTGGCTAAACTGCAAACTGCCAGTAACCCAACCTTACCCCCTCTCTCTCTAAGCAATAAAATAATCGATTGCTCCTAAGCTGAAGATTGCAAAATTTCTACTGAGAACGGCTGTTGCCCCCCCCCTTGCCTCATGGTGATAAACATATAACAAAAAATTATCACGCAAGCACATTTCACCCTGCAACAGCTCCGCCCACATGCACTAAAGACTTTTTTTTATGACATATTAGTTATTCTGACTGAAACTAAAAAGCATGATCTGTTAGTCTCCCACCTGAAGAAGAATTAAGAGATTTTATTTTGCCTTAATATTTCATATGATATTCTCTTCCAAAGAAAGTTTTAAATAAAACTAACAAACTGTTAAATACTCAGATTCTAAAAAAGCATTACTGCATTAATATTTTTTAATGAAAAGTTTGAACAGTTCAATGATTTTATTGAGACATGAAATTTTTTAAATTAGAAAAATGTGCTAAAACATTTTAACTTTCTAAGCACATTTATTGATTTATAATTTAAAGTAACAAACGGTTCCATAGCAAATACTTACAAAAGTTTAATGTGAGACGAACTTCTGAGTTTACAGGACTTGCTTCACAAAAAAGACAATTTAACACTTGTGCAAACATCATATTTCATTTCAGAGCACAATGCTCAAGAATTATATCTCAAGGGGTGGATAGTTTTAAACATATTACCATCTATACTACTAAGATTAGCAAGGGGAAAATATAGTTTTCTTAAAACCAATATAATAAAAACTTATTTAAGATAGACTATGTCGCAAGCAAAATTACACGGACTAGTGACTTTATCAAAAGAAAGGAACACATTTTTCTTTAATAAAAAATTCTACGGAATTGCAAAATTAACTTTTAATTGTTAATTTAATGTGCTTAAAACTTTTACTTTTTTGTAATGAATTTAATTTTTTAAAATTTATTTAATAAAAATGTATATTTGTAAATTAGTTTCAAATAAAATTTTGATCAAACCATGGAAATAAAAGAATATTATAGTTTAACTCTTTCACATCGAAGTTGCCCAACCATTCAGACATCGGCAACTTACTTGAACACCTGAATTATTTTCAGAAGATTATTTTCTTAAATAAGAAAAAAGCAATTCTGCAAGCATATATCAAATAGCATATATCAATCAGCAATACAAGCATATATCAAAATTTGATCATATGAGACTCACAGTCTGCCAAGACTATGGACTACTGTACTAAAGCATCTATTGCTTGTGCTGGTCAAAATCTAATTATTGCTATGCAAATTGCAACCTCTGGGCTGAGATGGCCAGAAGAAGCAACATGTGGAATCTCAATGGTCATCTCTTACCAATTCTTGAGACAACAGACATCTTGTTTGCATTGTTGGTACGGATTGTACAACCATGGCATGTACACTGTGGGGGGGGGAAGAAGAAGAACGTTCTACATCTCCTGTTCTACTGGGCCGATTGACAAAATTAAATTGCGTTTTCCATGTCTCAAAAGCGTAACTTAGGATATATATTACATTTATATACAGCTTTCTTCTAACATAGGTATTTTGACACAAAATTGGACTTAATAACATACCAATTTTTTTCCATATTTTTATTCTACAACTCAAATTATGCCTAAATATTAAATTTTGTAAAATTTGGTGCGAAATTTAAAGAGACATTAAAAAATTTAACTTCGCAAATCTTTTCAGTTTGAGCCAAGAATAATTCATTTGGCAAACTTCTTAATACGTGGCAATCTATTTTCCTTCCCTTGCATAGTGCAGTGGAGGGAAAAAAGTCGCATTGTCCTGCCTTTTTACATTGTGGATGAGAGGGAAAAAAGTTACAGCGTTCTACTTTTAAATAATTTTAACAAAGTGAGTAAAGCACATTTCCACTATTATCGCTTTCAACAAATATGCCAAATTTTAAAACGTGCCAATATATAAATTCTGGTATATCTTCGGAATAAAAAGATCTAATATTTTGCAGGTATGTTTGCAAATAAATTTACTTTAAGATGATTGTAAAAATTTTATAGGTTCCAGTAGAACGGGAGCTATAGAACTGTCCCCCCCTTCTTTTGCGCAGTGTACCTTGGACCAGAAAACTCTGTTATTGCACAGCTTCAAGTATTTGCATGCATGTTGTGATAAGATACGCAATGTGAGAAACTGCCAGCAAGCCTGACTACTACTTCGGCTTCCCTTGATGATAGAATACAAGAATCAGCATCTACATGTGTGTATGCAATTACACACACACATGTATGCTTTGAGGCATGAGATTGTCTTTTTTAATGAATTCTACTTTTGCTTCCAGTACCATGACAGCCATATCCATGAGTGGAAGCACCAAAAGGAATGAACATTGGAAGCTAGCATTCTTCACATTATACTGGCCCAACACCTAGATTGATAGTATGATGTGACGCTGGGTATAAATCCTCTTTGCCACTAGTCCACATACACATCATACAAACCAGCTACCATTACATTACTGAAATTACCTTCAGGGCTTCCATTGCCCTCCTTTCAACAGGATAATGCAAGATTACATGGTTCACTGTCCTGTGTTTCTTCAACAAAGTCCTCAGTTCCTAACTTGGTCCGTATATTCTCAATCTCTCACAAATTCAAAAATGTCTGGTCTATACTTGCAGAGAGAGTGGTACACAGCCTTAAAAAAAAAAAGGGGGGGGAAGTTATATATCTTCCGTTCTACTGGGCTGATTGACGAAATTCAAATTGTGTTTTCCATGTCTCAAAAGCGTGACTTAGGCTATATATTCCTAAGTTGTATACGTATCCACCTATACATAGGTATTTTGACACAAAATGGATCTTTTTCTCAAATAACATACCAATTTTTTTTCATATTTTAATTTTATGACTCAAATTATACCTAAATATTAAATTATGTAAAATTTGATGCGAAATTTAAGGAGAAATTCGGCAAATTTTTTTCAGTTTGCGCCAAGAATAATTCACTCGGAGAACTTCTCAATACGTGGCAACCTATTTTCCTATCCCTTCCATTGTAATGGAGCAAAAAAAAAAAAAAAAAAAAAAAAAAAAAAAAAAAAAATCACATCATTTTTCTTTCAAATAATTTCAGGAAAGTACGTAAACCACATTACATGTTATTATCGCTTTCACCAAATATGCCAAATTTCAAAACGTGCCAATATATAAATTCACATGTATCTTCGAAAATTTTGAATAAAAAGCTTTAATTTTTTGTTAAGTATACTTAGAAATATATCTACTTCAAGTTGATTGTAAAAATTTTATAGGTTAAAATTCAAAATTTTTTTCCAAATATTTAAAATTACATCATAAAAAATGGGTGAATTTTGTTTAGAGTGAACCTAAATTTCAAACTGTGAAAGAAGGAATCAAGTAAGTGTAATAAAAAAAGAGACATTAATAAATACATACCAAATTGAATTAACATTGAGGAGATAAAATTTTGAGAGATAATTTTTTAAAAACTACTCGGGCGAATTTTACAAAACTTGGCAGTCTGGCATAATTTAAGTCGTAGTATGTAAAAAAAAATTGGTATGTTATTTCAGAAAAAGTCCGATTTTGTGTCAAAATACCTATGTTAGAATAATGCCATATATAAGTCTAATATATATCCCAAGTCGCGCTTTCGAGACATGAGAAACGCAAGTTGAATTTCGTCAATCGGCCCAGTAGAAACAGAACTGTCCCCCCCTTTTTTTTGCGTGCACAGTGCACATACAGGTACTATTTAAAATTCAGGTACATGCATATAAACATAGGTAATGCAAGTAAACAAGAGGCTAATCGCATTCTCCCTCTGAAACTATCAATAACCCCCTGGGAGAACTCTTGATCTATAGTTAGTTTTATTTGACTTAATGCATAAAAGCCAGCTGAAATTACATTAGCGATAGCTGATATTAAGAGATTACGGACGACAAAATACACTGCAGTATTAGTTTCTTAGAAAAAATAAAGAAATAAGTAAAATACTCTTGTATGTGCCTTCATAACCTATTAAAAAACTTGGTTAATTATTAACGATTTAATATTTAAAGTGATAGAAAATAATTATCAAGTGCTTAAATAAACTTTCAGCAAAGAACTATTTTGTGTGTACAGGCTCGTAACTGACTGAATGCACAGGTCCGATGAGGTTAATAAAATTTATTCACATCAAAAGAAAAATAACAGAACGATTTAATTTTTCTCAGATATATTTGTATAAGTGTTCACATATCATGCAGTATTAATCAGTAGTTATACTTTAAACTACTAAAAACATTAAATAGAATGCAAAGCATAGCACAGAGAAACCTTGTCAGATCAACAATAACAACAGCAGTTAACTAAACAACTCAACTGTGATTTTCTCTCGCTGGCCTTTTATAGCTTTCAATCAGTCGCACAAGATAATTCTAGCACTTTCCGCTTCTCGAGATTTCTGAAAACCAATGAGAGGATGGAATTACGGTTAGAGATATCATATCACAGTAGTTAATTACATTTATTCAATTTGAATATAAATTACACGATACCTATTTATTAAATGCATACATGCTCCTGTTTTTTTTTCTTTTCCAACACAACTTTCTCTTATAATATGTCTCGTGCTACATTACACTAGGAAATAAAGCAATTTGTCAATTGGATCAGTAGAACGGGAGATAATAGAACCGTCTCCTCCTTTTTTTTCACAGTTTATATTAACATTCACAGGCAGTGTGAAAAATGAATTCTTGCAGAGAACCGAAGTCACTTGTACAGAATAACCTTTTAACTCCACACCTAGACATATAACAGTTGCCACTGGCTTGGTATGCTGATTTGTGCATGTTCAATGCCTAATATTTTTAATAATTTCATGCTTCCATTTTAATGTGCTTTAACGTAAATGTGATAATGTTAATTGTTTTTCTTTACAATACAGAAATTTCAATAGCTAGCAGTGTATACCAGTATTTGAATTCTATTAAAACCATGTTTATACTGTGCCCTATTCATTTAAATTTTTTTAATTCTGACAACATTCTAAATTAAAATTCAATTTTAATCTAATGCCATCTTTCAAGAAATGATGGAATATTCTTTTTTATATAAGCATAAATCTAAGTCTAATTTTACATATTTTGATACTGGCTTCACATAAACAATAATTTAACATCATATAATCTGCTACCGTTTTATTGAAAATATACATTATTTTCAATAAAACGGTATTATTTATTATTATTTTTTATACATTATGTCTACGAATGATTTCTGACTATTTGCAAACAAATCACAGGGACTTAAAATATAAAATGGCTGCAAATGTAAGAAAATTAAAAATATCCATGTAAAGTATATTCAAAACTAAAATATTAAACATATTTACAAAATTTAACCCATTATTTAATTAAACATAACAATCTGCTTTGAGAGGCAATATTTACACCCAAGAGATTCAATATCAACTGACTTAAGTTAATTCAAAATAGTTATGTATTGGGAAGAGAAAACAAATTCTCAATGCTGCTATATCATTCCTAGTGATTTCAAATCAAGTAGAAACCTATTTGATAAATTTTATAGTCTAAATTTACAGTAGCTTAGGAATATATATGGTCACTTCTCACATAAAAATATATTCAAGAAAGTTTCTTTTCAAAATATTTAATTGGTTGCTTTTCATATAACAGAAATATAAAAAAATCAAGTATTATGTATAGGAAGTTTCAGAATCATAATATGAAAAAAAAAAAAAAAAAAAAGAAGTTAAAAAAAGTAGTTATTTCCTAAATTTATGATGAAATACTTAATTTGTTAGAAAAACACAGTACAAAATATACAATTTGTTTCGTATGTATAAAAAAGTTACAGCTATATTCTTTACTTTTCTACTGATTATTTTGTGGATATTTCAGGTGAAAATTCTCTCTAATAAATGCAATTTTTGAGTAATCATGTTTGGATATTTTCTTTTCAAAAGGCTAGCTACCACACTTAAACTAGCACAAGCATTTAACATGTAAATTTCAAATGTTGCCACAGGCTTATGCTGTGGTTACATTTGAAACAAGGAAGTATCCACATAAGTTTACTGTAACATGCTAGAATTCTCTCTAATTAGCATTCTAAAATAAAATTTCAAGTATGTAAGAAAATTACAAATAAGGTAAATAATGGTTTGAGAAAACTTAGCTGTTTACTGAACTGCTGATAAAAAATTTTAGAATGACCAATTTATTTTATTACTTAGAAAGTGTCACCTTTATTTTCTTCATAATTTTCAATGGAAAAAGTAATTTTTTATTTCAGATTGAAAGAAAACATGCCACTACACAATTTAAAATTACACAAAGCAGCAACCTTATTCTGATGCAGATTTTAAATAAAATTCAATTGATTTTGTGGGTACTCAGACACGGTTCTTCTTCAAAAGCAAAACAATTCTGCAAACTTGGAGCATGATGGCCAGAATTACATTAAAAAAGGAGGCGGGGAGAAGGCTGGAGGAAAGCATGAATGCAATGTCATCTGTTGAGGAAAATACTAATAAAACATGAAAAATTATGATATTAAAATTCTAAAAATATTAGGAAAGGACTGGATTAGAATTACTATTATATAAAGAAGGTAAATTTTTCTAAATCAGAAAAGCTTCAAAGAAATCCAATTCACCAGTTTTATGAAATTTTTGCAGAAATAAAACTTCTTGGCAAACTGCATTTTCCTGAACCTTAAAAAATTTATCTTTTAATGGTATTAATTTCAATCCAGTTCTTCCTAATATTTTATTTTTTCATGGTTCATTATTATTTTCATCAACTGATAGCACTACATTTGTGTCTGCGTTGATCTAACCATTGCTTCTGATATACGTATGGTCGCTTCTCCAAATTTGCAGAAGTCTTTTCTCCCAAAAACCTTAAAACTGATAAAGAGTTTTATTCAAAATATATTGCAAAATAAAGTTACCTTTTTGTCTAATTTAAAAATTTTCATTTATTTATCTTCAACACATCAATATTATTTAATTAATGATTATTAATAATATTAAATTGTTATTTGTTTACCAAAACAAATCACCAAAATTTCAAACAACAAACATGTATGCTACTTACAGAAACCAAGAGCAATGCTTGGAAAATATAGTATGTATCTAACTCAAGAGGTTTAAAATATGAAGAATTAATAAGTATGATTTATATATGTGAGTATTCTTCTATATACATGTAACAAACAAGCAAACAAATGAATGAAACCATAAAGGCAAATATCTTTCATTAGTTATTAATTATTTCATCTTCTGAACAATTTTTTGAAATTCTTAACTGAAAATAACACCTCAATGAAGTCATTAGATGACTACACTATTTACCCAATTATTTTTGAATGGTAATAAAAACTGTGAATTTAATTATTCTAAAAGTGAATAATTATGTGGTTTTATAGATAAATTTACAAATAAACACAAGTTGTAGGTACTGAGCATTGTTATATAGATAAAAATATTATAAGACATGTAATATATTTAGGAATTCAAATCTAAAATGATTATTTTGTGTTTAAAAAAAGACAGGGACAAGAAAACATATATTTTATTTAAAAATAACAAAGGAATTCTATGCTTTCTTTTTTCCTTTTTTAGGTGTCCAAGCTCTGATCAAATTCACAGCAAATACGATGGATAATGAGTGAACAAGAAACGTAATACTAACAAAAATACAAGTTATTAAAACAACAGGTACACCTCTGAATTTTTCGACATTGGTACCAATATTATCAGACAACAAGAACACTTTTAAGTCTCCAGAATGATAAGCTATAGCACCAACCAAAGGAATAATTCCACACACAAATATGCCAACACTGTATACTTTCATAGCAATAACATTATTTTTTCTTAATCCATAGAATGCTGCTAATGTGAAAATAATGCTACTAAGCCAAACCCATTCCCACAAAATTGCCTTCGGAAATTTTATATCATAAAATTTCATCGGTGATATGTTAACAAACTGCAAAATTTCAGTTGATAACTTCAGGATTACAAAAATGAGGAGTAGCATATGAAGGACTATAGTTATCTTCAGTCTCCTCTTATTCGTAGAGCTGTAAAGAAAGAATATATATATATGTATATATATATATAATTAAGGTTTATAAAAAACGTAAATTAAAAAAAATAAATAAAACAACACTCAATATTCAGCATTTTTCACAAATGATTTCCTAACATCAATATCCTTATACATTTTATTAATTCATGATTATTTTTTACTACAATACAATAAAATTCCTTTCTCAAAAATTAATCAAAACATCGAACACTATATTTGCATTATATAGTTTACTGTTAATCTGTTTGATGTTTAATGTAAGAAATCACACGACAGAATAGAAAACAACAAAATGTGTTCGATTTCGTTTAAAAATACTATTTAACATATTAATAATCTAACCTTTCTCAACTGCATAAGTAACAGTGTGATAAGAAACTACGCAAATGATTTCATAAACAATTGGATACTTCAGAGCAAAAAAATGCAACAGGTGATCTTTAAAATATGAATGATATACTAATATACGATGTAAAATTTCTAAAACTATATAAACTTTTAAATGAAATTAAAAGTAAATATGTGACTGAAGTAAGTGTTTAAACCAAGCGTAAGAGAATGGGGCAGAAGTGAAAGGAAGCAGAGTATTTTTATTTAAATTTACATCAAACTTTCAAACCTGATTTGATAGTGAGATGCAATTGTCTCCCGATGTCCATAGTCAGTTCCATCGGTACCTTTTGCTCTTGCACCACCTTTAGAAGCCATCTATAACTTATTAACCATATACCTAACGAAGTCTTTACTAGGTGCAAATACTCTTATCACTTTTGACACGAACTCATGCAGCGTGGCAGAGCAAACGCGTTGGCTGGGTTGTCAGGTGGTAGGAAATAAAAATCCCTTTTATTAGGTATTAAAAAAATCCCTCGCAGCCTTAAAATATCCTTATTCTAAAATAACGTAGAATAATTCGAATTAATAAATCTAAACGATATTCATTTAAGAACAATAAGTAGAACAATTAATTAAACACAAGAAAATAAGTAATGGAACACAAGTAAAGAACTTGCAGATTCGAGTTATTCCAGGTGATTTTCCCTCTGTTCTTCATTTTTAACTCATAAGTTAGCTTTAAGGCTCCTTTAGACCAGTTTAAATGACAACTTTTAAATTATATTGGCATATACATATCCAATTAAAGTCGTTAAAAACACCAGAACACGTAGTTCAGAAGCCTTCTGAATATGTAGGCAATTTCTTATTTAGGGATGAAAACACAAAATAACTCTTCAGAAAGTATTATTTATCATGTATAAAAATCTGTTTTGTAACATACATCAGTAAAACCTGTTTATAAGTGTAATCAGGATTTAATTTGACGAGCTTAAATTCTTTTGAAGTATTGAATTCATGCAATGATGCCGCATAGTTAACGGTGCAACAATTTCTTGTGTTTTTTGTGTAAAATGGGCGGATGTGCAGCTATTAATTGCTCAAAATCATTCACTTAAAGTTCATAGACTAGTAAAATTTCCCCAAAGTGAAAACATTACAGGCGGATTTATTTGATTGTGATGCATGAATTAAAAACACTACAATTATTTTAGGGAAAAAAAAAACTCCGCAACACGACGCACCGAGATGATATAAAGCAAACTGGACACAAATTGATATGCATAGAGGTTTCGACGGAAAATGCAAAATTTTATATTTTGGCTGCCAATGAATGAACGGTTGTCGCTACAGCGGAACTGGCAGGATATTTAAAAGAAGAAATTACGATTCCAGGTCATAAATTCTTCACGAATTTCATTCCGTGTACTCTGGTAGACAGTAACTATGCCTCGCATACAGGTGCACGAACGATATGCGCAGATGTCAGAATTTGAGAGAGGTTGTATAGTTGGGCTCAAAGAAGCCGGTTGGTCTTATCGGCGAATAGCTCGAAATGAGCAGGAGCTATGCCACTATTAGACGATGTGGCAGGAGTGGGTGAACCATGGCCGCACACAGCGCCAAGAAGGAAGCGGTAGGCCTACAGAAAAGACAGAACGTGAAGACCGAGCAATCGTCAGAGAGGCACTCATAGCCCCACATGCATCATTATCATCGATTGCACATGCAACTAGTGCTTCAGTGACCCCAAGGACCATTCACAGACGGCTCACAGAAAGGGGGCTGAGGTCACGGCGCCCCTTGCGTCGACTACCATTGACCTCTGTACAACGTCAAGTCCGTTTGCAGTGATGTCGGGCTCATTCGCACTGGAATATGACTGACTGGAGTAGAATAGTCTTCAGTGATGAGTCCCGCTTTGAACTGAGCTCCGATGACCAGCGAAGGAGAGTCTGGAGACGCCCCGGACAGCGATGTGGTACCAACCTGACTATCTTCCGGCAGACAAGTCGACAACCAGGAGTGATGGTCTGGGGTGCCATTTCATTTCATAGTAGGACCCCTTTGGTTGTCATCCGTCGCAACCTTACAGCACAGCGGTACGTCGACGAAGTTCTAAGCCCGTTGTGTTGACCTTCATGTCACGTCAGCCTGGGCTTACATTTCAGCAAGATAATATCCTCCCCCAGATTGCACATGTTTCTACTGCTTGCCTTAGTGCTTGCCGAACATTACCTTGGCCAGCAAGGTCACCGGATCTCTCTCCTATTGAGCAGGTTTGGAGCATTATGGGCAGGGCCCTCCAACCAGCTCGGGATGCTGATGATCTAACGCGCCAGTTGGACAGAATTTGCCACGATATCCCTCAGGAAGACATCCACAACCTCTATCAATCGATACCAAGCCGACTAACTGCTTGCATAAGGGCCAGAGGTGGACAAACGCGTTACTGACGTTTTCACTTTGTGAAGCTCTATCACGTCAATAAATCACCCAATTTTTTGTCAAACTGTAATCATTTGTTTTTCTGTACATGTACATCACTTCTACTGATTTTCGTCCCATTCGGAGAACTCCTTGGTGCGTCATTTTTTTTTGTCTAAGAGTGTATATATGGTGCTTGTACAATCCTTGACATTACTGAAAGCAAATTATACATATTTTGTCTCACAAAATTCAATTTATTCTATTACTTCAGACGTCACTGTAAAAATTCTGTAAAAATTCTGTAAAGTAATTTTAACCAAGAAACTGTAGTGGGTACCATGCGTAAACAACTCATCTAACTTTTCAACAATAATGATTACAAAATAAGCAAAAGAAAATAGATATAATGCTAACGATATTCAAACTCATTATGTTACATATATCTTTGGCAAAATTCAGATTTTAATTTGAGTTTCTGAATTACTATTCTCAAATTATTATTTATTTTTTAATAAATTTCAATATGCTAATGATTTTCATATTACATTACTATAATTTCCAGAATTCCATATTACATTACTATAATTACTATAATTTCTAGATTACATTACTATAATTTCTAGTATTACATTGCTATAATTTCCAGAAAACAAAATCTGCGTTTCAAATTAGGAGCGAAATTTCTTTTCCACATTCAAAACATCCGCATTGGCGATGTTTGATGACGGGTACATTAACCCTAGACCAATTTAATTATAGCTATTATGACAAAAATCAGCAAATACTTAGGTTATTTTGTAATCATTATTAGGTTATTGTACACAAGAATTTCACTTTACTTACACATTATAAACATTTGAGAAGATATAAACTCTAAATGAAAGTGTAAATAATTCTATATTTACTAGGCAAAGTTGAGCGCCTGGACCAGGTTTCCAGTTGTCTCTTCGGCAATTATTTACCCATATTTTTCTTCTTTCTTCACTTTTGGGAAATTTGCCTTGTCTATGACCTTTGCGTGAATGATTTTGAGCAATAAATAGCTGCACATCCGTCCATTTCACACAAAAAACACAAGAAATTGTTGCACCGTTAACTATGAGGTCGCCATTAAGACTCAAACTTGGGATGCCGAATGCCAGATGATTCAGCCTGGTCTAGAGGAGCCTTAGTTAGGTAAGTGGACGTTCCATTGATTACCTTAAATACGCTTTGCAAAACTGGAAAATTTTATGCATTTTGTCCATTAAATAATTTTTCATGCAAGTGCAGCAATAGCAGATATATGTATAGTGGCAACTGTTCAAGCACATAGTCTATTTCGCTTTCTTCAATATAGCCTTCGTTTGAGAAATACACTCAACAGAAGCATTTGAGGGAGACAAAGTGAAACAAAATTTTCTTCCACTTTGTGAATAATTGTAAACTTGTGTTCAGCAATTAAATTATGGCATTCTTCAGTCATTTTCAAAAATAAGCAAATAAAACTAAGCTTTTCTTTTCTTTTTTTTTTTGCTTAGTCGCATTTGCTACTGCAATTTGTCATTAGAAACGTAATAAGGGAAAATATTTTATTCCTTTTTAGCTATGATGACGATACTTCCTAAAGACAAAAACGGGACACTTGGATGGCATAAACGGACGAAAGTTAATCAGGATAGAGGTAGCAGCAAGTGTTTTATGATATAAACTTAGCTTCAGTAACAGAACTCATGCAAAAATTTAGGCATATCAGAAGTGAACTATATTTGGCCATGAACATTTTTCCAGATCAGAGTTTCTTAAACTGGGATGAGACGTAGATCTATGTCCTCCTGAAAACGCTTTGCAGCTAAGTGATCTACAGTTTTGGCATGCACTCTTCCTAATCTTCGTCCATGAAACTCAAACTTCTACAGTGGAACGCGGGTGGTTTTTACCAGCCCAAGAAATTTCAGATTCAGTGATCTTTACAAAAGTATAATATCGATCTTTTTGCAATCATGGAGGCTAACCTGACTGAGGACACTATGAAGTTGTAGCCTTTACCAGGATATACAATGTAGCTACTTCCAAAATACAGGCAAATTGATTGGTAACAGAAAAGATTTTATCTCGGATTTTAAAATTATTAAATTTATGGGAGAGAGTACTGACAAAAGTGAAATTGTGAAGATTCAACTATGGAGGTATGAGAGCCTTTTCAAGATCTTCGCCTCTATATCCCTCCTAATAGCGAGAAAGATTTCTCCAGTCTTGAGGTATCTTCAAAGACTATTATTATTGGCAACATGAACGCTAACTCAAGAAGGTGAGGTTATAAGCAACCAAATGCTGCTGGATTAGAATTTGAACATCTTGTAGGCAACAATTATTATTGGCCATAATAACTAAAACTACTTCTATTATGCAATAACTACTATTTTCACTTCACCCATCGCTCAGCTGAACTGTTGTTATGACTAAAATCAACAAGGGGAATTACCGAGCGCTAGAAGGAATAATAAAATGTTGTAATACGAAAAATTGATTCTTGCTTTTGTTTTTGCCGTTTAAAATATTACAGAAAAAGAAGGTTCCAAGCGACGGCATACTGGTGACCTCGGAATTATTACTAAAGAGGTCAGGAACTAAAGAATTGGAGACGAAAGAAGAAATAGAATGGGTAAGTGTGAAAATACCTCCTTTTTGGGCTGAAAAGCCAGAAATATGGTTTTACCAAGTAGAAGCGCAGTTTTTCATTTGTGGAATAACTGCCGAGCAAATTAAATTCAACTACTTAGTTTCGAAATTGGAAGCAAAATTTGTTGAAAGTTTGTGGAATATTATAAATGACAATAGCAAAACTAGATATACCGCTGCTAAAGAACGTCTATTGAACACTTTTAAAGAAAGCGAAAATAAACGTCTACAGATACTCCTTATAGGCATAGACTTGGGAGACAGTAAACCTAGTCAACTTTTACAAAAAATGCGAAATCTTGCTACTGATGGCATTTTGAATAAAGTTCTTAAAACACCATTTCTGCAGAAATGCCGGATTCTGTACGCAATATTTTAATCGTTAGTGATGAAGACAGCGAAAAACTGGCACTAATGGCCGATCGTATCATCGAAATGCAATCGAAACAAGAACTATACTGTACCAGCAGTATAGTTTTTCCAGAAGCAGATGCCATTACCGAGTTACGAAAACAAATTGCAGCATTAGATAATAAACTCGAAAAACTGAGTGCCACAAGGAATTCTCGTCCTCGTTTAAGAAATAGCGGTCGATCTTCTAATGAAAGATGTTGGTCTCGCAACCGTTATAATCTTAACGGCAAATACTGTTATTTCCATTTTCGTTTTCGGGAAACGTGTTTTCCTGATAGATGAAAAACCCATTGTGCATGGAAAAACAACTCGCTGGGAAACCAAAATCAGCTGTAGAATTAGCAGCAGGCTCTGCTGCTGTAAATAAAGAAAATTGGCGTAGATTCCGCTTATTTGTCACTGTCAGGGTTTCCATTTTCTAGTTGACAGTGGAGCAGAGATAAGCCTTATTCCTCGTACTTCTAAACTCAAACTTATTAGTGACTATAAATTATATGCTGCGAACAATACAGAAATCGATACTTTTGGTACAGAAGTTTTAATTCTTGATCTTAGTTTGCGCCTAGAATTTCAGTTCCCATTTATTGCCTCAAAAATTAGTAAACCCATATTAGGTGCAGATTTTTTGAATGAGTTCAATTTATTGATTGATATAAAGCATAAAACGTTACCCATATAGCACACTTAGTTGCTATAACGTTACAGTGTTACATTTTCTTCCCATTACATATGTGACCAACGTCGCAGAAATGTCACATTGTAATGAGGATGTGAATGTCGTACGGATGTCATATGCACGTCACAGCAAATGTTTAATGTGACTACAAGAAATTTCTCAATCCCCCCACCCTGACCTTGACATTCCTCACGTAATTCTTCTGTAATGGGAGGTATTCTTGCGCGCTGACCTTGCTCTCCCTGCTCATCGTTAAATATTTCAATAAACCTTTCTATGAATAAATTATATTTTACGCTGATGGATTGAGATTTTATTATTTCTTTTTTAATTATATAAAGAATTAATTTAATTAATTTTAACTTTTTTAATTATATAAAGAATTTCTTTTTTAATTATATCAGAATTTATATAAATACTGATATTTTGGAACGTGTTTTACTTTGTGTAGTAATAAGAAATTGTGGAACTATATTTTTTGATGAATGCATACACATTTCGCCATATCGAGTGTAGTTAAGAGTGGCTGACCATTCTTTACTACACTCGCTGCGTTTTTTCGTCTCGAGGATTAAGTGACCATTTTTTTAGCTCTGTTCCGTTTGCTAGCTGAACAAATCGTCACAGCTAAATTTTCAGGTAAGCACTGTTTATTGTATATTGATGGGAATGATAACAGTAATAATTAATGTATAATAATAAAGGCGTAATTTAAAAACTATGAAAAAAATAAATAATGAACTGACAATCGATTAATTTTTAAGTATTATCAAAAGTGCGGAAACAAGAGCATCATCAAAAGTTTACTTTCAATGTTTTGTCTCACTACTTAAAAATTTTAGTTTAGGGAGTCACTTTTGGTAGGTATAATTAACTTTTTTTAATATTAAGAGGTAATATGAAGACGGAATTTATTTTATGCATTTTATTGTAGTACTTTCATGGTGCTCTGCTATTTTTCAAAATTAATTTCACAAAATAATTACTTACGTCCATACGTGGTACTTAGCGTCATATTAAAAATGATGCCATACTTCCATAACCAGGTTTAGTTACATATAATACGTTTTTTTAAAAATTATAATTTCACAAATGGCGTATTACTTTACAAAGCTCAACTTTTCTACATGTTTTCTTCATGTAAATTTCTGAGATTATTTTTAAAATTTAGTATATTAGATCTTTCTTGCCGTAAATTATGTCACGCTTTTACATATTATATATTTAAGCTGTGTCAAAGTAATCCAATTTCCTTATTAAGAGATTTAGTTAGAGAAAAATATTTTTTAGTTAAGTTATTTGACTATGGCAAAACACACAAGGGCTACCTACCTAAGAGAAAGGATGTCTTTGGGTAGGACTTTTTAAGGGGAACTAGCTCGTATTCACTTTACATATTAAGAAAAACATGAAAAACGATTACGCAAAAGTATTTCTTACTTGATAGATTTAGAGACTATAATTATCGTACTAATTTTTCAAATAGATACACAAATTATTTAAACGATAACAATATAAAAATAAGGAAATTACATTTCATCGTTACTTATATATGAAAGAACTTAAAATCTCACTTGTGACAAAACAGTGTAAATTAATATTAATTTGTCTCCAAAAGTAAAAGTTACTTCCTTTTATAAACTGGATTTCAAACTGTTCTTTAAGAGAATTTAACCTATTGCAGAAAACTTTAAAATTTAATGAAAATTACTATAAATCGAAATATACATTTAAGTCACACCGATAAACGTTATTCGAAAGTATAATTTTATTTTAAATTAATACATTCACTTCTGCAAATAAGATACTTTATTTTGTTATCAAAAATTAAAAAATTACGTCTAACCTTGTAATTACGTTTAATTCAATTATCTATTCTAATCTCATCTAGTTTTGCTTTAATGCATCGCTTGCAGAAATAGACAATGAAAAGAAATTAATTTCTGCAGTCGTACTTAAACAGCTTAGAAGAATTAAGAAAGGGATCTTTCACAAAGGAATTTCAAAATCTCACTGTGATAACTTGAAAATTTGCATATTATAAAACATTGATTCATTAAAGTGAAATCTTTGCCATCATCGAGGAAAAGGAAAACTGATTTTAAGGTAAAATATAACATCGTGGAATTATTTTTAATGAGATAAACATCAGTTCTTTGCCACATTAAAATAAAAAAATGAATTTCTTCGTCAATTTATTTATAGCAGAAACTCATCCTGGAGAGTCAATCGAAGGATCTTAAAACTCCGTATAGTTACGGGACCTTTTACTGTAGAATAACAAAATATTTCTTTTAATGTAAAAGGAGGAGTTATATATTTTTGTTATTTTTTAATTTTAACAAAAGTTGTATATTTATTCCTACAAAATTAAGTAGTATAATGACTTTTATTTTCAAAAATACAGTCAATTTTCATTTGAAATAAATTAAGAAACTGAACTTCAGTTTTAATTGCCTAAATTCTAAAATGAAAGGCACAATTGTGCCGAAAGTAAAAAAAACCTTATTTTTTACAGTAAAGAAATCATATAATCTATTTTTTTTAATCATAAGTATACTAAGGAAAATGTTTCTCTGATTCCCCGTCTAGTAATAAAACTATAAAATCAGTACTAAAATATGTATTGATGCCTTTTTGACACTTTACAGTTTGAAATCATTTCAGATTATAATAAAGAAAATCAAATGAAAAACTTTAAAGAAAGACCTGAATTATTTAAAGAAAAAAGAAATCTTTGAGAGAAAGTAGAGCATCAGAGCCTTGCCATCAGATTTTAATATCTGAAACTAACCTCATAATGGCTTCGCCTAAAAATTTTTATTACCGTCCAAATCCTTATTTATGCAATATTTGCGCGCCCCTCTATTCCTGGCAAGTCCTCCATTCCTAATTCACCCAAAAACGGTACGGCTCTGTGTTGCACAGATTCATTTAGATTTAATTAATAACATCTTAAAAGTATACATTGTGAAATATAATATCTTCATATTAGTTAAATCAAATTGAAAGAGTAAATCATGTTTATGCTAAAAGAGAAGAATAGCAAGAATGCGTGTATTCTCATACTACATCATCTTTACCTTAAAACATAATTTCCAAATCTTTAAATTTGCTTTGTAAAATTATATTAAAATAATTCCAAATGCCCTTGTTAGAACATGGTTTTTATTTTATTCTATGTTTGCAGAAATTTATGGGTAGCAAAGAATCATTATTGATTTTTCTCGCACTTTTATAAAGTTCATCCATCTCTAGAATTTTTCTCAGCGATAATTGCTTCATTCTTAATAATAATTTTTTAATTTCTTAATTTTTTAATTAATTGATTATTATATATTAATTATTACTGCAATCATTGAAGTCAGTATACAATAAGTGTTTACTCTCCATATATGTTGATTAAATAAAGGAACTACTGAAGTTTACCTGATAAATAGCTAAGTTTCATTCAGTTTACCGTATGAGCTACTAACAGTATTTAAGCATTACTATGAAGGTTATAGTATAATGTATATTCTCAGAAGTGAGTAGTACAGATTTCCAGCCATTCAACTTTGGTAACAAAGATTGTTTTATGGACTGGAATTATTAATTCATGCAAATGTTATTCGTTTGCATAATAAACTGTGTAATACTATATTAAATTTAATCTCTAATTGTTTAGAGAACAGAAAAATGAGTTTAGGAATTGCAGAAATATTTAAAATAAGTGATTAAACATATGTTTAATCACTTATTTTAATTAATCATCAAATGAAACAAATATTACGATATTTTTACCTTAATACAATTATTTAAATATATTGAAGCTGTGTAGTATAAGAGAGTATTTTAAAATTATAGCTTAATAATCTCATACAATTGTAATTCGTCAATGGAGAAATAATGGTGAAAGAGAATGCCTATTTCGTATAACTAATATAAGTAAATATAAATATATATTTTCTGTAATTTAGTTTCCAGAACGACGTTTTCGATCTATTGATTTGTGTACCCACAACTATTCGTTGAGTATTATAGATAAGCAATAAATCGCTAATTTGAAAACTAAGGTTGTAGTTAACTAATTTCGAAGCTATGATTGTGTTGATTTACAAGAGCTTTTAATTCAAAACGGAACATTTGTTTTTATAAAAAATATTCAAATAGGTAAATGTCCTATAAATATAGCACTAAAACGGTTTTGCTTTGATCCAATTATCAAAATAATTTAGCACTTTTTCTGGAAGAAAAGCAATTAATTAAGTGAGAAATGAAGAAGAGAAAACAATGCTAAAAGCCTAAACAATTAAAAAATATTCCAAGACAAATAGAATTTTTTTTAATAATTCTGTTTGGAAAGAGGAGAAGAAAAGGTATTAAATTAAGAAATATAGTTATTATTACAAGAAATACAGGTATTATCAATATTGAAAGCCAAAGAGTTTTTTTTCCTTTTTTTTGAAATACACTCATGTCCAAAAATTAAGGATAATGCAAAATCAGGCAAACGAAGAGTTAGAAGCAAAACAAATTTGACTTATCTGTAAAGCTTATTTACTAAACAAAAGGTAAAGAGCAAAAAAAAAGATGCTATATGTTTGATATTATTAAAAAAATTAGCGATTTTTTCTCCCTGGAGCAAATTACAAAAAAAAGAAAAACCTATTTACAAAAAACCAATATTAAATGGTTGGTATGATTGTTAATACATTGTGTGTCTCCCAGACGATGCAATACAGTCCGTACAACGCCTAGGCATGCTGAGTATCAAATTATCGATCTGATCTTGGGGGATATTACACCACTCAAAGAGCAATGTTCTCCGAAGTTCCGGGAAACATGTAGGAGGAGGTTGACGGGCTGCAACTCGTCGGCCAAGCATGTCCCACACGTGCTCTACTGGATTCAAGTCCGGTGAGAATGCTGGCCAGTCCATACGGGTGATATTCTCCGATTGAAGGCATTCGCTTATGATATTTGCACGGTGACGACGGGCGTTGTCGTCCATAAACACAAATTGTGCGCCCATGGCGGCCCGAAACATACGTACATGTTGTTCCAGAATGACGTCCCTATAGGTTTGGCTTCTCATGGTTCCAATTTAAACATACAGGTCAGTTCTGAAACCCAGAATAATTCCACCCCAAACAAGCACTCCTGCAACACCGTAACAGTGTCGTTCAATGATGTTTTCTTGGTGGTAACGTGTACCTGGAGCTCTTCATATGAAAGTCCGGCGAGAATCAGACTGCAAGCTAAACCTGGACTCGTCGGAAAACATCACACAAGCTCACTGTTGCGGTGTCCACAATGCATGCTCTCTACTCCAGGCTAACCGCAGGCGACAGTGAGTTGCAATAAGTGGAACGAATCTGAATGGAAAGCATCTGACGGGTCTACGAGCATATAGACCAATCTGCCCTAAGTCTGTCTTGAAATTGTCGTACCAGTGGCTGAAGAGAGTTGACGAGATAGGTTTGAGGCTGTGCTCCGCCTGTTTCTTTTGGCAGTAACTGCCAAATACCGGTCCTCATTTGCGTTGTAACTCTGGGGCGACCTTTGTTGTAACGTCTACTCACATTACCATCATCTTGGAATTGTTACCAAAGCCTGGAGATGACACTGTGGGCAATTCCAAGTTCGTCTGATACTTCCAGTTGGGTACGCCCACATTCCAGATGGCCGATAATTCTACCACGTAAAAAATCATCCAAATGTGTCCTTTGTGTCATAACTATTCGGTTATTTGCACTGAAATGCTTATAAAGCGCCTGCGAACAATTTTACTTCTTTGCCTGTATTCCTTAATATATTACTCTCTTACACTCTTGTCATTGTGACGTACCATCGGTGTCATCTGGTTACTTCCTGAAATTTGCATATGATTCTTGAAGATGTGTGTAGTGATTTTACAGGTGATATATTTATTTTAGAGTTCGATTTCCGCGTGACTCCGAATTATCCTTAATTTATGGACATGAGTGTATTTCTATTTTGAAAGAGGGCGGGAAGGTGTGAAATTAAGAAATATTGTTAAGTTTTTAATAAGTTATAATAAGAACTTAGATTTCTATACAATTTAGAAATTTTAGAAAAATATGAAGTGTCTTTAAAGATTAAATTCTAAGCAATGGAAGCAAAATTTTGTAGCTTCTGGACAGGTAATACGCAAAAGTATTTGCAATGTAATACGGTTAGAAAATGACCATATGATCATTTTTGCATCTTATATAATACGTTATGCATTTTCTGTACATTATACACTGCTGGCCACCGAAATTGCAACACCAAGAAAGACAAGAGATATCACAACGAAATTTATTTAGTAGATAACATGTTGACCAAGTACCAAATGATTAAATTTATAGACTTCTGTGAAGTGTGGTTCCTTTCAGAATCAGTAGCCAATGTAGCCGTCATTGTTGGAGATCACCGCTGCCACACGCCTCTGCATTGATTCAAGGAGACTTGGATGTGTTCTTGGGGTACAGCAGACCAAGCAGCTTCCACACGTTGCCAAAGATGATTTGGTGTGGCAGCTTGGGATGTAATCTGGGTCAATCGTTTAAAGTTCCGGAAATGCGTACTAGAGGAGTGCGAGAGTGATATCCAATACCGCCCCATACCATAATACCCGGTGCAGGACCAGTGTGTCGGTGCATATCGCAGATGTTCAGCATCCTCTCTCCACGGTGTCTCCAGACTCGAATCCGACCATCGTGGTGTTGCAGACAGAAGCGTGACTCGTCAGTGAAGACAATTTCATTCCATTCTGCCGTCCACATCCTTCTTTCATCGCACCATTGGAGGCGGAGACGTCTGTGGTTCTGCGTCAAGGGTAGACGAAGCAACGGACGTCTTGCGGACAGACCACTCTGCTGTAAACGGCGTCGAACGGTACGCGCAAATACTTGATGATTCGTTACAGGCTGAATGATCTGTGCTATGGTTCGTGATGTGACTGAGCGATCCGTCACTGCCATGCGCACAATGTTCCTGCCATCACGTGAAGTGGTGCACTGAGGTGGATGCGATCGAACACGTCGGTCCGTCGTACTCTCCCGCATCCAACGGTCACATATCCGCATTACAGTTGTTTGGTTTCGTCAAACAAGACTACCGATTTCCCTGAAAGGTAATCCACTCTCTTGGTAGGCCACTCTCCTTCCTCTGTCGAGCTCGGATACTTGATCAAAAGATGGTCGCTGTTTAATATGAGGCATAATTTATTGTTTTTTTTAAAAAAACCACAAGAAGACACAATTGCCGATCTTGAAATTGTCGAAAACTCCAAGCCTTAAATACCGCTTTGAAGTGGCGCCACAGGTGCACGTGATGTGCGTCTGCGCTGAAATTCTAATCATTTGCATCTCTCACCTCCGCTAACGCATGTTGTAAATTTCATGTTATTTGCATGCTTCCTTCAGGGTGTTGCATTTACGGTGGCCAGCAGTGTAGTTTATACAGATATATAATAAACATAAATGGATTACAGTTTTATAACCTTCATAGGGTAAAGTACAACCTTAATACGATGAGAAAATTTCAAATGATTATAGTGAATATTTTCAACAATTTAAAAATTTCGAATATTACGAAAGTATTTTAATACCTTGAAGAGTGTAATTCCTTACTGGATCATTAAAACATTGTTGTAGTTACCTTTTTCTAAAATAGGAGTTCATAACGCTAACCATTTAGAAAGTACTTCCCAGTTGTGTGACATCCATTTGCATCTTTAGTGACATTACATTCATGGCAGTTTATTATGTTGCATTCATGTCACTCTATGGTGTTATATTAAAGTAGCAATGAGTCATTACATGAATGTCGTAGTCTGACTTTACAACAATATCACAGTGTAACTTGACAACAATGTAGCAGCGTGACTACGCATCAATGACACAGTGTGACTTCACAAAAATGTCCCAATGTGACTTCACATCAACGTCGCAAGCGGACATTAAGCCATTCCTACAATTTTACTGCGACATTGAGATCGTCACAGTGTGATACGTTTGAAATGTCACAGCGACGTCGCCGTGCTGTTGGGTATTTGACGATGTGACGAACCTTGCAGTTTATGGTGACATCGTACCCATCTCTATTAAAGAAAGTGTAAATACCACGAGAAGCTTATGTAAATATTTTGATTTATTTGCTACGTATCCCAGTATAACAAAACCAAATTTTCTTATTTCTAGTGCAAAACATAATGTGAAACATCATATTGTAACTAAAGGACAATCGGTAAATTGTAAAGCAAGACAGTTAGACCCCATCTGTTGGAAAAAGCTAAAAGAGAATTCAAATATATGCTAGACAATAACATCAGTAGTCCTTCTAGTTCAGAATGGGGAAGTCCCCTACACATAGTGACAAAGAAAGACGGTTCTTCCCGCCCGTGTGGCGATTACAGAAGACTGCATGATTTAACTATACCTGATCGTTATCCCATCCCTTGAATTCAAGATTTTCAACATATCTTAACTCATAAAACAATATTTTCTAAAATTGTCCTTTTTAAGGCATATTTTCACATTCCAGTAGCAGACGAAGATAAAGAAGAAACTGCCATCATCACACCTTTTGGTCTTTACCAATTCAATGTCAGGAGTTTGTCTCAAAAATGCCCCCGCAACCTTTCAGAGGTTCATCAATGAAATATTTTATGGCCTAGACTTTGTGTTTCCATATTTGGAAGATGTGTTGATTGCCTCTTCTTGCGAGGAAGAATATAGTATACATCTTAAAACAGTTTTCCAGCGTTTAATAAGCATGGTCTTCGAATTAATATTAGCAAATCAGTTTTGGGAGTACCTGTAATAGACTTTTTGGGCTATCAAATATCTACTGAAGTTTCAAAACCTCTACCTCAAAAATGAAAGCTATTATAGAATATCCATTGCCAGAAACTGTACGCGAACTTCGTTCCTTCTTAGGAACGATCAATTTCTATCGTAATTATGTAAACAATGCCGCATCAACTTAAGCTCCTCTTCATGAACTTTTCAAAGGATCTACAAAAAAAGATCGACGCCAAAATACCATGGACCAATGAAACCAGGAAAAGTTTTGAAAAATTTAAACAAGATATTGCTGAAGTAGCGTTGATTCCCCAATTCGGATTATCCTCTGGCACTTCTCACAGATGCATCCGATTTGGCTATTGGATCAATTATTCAACAAAAAGAACCAAATGGATGGAAATCTATTGCATGTTTTTCAAAAAAGCTTAATAATGACCAGAAAAATTATAGCGCTTACGATCGCGAGCTTTTGAATATATATTTATCCATTAAACATTTCAAGCATTTCCTTTAAAAGCGTGATTTTACTATTTATACGGATCATAAGTCCTTAACATTTGCTTTTGAACAAAATAATAACAAAGCCTCTCCCAGACAACTAAAAGAGCTACAATATATCTCGCAATTCTCTACTAACTACGCCATATAAGTGATCAAATCAATGTGGTGGCCGACAGGCTATCTAGAATTGAGGACATCGACTCATCTGTAATTTGTTTTGACCTGATAGCAAATGCACAAATTAATGATGATGAACTGCAACAGATGAAATTACATTCGAAATCATTGCATATTAAACAGCACCAATTACCACCAGGAAAACTCTTATATTGCGATACCTCTACTTCCAATATAAGGCCATTCATACCTAAAAACTTTCGGATGAAAATATTTAATACAATTCATGGTTAAGCTCATCCTGGAATTCGAAGTACCGTAAAAGAAATTACTAAAAGATTCATTTGGCCAGATATTAAAAAAGATGTTAAGCAGTGGGCCCAAACCTGTATCGACTATCAGGAAAATAAAGTAACTAAGCATACAAAATCAGAATATTCTCAATATCAAGCACTAGACGAAAGATTTAGTGTCGTGCACATTAATTTAATTGGTCTTACTCGCCTTCTAATGGATACACATATTGTTTGACGTGTATTGATCGGTTTTCCTCCTGGATTGAAGTGGTACCGTTATCAAATATCACTGCCGAAAGTATAGCAAGAGCTTTTTATGAATAGTGGATAACCCGACTTGGTGTATCTTCTTGTGTTATTACTGACTGAGAAACTCCGTTTATTTCAGAACTATTTCGAAATTCGGTCTCGCTATGTGGTGTAAAAGTAAATCATACAACTTGTTACCATCCTCAAAGCAATGGAAAAATTGAATGTCTACACTGTACTTTAAAAAGAGTTATTAGATGTCATAATTCTCTTTATTGGATAGAAACATTACCAACAGTTCTTATGGGTTTGCGAGCTGCTCTACATGAGGACTAAACATACAATAGCTGAAATGGTTTATGGCAAAACTATTAAATTACATGGCGAATTTTTTGAAGAATCAAACTTGCCAATATCTAATGATAATTTTGTAAGTAATATTCGCACTCAGATGGCTCTCTTAAAGCCCTAGCAATCCAAATCCAAATGTAAACAAAAGAATTTCATCCCAAAATATTTGTACACATGCTCGCATGTTTTTCTGCAGATTGATAGAGTAAAAAAAACCTTTGGAGCACCCATATGAAGGACCCTTTTCGGTACTGCAAAGAAACCCGAAATATTTTCTTCTATCAATTAAAATAAACAAGTTAATATCTCTGTGGATAGACTAAAACCAGTTTATGTGTTACAATCTTATGAACTTTTGTCTCCTACTTTAAAAAATGATCATAGTTCTGCGTGAAGTCAACAAATAGAACAACCTAAAAAATCAACATGATGTGGAGGACAGGTAAAACGTCCTGTTCGTTTCAATGACGTTATTGACTCTTCTGGAAATCACAACTCTTTCATATTCATTTAAAACTATGTTTTTGTTTGTGAGCATAATTTCAATTTATATATCTGCATAGATATTTGTATCTTCTCTCCCACCATGCTTTCAGAGTAACGTAACTTCGTTACTGGTAAGGGAGTGATGTAGGCAACAATTATTATTGGACATAATAACTACAACTACTTCTATTATCTAATAGCTACTACTTTCACTTCACCCATCGCTCAGCTGAAATGTTGTTATGACTAAAATCAACAAGGGGAATTAGCGAGAGCTAGAAAGAATAGTGCTGTAATATAAAAAATTGGTTCTTGCTTTTGTTTTCGCCGTTTAAATTATTATAAAAAAGAACGTTGCAAGCGACAATATTGAGCTTATTTTTAAACCGGATGACCCACCTACTTACATCCATTATAACGGTTCGGGTAGTTTGACCAGACTTGTTATGTGTATCATCTGACATTTGTGCGTCTACTGAACGAAGGGTTCTGGAGGATCCAGGTTCAGGACACAGGCAAGTCGTGCTCTCTATTGATGTCCGTCATCTGGAAGCGGCTTTAAGTCAAGTTTGAAGAAATCCTGGAACTTTAAAAAAGCAAATTGGGTCCATTTTGAAGAAATGACTGATACAGAACTTGGGGAAGCGAATTTTAATCATTCTCTTCCTCCTGAAAAACGTATTAACCACTTAATAAAGGCAATCTTGTTTTGTGCTCACGCATGCATACCACGCGGCAGAGTTAGAGGATATAAGTGCTTCTGGTCTTCTAAATTTGAGGAACATAAAGAGAAACGGAACCGACTCAGAAGAAAAGTTGAGCTCACTAAAAGGCAGTCTGATTTTGTTTCATGGCGAAAACAGGCTTGCTTGGTAAAAAAAGCCAAACGGCAAGGCTTTGAAGATTTTATTTCACACATTGAATGTAAAAAGGATAGCTTAAAAAATTTTTTATTTATAACATCCAAAATCGTAAACCTTCGTATAGGAAGAATCCGATTTCCGTTGGAAATAAATTGCTATCTTCGAATATGGCCATTGCAAACGCCTTTGGACTGTCCTAATCCCAGTTCCAGCGAAAGAGAAAATATACAAGAGAAATGTCAAGGAAGATTAATGTTGAATAGAAACGATTAATCAAAATGCAGAATGCTACGGAAGAACTTAAGTGGGAGGCTATTTTTTAAGCTCCCTTTAGTGCACAAGAACTGGAACTCGCACTTCGACGTCTTAAAATGAAGAAATCTCCTGGTGTGGATTATATCCATACAGAATTTCTTATCCATTTGGGCAATAAGGCAAGAAAAACAGTATTGAACGTCTTTTTCTGGTATGTGTGTCAAGTCAGATTCCGGCGCATTGGAGAAGATCTATTATTATTCCAGTCCTAAAGAAAAATAAGAACCTCAGACATCTGAACAGCTATAGACCCATCCCGCTTACGAGTATTGCGAAAACTATGGAAAGACGTGTGGTAAACCGTTTGGACTGTAGTTTGAGGAATATTATAGTTTAGATGTCGACCAAGGTGGTTTCCGAAGGAATAGGTCAACGTGTGATCAGGTGACAAAATTCAGCCAATTTATTACGGATGCTTTGGATGACAGAAATATTTTGACAGCTGTTTATGTTGACTTTAAAGAGGCTTATGATTCTATATAGAGGGAAAAAGATCTACCAAAAGCTCCTCAGTATTGGTGTTTCATCAAAATTATTTAATTGGATTAGGTCTTTCACAAGCCAGAGGATTTGTAGGGTAAAGTTTGAAGATTCCTTCTCCAAATGTTATAATTTACAAACTGGGCTTCCTCAGGGAGCAGTTAGTAGCTGCACCTTGTTTAATATATATCTCAACGATTTAATTTCTTCTCTTAAATCAACACCTGGTATTAATTGTCTATTATTTGCTGATGATTTGGTAATTTGGACCGAGGCTCCTGAACATGGTGGAAAAAATCTTATTGAAAGCCGATTAAATAAGGCCCTAAAGGTGCTTTCGAATTGGTGTGAAGAAAATAATATGATTGTAAATTTAGAAAAGACAGCTTCACAATCTTTTTCTCTAACACATGAAATTCCTCGCCCAGAGTTAAAGGACCAAGATACTTTGATTACCAACACTTTACTTATCTGGGAATGACTTTTGATAATAAATTAAGTTGGAAGCTTCATGTTGAGCAGCTTACCGAACGTGTTTCAAATAGACTTAGTATTTTAAAGCGTCTAGCAGGATGTATTTGGGAATGCACTCAGTACACTCTTAACATTATATTTAATACTTATATCCTGCCTTTAATGAAGAATTGTTGTGAAGCTCTCATCACCGCCCCACAATCGGTAATTAATAAACTTGAAGTGATGCAAAACCAAGCTCTTCTCTTGAATACAGGAGCTGTGAGGTCCGCACCTATCGATGCGATGTTACTGTTGACAAGAAATAAACCCTTCCAGGATGATATGAAAATGAGGGTCTTGGTTTTCTATGAAAAGCTACTGCGGATGGAGGATCCCCATTGTAGGGCCTACGTAGTGAAGCCTAGGAAATTAGAAACCCAATATGGATTTATTCAAAAAGTCATGGATATGAAGAAAAATCTTGAGATTACAGGTTATGTACAACCTCTCTTAACAATCAGAAGACCTTTGGAGGTCATTAATGTTGAAATAAGGCTAGACCTAGTGGAAACCATCCATAGGAAGAGAAATGTTGCACCAAGCGTTTTGAAATATCTCGCTTTGCAGACCACTGCCACTAGATATCCACCCAGTCATTGGCTGCACACATTTTTACTGATGTTTCTCAGTTTGACTGTCATTTTAAGGTTGGGGCTAGTGTGTTTTCGAATTTCTTCTCTTTCTACACCCCTACAGGATGCATTGGTACCTCCTTTGACGGGGAAGTAGTAGCCATCTGTATAGCCCTACAGCAATTATTAGCTATTCATTACAAGTTTACAAAAGCAGTAGTTTTTTTCTGATTCTCACGTAGCCATTCAATCAATTAACTCTATTGAACACCCATTAACACCTGAAATTTTGCAATGGACCTCTCACTTTAAAGGGAAAACAAATCGTTCTCCAGTGGGTGCCTGGCCATTGTTGGAGCAATGAACAAGCGGACTTACTTGCAAAACGAGGTATCAGTTTATACAACTTCCAAATACAGCCGTTTTTTATTGGAAGATTAAATTGTTTTTAAGAAGTTTATTTATGTCTAATACCTTACAAGACCTCCAGACTAGTACAGCGTTGAAAAGTTGGAGAACGATAAGTCCTTCTCTTATTCCCAATAGCCCAAGACGAAATGCAGTTGCGGCTTTCCTTCTGTCTACAGGACATGATTGCTTGTCGGCCACCTGCACTGCATAGGCATTTCAAGCGATCCTATTTGCCCACTACGTAATTCTGGAGAAGAAATGGACAGGGACCACCTGCTTCGATGTGGAGCTTTTCGTGGTCTTACAGAAGAGCAGAGATGCTGGGAGGCAAGAACGCTCTTTAGGCAATGACTTCGGTTTTTATGTTCTTTATTCCATTGTTTGTAAGATTTTAGTTCTTTGTAATTTTTGCCTAGCCAATGGAAATAAAAAAGTTTCTTAAACTATGGGTCGCGGGACCTGCAGCAGGGGTTCGCCAAAAATGTTAACAGTTTTGATATTTCTTTAACTCATTATAATAATTTTACAATTACCAAATATTTCTACACAATGTATTTGAAAATAGATAAAGATAAGACAATACAGACAAAGTAAAAAATGAAAACGTTTCGACGCATTCTTTTTATGATATACATGTTCATTTTACTTGCCTTGCACGTGACGCTACCATTTCGTCTGTTACTTATTTAAAATTTTCACATTGTTTTATGTTTTAAAATTAGAAATTAATGACCTAAAACTGCAATAGTATATCACAGTACAAGTGAAATAATTGACAATTTCACTCACGTGTGGGTCGGATTTATGCAATGCTTATGGGGTTCCACAATTTTCGTAATATTATGGGGTCCTGAGGTCGCGAAAAAAATCTCAGTGATAAAAAGGGGTGGCGACTAAAAAACGTTTAAGAAGCCCTGCTGTAGATGGTTTTTCATCCTACTTCTCCCCCATTCAGAATTCTCCATAATAATTAATTAATGGCAGAATTCTCCACAATATTTTAGCATAGCTTTTATGATCTTGAAGATCAAATTAAATGTCTCTTTTAGAAGCACATTACTTGAAGGAAAAATTTTCTTCCTTAAAATACAGCACTTGTTGCAATGAGAAACATATTCATTTCGATAGGTGCTGCATTTCCAAGATTTTTGAAAAAAAAAAAAAAGAAGAAGATTTCTAGAATATCACAAAAAATCTTGAAGATATAAGCATCTCTCTCTAATTAAAAAGAAGTATTATTCCCTGTCAAAAAAACAACATTCTCATTATCACACACACTCAACTCACAATTTTTATAATCCTCTGAATATTGCAGATATTCAACAATGATCTTTCCTATATCTTGGCATACTGTTTTTCGATTAGAGTAATAATGAATACAGATTTAATATTACAAAGTAAAATAATATTTATAGCTTTTATTAAAAACGGGATAAAATGATAATTATTATCAAAATGACGGAATCACCAAAATATGTTAAAAAAATAGAACCATAGTATGTATGGTCAACTTATTTTTCTGAACTGAGTTTGAAAATTTGGAGCAGAGCTATGCTTAATCTGCAGAAAAGTTGCAGAACGTTCCAAGAAGTTTTAGCGTGATATTAGCTGTTTTCAATTTATGAATAACTGATGAAGGCTGCGATGCCACATCATATTAATAATTATAAAGTAGACAAGATGTGTTTTGTCTTTTGCAAAGCTGCATTCTTTAGTCGAATAATGGGGAGGAAATTGTTCCCTACATGCTTTTTTCTTTCTCTGTTTTTATATAAACATTAATACGTTTCCACTTAAGCTTCAACTAGACAAAGCTGATTGTGCAGTAGCACTATATCAATTCTTAACTAATTTTCCGCCTAAGTATTATGCAATATTACCATTTTAGCGATCACGAGGTGATATGCTTTCTCGTGTAACCATCTATTAACACCAATGGTGTTTGGCTGTATATTTAATATTTGTATTTCGTTTTTTCTTTTGCCTTATTCATCTTTTCAGTATTTAATTTTGTGTTATCATTTATACAATAATATAGTTACTGGCAACATGTTTTATTGTACTGTTGAGTTCGTGTGAATGGCAACAGTTACTCATGTTTAATTTTGGTAGGTTAGGTTATTCAATTACGGCAAAGCACACGAGGGCTATCTGCCTAAAGGGAGGGATGCCTTCGTGGAGGACTTTCTAAGGGAAACTGGCTCGTATACACGTTACACATGGGGAAAACCACGAAAACGCCCATGCAGCCAGCCCGTTCGCGGGATTCGAACCTCGGACCGAACTACCAGTGTTCAGCGTCTTTACCGCTCGGCCGCTGGTGGGCTTAATTTTGGTAGAATAGCGTCGTTAGCCGCACTGTGCTGTAGGCAATTTTCTGTTAATGAATATTTCATGTTTAGAATAAAAATTGTCTACAATAGCAGATTTTTTTTAGTTCAAGGTAACTATCTGGTTCCCCAGGTGAGGAAGTTTAATATATATTAAACATGTTGTAATTATATGCTTCAGAAGTGAGTTTAACGAACGTTTTAAGTACTATCACTGCGTTCCGTTAGAAAGATAAGTGAAAATATTTTTTACTGCTTAAGTATCTTGTTGAAGTTATTTATGCTTATTAATCAGTATTCATGGTAATAATGACTGAATTAAGTGAAGCTGATCTTAAATTAAGAGGACGAACGAAATCTACTCTCTTCACAATAGTTTCAGTAATCAGTTGTCTAACGGAATTAAAAGCGCGATTAGAAAGAATTGAACAAGTATTTAAAGAATTTGATCAATATGATGCCGCTTTACCCGAAGAAGCTTCTGAAATTGCTGAATTGGTAGCTAAGTATTTTGAAACGAAAGTAATGTATCAATTCGCCATTGAAACTGCTAGGACCAGAAATGTTCCGATTTCAAATCCCACTGCAGTTGAGGCTAGATTTTAAACTTCCTCGTTTAAACATTCCGAGTTTCAGTGGTAAATGTACTGATTGGCTTAATTTCAAGGACCTGTACATGGCGACAGTTCATACCAATCAGTCATTAGCGAAAATTCAGAAATTCCAATATTTGATAGGACTTTTAACGGATGAAACAGCTGCTATTATAAAGCACATTATGATTTCCGAAACTGCATACACTGAGGCTTGGGACAAACTGATGAATCGTTATGATGGAAAAAAATCAAATTGTCATGTTGCTTGTCAGAACATTTCTTGAGCAACCCAGAATTACTTGCTGATTCTGTTAATTTAAGGAAACTAACTGATACATCTGATGAAGTTGTACGTGGATTAAAATCGCTTGGTGAAAAAGCTTCGTCTAGAGATGTTTGGCTAATTTTTTTTTTGTTAGAAAAGGTCGATTCGGAAACGCGCCATTTATGGGCACAAAAATCTGGTGAAGAAGTATTTTCCTACCTTAGAATGTTTTTTGGCATTCTTAAACTGAAGATCTGTTTCACTCGAAATGTTAAACACTAATAATACTGATAAGCGAGTGATGCGTAAAACTCAGTGCTCTATTTCTAAGAATGTTTCACATAATAATAAACATTCTGTTCTAAAATATCAACAAGCACTGTAATGGTTATCAGAGTGGTTATAAATTTAAGGATGCAGATAGTACAAATGGGACAAATATCATCCGGAAGAATTTATTATGTTTCAATTGCTTTGGAAATCATCAAGTAAAATTTTGTTCATTGCAAACTTTGTGTTCTATTTGTAAAGCAAAACACCATACTTTACTTCATGAAGATATTAAAAGTGAGTCAAATTCATCTCCGCCCGATGAACAAATTAGTAATTCAGACGAACAAAATATTTCGAGTTTCTATTCAGGGTCAGAGTACTTCATTTTACCAACAACGGCAATAATAATTTACGATTCTGCTGGTCAAGGTCACAAATGTTTTTTCCTCTTCGACAGTGGAAGTGAAGCTTCTTTCATCAGGGAGTCATTTATTCGACTATTAAATATACGCAGACGAAATGCCCGCATTTCTGTAAAGAGACAGACAAAGAAGACAAATGTCTTGTTTTGCACCCGCTAAGTCTTTTTGCACCGATGGGCGAAAAATCAAGCTTAGGTGCGAAGGAAAGGTAAATAGAAAAGAGGGCAATTTCGTATTTCAGAGGCGAATAAAAAGGAACTTCGTACATTTTATACGAGTTCAAAAAGGCCAGGAAGAAAAGATGAGACCAAAATAAAATAAATGGCCCAAAAGTATTATAGACAAAAAAAAGGGTTTATAGATAGAAAAGGAAAGGAGTAGAAAATATCCTAAAATTAGATTGAGTCTATGAGTGTAGTCAAAAGGGGAGGAAGCTGCGTTTATTTACAATAAATAGTGCCTCTCAGGTGTTTGTAGTGAGTGTGTTTGGTAAGGCTGAATAGATGTGATGATGGGGGAAACAATAAATATAAAATAAAGATTGGGGGGTCCAGTTACATAAAAGTATAAGTGTAGTTAAAAAGCTAACTTTTACTAAGACAGAAGTTGGCGATTCTGAAGCAGTTTTGACTCACGGTTACGTAAATGTAAAATTGTTTCCGAAATATGAGTTGAAAAAAAATGGTGTTTTAATACAAACATACATTCTTAAAAAAGGAACTTCGCATTTGCCTTCAGAAAAGATTAACAGCCAAGACCTTGATTATTTGAATTCGGTTAATTTTGCTGATCCGAATTTCAGTACGCCCAAATAAATAGACATGATAACTGGAGCTGACTATGTCTTTTCTCTACTTCTGTCAGGGCAAATTGTTGGCTATAAAAATGTAATTGCGCAAAATACTATTTTCGGTTGGGTTGTATTGAACAGAATTAAAACAGAAAGCAATACTCCGCATCCCATTAGTGTTAATCTCATTAGTTTAAATATCGAGGATAGAATGCAACGCTTAAGCGTTTTTGGGAGCAGGAAGAATTAACGTTCCAAAATCAGAAGTCAACGGTTGAAGAAGAGTTTTGTGAGAAGCATTTTAAAGAAAACTATCGAGTAAACGAAAACGACAGATTTGTTGTGCGATTGCCCATTTTCAGTAAAGCTGAAGAGTTAGGCGACTCCAAATCTTTTGCTATTTCCCCGTCTTCTATCCATGCAAAGAAAACTTAAATTAGATAAAGAGCTTGGTAGGCAGTACAAGGAGTTCATGCAAGAATACGAAATTTTAAACCATATGGCTCCAGTTGTTAATATTGAAGAAAATAATCAAGTATATTATCTAGCCCCTCATGCTATTGTTAAACCGAGTAACTCTACCACTAAACTTCGTGTAGTATTTGACGGATCATGTAAACCTAAAAATTCAGTTTCTTCGAACTCTGTTTAGGAGTAGGTGCAACCCTACAACGAGATATATTTTCAATATTGCTCAAGTTTCGTATATATAAAATAGCTTTTGCTGCTGACATAGAAAAAATGTACCGCCAGATTTTAGTAGATAATGAGTATCAACATTTACAAAGAATTGTTCAGAGAGAATCTGTTAATTCAAAAATGCAGACATATAAATTATATACAGTTACATATAGCAATTGCATCTGCCCCATTCTTAGCGACACGTTGTTTGTGGCAGATTGCTTTGGATTCAGAATAGGAACATACTCATGTATCTTCCGTTCTTAAAAACGATTTCTATGTAGAGGATTGTTTATCTGCATCAAACAGTTGAGAGGAAGCAGTTGACATATGCTCTAAGCTTTCACAGCTATTAGAGAAACGTGGATTTAATTTATGGAAATGGAGATCAAAATACCCTAATCTTCTCGAAAATTTATCCATTGATTATCAGGAAGAAAGTGATCTGGAGGTTCACTCAGATGATTGTGCCAAAACGTTAGGGCTCTTTTGGAACTCTACAGAAGACGTGTTCTTATTTAACATATCTGGAATTCGAGACTGAAATTACTAAAAGAAAGTTCATTTCTCAATCATCTAAAATCTTTGATCCTCTTGGCTTGCTGTCGCCATGTACAGTCAAGTTGAAAATGTTTTATCGGCAGTTGTGGTTTTTAAAACTTGACTGGGATGCCCCACTTCCTAAAGAATGGGAAGAGAAGTTGCAGCGACTTCAAGAAGATCTTAAGGTTCTCAGCAATGTTAAAATTTCCAGGTGGCTTCAAACTAAATCTAACTACATTTATCAGTAAGGTTTTTGTGACGCGTCAGAATTTGCTTACGTTGCTGCTGTCTGCTGTGTTCAACCAACATCACATGACAGAAATGAAGTCTAAAACCAAAGTCACACCTATTAAACAAGTTTCTATACTAGACTGGAACTCCTAGATGCATTGCTCCTTGCCAGACTAATCAAAGTTGTCCGTAAGGTCTTCTCCAGCAACGAAATATCCTTCCACGCTTGGACTGACTCTAAGGTGTTCTCTGTTGCTTAACAGCTCATCCTCGAAAATGGAAGGTTTTGTGGCAAATAGGACTTCAGAAATATTAGATACTATTCTCTATCAACAGTGAAGCTATATTTCGTCGAAAGTGAACCCTGCTGATCTTCTTTCTAGAGGAACTGATCCTAAACTTCTACCGAACGTATCCCTATGGTGGCATGGGCCATCATTCTTAACGTTCGACACTTCAAAGTGGCCTCAGCAATGTTCTACCAGTAACGAGGCCAGTAGTGATGCAACTGACTTAGCTGAAAAAAGAACAAAATCAATTTCTTGTACAACAGCTTATTTGACTAATGACACTCTGGATTATTTATTTCAGAACTGTTCTTCTTTATCTAAAGTAGTTAATGTAATTTCTTTTTACTTGAGATTTATTTCTTGGTGCAAAGAATGGGTCTTTGGTTCTGAAGAGAATAGGTTAAAAAAATCCTGCAATAGTACCTTCATCTATAGTAACTTACATCTATAGTAACTTAACATCTATAGTAACTTAACATCTATAGCAAGCAATAGTACAATACAATTGAAAGGCAAGAAGCTATGAAGCTGATCATTAAATGGATCCAGTTTGTGCACTTCCATAAAGATAGAAATGACTTCAAAAATAATTCATCTTTAAGTCCTAAAAGTGTTTTAAGCTCACTTTTCCATTTCTAGATAACGATGGTGTTTTACGGGTGGGAACCGAGTCGTTTGCAAAATTCTAACTTGGCGTTCAATACCAAACATCCCATAATTATCCCAGGTCAACATAGGATTACATTGTTACTTCTTAAACAATATCGTGTAACTTATATGGATGCAGAGCCCAGTTTTCTAGCTAACATTTTAAGGCAAAACTATTGGATTGTAAATGATAAGAAATTTATTCAATACTTTATCCATAATTGTATTGTTTGTCACAGGTATAAATTGTCATCCAATAATCAATTAATGGGAAACTTGTTAAAACAAAGATGCAATGGAAGAAACAACTTTCAAATTAGTCTGTAGTGATATTGTATTAATTAAGAAGGACAACATGCCTCCTGGTGTTTGGCCATTGTTGAAATCCATCCTGGAAAGGATGGCAATGTTAGAGTTGTTACAGTGAAAACTATCAACGGTTATTTTAAAGGACCTATAGTAAAACTTGCTAAAACTTTCATTTTCTTTTCTTAATGGGAAACTTGTTAAAACAAAGATGCAATGGAAGAAACAACTTTCAAATTAGTCTGTAGTGATATTGTATTAATTAAGAAGGACAACATGCCTCCTGGTGTTTGGCCATTGTTGAAATCCCTCCTGGAAAGGATGGCAATGTTAGAGTTGTTACAGTGAAAACTATCAATGGTTATTTTAAAGGACCTATAGTAAAACTTTTACCATTGCCATTGCATCGGGAATGATCTATTGTTAATGCAATGGCAAGGGTGGGAGTAATGTTTGGCTGTATATTTAATATTTGAATTTCCTTTTTTGTTCGCCTTATTTATCTTTTCAGTATTTAATTTTATGTTATCATTTATACAATAATCTTGTTACTGGCAACATGTTTTATTGTACTATTGAGTTCGTGTGAATGGCAACAGTTGCTCATGTTTAATTTTGGTAGAATAGCATCGTTAGCCGCACTGTGCTGCAGACAATTTTTCTCTTAAAGAAAATTTCATGTTTAGAATAAATAAAGACTGTCTACAAAGCTGTTTTTTTAGCCGCATTTTTAGCTCAAGGCAACTAAATGGGAAGTGCAGCAGGGCACAAGTTTCACTTGCCCTTGAACAGATAATGACCTTGGGATTCTATCCTGGGTCTGTTTCATGCGAGTCGAATTCTCTACCATCAGCACAAAAGAGCTCCTTTGCGCTACTTTAAAAAATTTTCACTCTTTCAAAGCGCTGAATGGCTTTCAAGATCGTTCCACACTCTCCTCCCAAGCATTTCTGATCTGCTAGGCGGCCGCAGGCCACGAGGTGCGGGTTCCTGTGCTGAAGATCTATCCCAATCTATAAAAATAAATAAAGCATAGCATAAATAGTAGCATTAGAGAGTTAATGGATGGTAAAGTCCATAAACAAATTGAGTGCAGGATGAAAAGTCATCGAAGAAGTTGTTCCTCGATCAGTAATTAGCGGTGTGGAGGCCGTCAGCTATTGGTTGAAAGAAGTGCGAGTGCAGGCGGGAGTCGTTAGTTAGTCACCAACCCAAGTCCTGACCGCACGCAGCGCTTCTGGGAAAGATACAACTTCCAATCTGGTCAGGAATGCAGAAAAATGCATAGTTAATATCAGAGAAAGGGAGTCTTTTCACAGCCATACAAGGAAACGTGTGAAGCAATTGAAGCTGGTATCAACGGATAACGATGGGGAAAGATTAATCACGCATTTGTGCAAATAAATTACATAGGAGTAAGAATTTTTCAAAGTTATTAGAGCCATTTTTTAGTTGATCATAGTGCTCTCAGAGAAATGTTTAACGAATTTAGCGATTTAATTTGGATCAAAGATTTCCCTTACTCGTCTAAGCATCGTCAAATATTCAGGAGAAAAGACACTCAGATTAACAGCATCGGCATCAGAGCTACGCGAAGTAGATATATCATCAGGATTACTTTTTGTAGAGTTCGTTATAGTTTGATTACAATGCGATTAGGATTAGCAACATCAGCATAGCTAACTCCAGGGCGAGTTTGTGAATTTCTAGAATACTTCTTAAAATCTTCACAGCTACGATGTGAACTTACATGTGAAACAAGGCAGTTACAGCAGGTCGGTGATTATGTGCCTTTTAATTCACATTGAGTGGCGAGGTAATCTTTGCCACACTTCGAGCAAACGAGACTGAAGCCTGCAATTTTGCAAGAAGTATCCAATGTTTTGACAATTATATCCCTGTGGTACTTAGCTTTGAATTTTTTAATCGTAATGAAGTGAAGCATCTGGTCTATGTGGTATATTAACATTAGTAGTCGGAGCCAGCTGAACTTGAAAGATAATAATCCAAAACTTTGGTTTTGAAATTTCTAAGTTGAGTTATTTTATGAATTTGGAAGTTAAGAGCAGAGAGTGCATTGATATATCCTCAGCTGGACAGATGATAGGCAGTCCTTTGATAACGATTTTGATAGGGCGTTCGGTCTTGTGTTTCACAAATAAATGTCCAATAGGTTTAGTCCACAATAAAATTGTACTCGGTTAATGTTTTGGGTATAATTCTTAGGCAATCAGTGTATAATTTACCGATAAATATAGCTGCCGTGTTTCCATCAAGTTCTTATGATGATCATCAGATCGCGTGTAGTGTAGTATTCGTATTAGGACAAGCTGGATGACGAACGTTAGCATTTACAGGGTTTTTAGAAGCAATTTCCATATTTTCTTTCGCTCCCAAGACAGAGAATTGGCTGCCAGTAGGAATAATAAGAGAAGGCAAAATTTTAGGTTTTCTAATAACTAATTCAGATGATCTGAATTCTTCAGCATCAATATATACAGGGTTTTTCTGATTGTGGCAGCTATTTACCTGTGAGATTGCATTATTGTTAACTTTATCATTCGTGGTAGTCCAGTCAATTGGAATGAATAAAACAGGGAAGGGTTTTACTTGCTTACGAAATAAGCATGCCTTGAATACCAACCAGAAAAGTTTCACACTTACCTCTGTTCATGCGATGCGTGCAAAACAATTTAAAGTTAAGAATAGGGGACTGTATACTAAATTAATTTATTTTACAATTGCGAGCCATTTACACATGCGAGCCATCTTTCTAGCGATGACTTACTCAGACAACCAATAACAGCAAAAAGAAAAATTCAGAGCGAGCGTTACAGGGTTACTGTAATTAATGACCATATGCGCCATGCAAGGCGCCAAGAAGTTAACAGCCAACTGTCCTCATGACTGAACATACCCCCTGGCATTGAAGGGTTGCGTCAATAATTTCGTGCAATAATACTTATAATAACATACAAAATATTACAATTACAACATAACAATACAATAATAATCAGTTAGCAATTAGCAGTATAGCAATAAAATACAATAGTAATCGATTTTCAATACGAAATTTTACAATAATTAATACAAATTTTTATCCAAAATACAACAAGTATTATAATCATAAGCTAACACACTTAACTAACTTAAGAAGTTTCTTCCTGGAGTAATACTGCGATTTTTTGTAATTCCACGCTTTATGATGCCTCTTGCAGTTCGAATTTCTATTACTCTAACCTTACCATCAACTCCAGGAAAGAGTTTTATAATGCGCCCTAACACCCATCTATTCACAGGGAGTTCATCTTCTTTAACTAGTACTAACATACCTATTTTAATATTTGCTCGTTCTACCTTCCATTTTGAACGCTGTTGTAATGTATTTAAATAGTCCCTATGCCAACGTTTCCATATCAATTGGACAAATCTGGTAGTTCGTTTCCATCTTGAGAGTCTGTTTTCAGGTATATCAATTAATTCAGGCTCTACAACAGCATTTAAGGTTCTTCCAATGAGAAAATGGCCTGGTGTTAAGGCCTCTAGATCGTTTACATCGGAAGATAAAGGAGTAATCGGATGAGAATTTAAAACAGACTCTATCTGAGTTACTACAGTTAATAACTCCTCGAAAGTTAGCCTTGCGTTACCTACAATCCGCCTTAAGTGATATTTCACGGATTCAATTCCAGATTCCCACAGTCCGCCAAAATTAGGTGTCCGAGGGGGATAAACTTCCAAACTATTCCTTCTTCAGCTAAATAATCTGCTAATTTTTTATTAGGACTTCTAATTAAATTGTTAATTCTTTGCAATTCGGCATTTGCGCCAACTAAGTTTTTAGCGTTGTTGAGAAAATGACTGAGCATTTTCCACGTCGAACAATAAATCTCCTTAAGGTGGCAATAAAGGCGTCCGTCGTAAGGTCACTTACTAATTCGAGATGCACTGCCTTTGTTATAAGGCAAATGAAAAGAGCTAAATATACCTTATGGAGAGTTCCTTTCCTCTGTCCCTTGTACCTAATAAAAAATGGGCCACAAAAATCGGTACCTACATGGTTAAAAGGTGAGCTTGGATTCACACGCTCTGAGGGTAATGAACCCATAATTTGCTCAAGAGTGACTGCTTTAATTTTACTACAAATAATACAATCATGGGTAATCTTCTAGTTAAATTTCTACCATGTAATGGCCAGAATTTTTGCCTTATAAAACACAATAATGCCTGCGAACCTACGTGTAAATATTTCCGATGATAATGTTCAGCGATCAGTTTAGTTAATTTGCATTTAGCAGGCAGAATTATTTGATGTTTTTGCGAAAATTTTAGATTAGCCCCTTCTAATCGGCCTCCTACTCTCATTATATTATTTGTATCCAAAAAAGGGTTTAAGGAAAGTAAATTACTTTTGTTATTAATTGGTTTACCTTGTGCGAGGGAATTGTAATCTAAATAAAAATAACATTTTTGAATCTCTCTTACTAAAAACGATTCTGCCTCACTTAACTCCTTTGAACTTACCCATCCTGTTCTTCTCTGTGTTCCTTTATGATGTGCACATCTGGAGTTCCAAATGAACCTGAAAATATAACTAATAATACGTAATAACCTTGAGTAATTATTTGTAATACCAAGAATATAATCAATAAACCTTGAAGGTGAAGTGCATAAACAAGTAATGTCAGTTCTTTTTCTCAGTTCAGTGGAAAAAGTGTCTGTATTTTCTAATTGTTCAAAGTCAATATTCGTGGTTGGTATGATAACTTCTCTCAAAAATGGAGGACCCTTCCACCAGAGATCAGCATCATGTAACTTGTCAAAATTCAATCCTCGAGAAATAAGATCGGCTGGATTTTCCTCTGAACGCACATAATTCCACTGGTATGTCTGTGTTAGTTCTTGGATCTTTAACACTCGGTTAGCAACAAAGGGTTTTAGTAAATGTGGAGAATTCTGAAGCCACGCTAACACTATGGTTGAGTCACACCACAGGCATACTTTGCTGATGTCCAATTTCAATAAAGTCACCACCTTTGTAACAAGTTGTGATAGTAGTATAGCTCCGCAGAGTTCCAGGCGTGGTACTGTCAACGATTTGAGGGGAGCTACTCTGGACTTGCTGCAAAGCAAATGTGAAGATAAGCTATTGTCACTTCTACAGCGTAAATAGATGGCTGCTCCATATGCGATCTGTGATGCATCTGAAAATCCGAATTTTTGTATCTGAGAAAAATTGTCCTGTAGAACATATCTGCTCACTTGTAAATTGTTGATAGATTGCATGGAATCAATGAAAAGTTTCCATTCCTTTTAATTATCTTCTCCGGTAGCGGATCATTCCAATCAAGCTTTAGTAACCAAAATCTTTGAATGAAGATTTTTGCCTTTGTTATCCCTGGACCAAGCAGTCCTAATCGATCGAAAATGCGAGCAATGTCAGACAACACTGTTCTCTTTGTGTAAGTAGTTGGTTCCTTGATCGTTGATTTGTACGAAAAACAATCTGCTTTTGGATTCCATAATAATCCTAAAGTTTTGATGCTCTGATCGTCGAAATTACTGAAGGAGTATTCTTCTTGTTCATGCGGAAGCTGCAAAAGATCAGGATGATTAGCACACCATCTGTGCAGACGCATACCTCCACGCGCTAATAAGTCAATCAACTGCGACTGTAATTCTTGAGCTTCTTTTAGAGTATGGGCTCCTGTCAGTACGTCATCGACGTACTGACCTTTGTATTATTTGTATCACCCTTTGTATTATTCGCGCTGCTAACGAAAAATTGTTCTTCTCGTCCTCTGCTAATTGGTTGAGTGTGCGTGTTGCAAGATATGGTGCGTTGGAAGTACCGTAAGTTATAGTCTTCAATCTATAAACTTTAACTGGTTCTTCTTCGCTACTCTTCCATAAGATGCGTAATAAATCTCGTTGATGCTCCTTAATCAAAATCTGACGGTACATTTTAACGACGTCTGCTGTGAAGACGAATCTATGAGTACGAAATCTACAAATAATATTAAACAGTTCGTCTTGAACTAACCCTCCATTCAGTAAAACATCGTTTAGCGAAATTCCAGTAGTCGTAGGAGCAGTGGCATCGAACACTACCCTAAGTTTAGTGCTAGGTTTATCGGGCCTATAAACCCCATGGTGAGGAAGATAATATGAAAAATTTGCATTATCTTCTTCAGCAATCTCTTCGGAATGACCTAATTTATTGTATTCCTCAATGAAATCTTCATATAAGTGTTTCATTGTGGGATTGCGAGCGAAGCGTTTAAGTAAATAATTCATTCTTTTACTTGAGTCGCCTAAAAGGCTAAGCCCTTCCTCTTTAATTGGCCTTTCCACTACATATCTACCGTCATCTTGCCTACAATGCGTGCGAAGAAAATGCTTTTCACAAAATTCCTCTTCCTGATTCTTCACCTTTTTTGAATCATTAACCCCTTCAATCTCCCAAAACCTTCTCAAATTATCAGATAAATGATCCATAGTTTCAACAACCCCACAATAGTTATCAATATTGTCTTGCTGCAGCATGCGCACTGACCCACTAACAATATATCCAAACACTGACTGCTGGAGAATCAAATCTTGTTTATTTATTCTATTTGTTCCTAGTAAATCAAAAAATACTTCGTTAGATAATAAAACATGTATTGGACCAGGTTTATAAAACTCAGGATCAGCTAAACCAATGGATTGCAATTGCTTAAGATCAGGAATGTGTAGATGTCTAGCAGGCGTTATTCGAGTTATTTTT
>KK113230.1:126993-178301 GCA_000611955.2 Stegodyphus mimosarum
TTAATGGTTTATCAGTTTCTATTTCTTCGCAGTGTGCAAATAAAGACTCGAAAACTTTGTTTATTTCTTTTTTGAATTCTAGTACTTTCGATTCATATAATTCTAATAAGTAAATGTCTGCTTCATCAACAGTTGTATTTACTTTACTTTCAAATTTTGTAATACTAGATTTCAAACATTTTTTATTAATTTTAACAGTTTTTAGTTCACTCATGATGAAAACTAAATAATATCTCACTTACCGTGATTGAAGACTGTTTCACAGTAAGAACAAAAGCGAGCGATGGCTTAATTGTGTAATCCAACAAATCAAAACACATTCCAAACTACGAAATTAACTTTCACCTTTGGTCTCGACGGACCATGATGTTCATGCGATGCGTGCAAAACAATTTAAACATAACAATAGTGGACTGTATACTAAATTAATTTATTTTACAATTGCGAGCCATTTACACATGCGAGCCATCTTTCTAGCGATGACTTACTCAGACAACCAATAACAGCAAAAAGAAAAATTCAGAGCGAGCGTTACAGGGTTACTGTAATTAATGACCATATGCGCCATGCAAGGCGCCAAGAAGTTAACAGCTAACTGTCCTAATGACTGAACAACCTCTTAATTTTCGAGCATCCGTCATGTATTTTTACTTGACGTCTTCAAGTCCTTTCTGCATCTGCTTCTGAATATCCCCAGCAGTTGAAGTAAACATACGATGTGTATGCTTGTAGCAGTGATGGACTTCGTCAAGTAGATAGAGAGTTTTAATCGCAGCGTCACAATCCAGCTCGGTTTTAAGCTTGAAACCTCCAGTCCATGTAATAGTGATAAGCAGCTACAGGTGGGCCCATTAAATAAAGTAAAGGTATTCAGAAAAAAAACTTATCATTCTCATCGATGTTTAACAGCGACTTAGCATAAGATGACGTCTAAGACGATCATTTAGGAATTCCCGTGGGGATCGATGCAGCGCATTCATGGTGTAAAATTCAAAAGCGAAATCACAGCGTACCCTTAAGCATGACGGCAAAGATAGATGCGATATGAGGAGAAGCCAGGTTTATAGGCGTGGTTATGGGCTTGGGGTATTGATTAGATTGATTGTAGCGTTGATGGGCGGTGGCTGAGGCTGCAATGTGTGCCCATGCTTAGTTGGATCCGTTAATGCAGCGTGGAAAATGGTTGAGAGAACCTCATTTGTTTTTCTTAGGTGGCCGCAGGCAACGAGGTATGGATTCCTGGGCAGAAGCCCTATCCTCGACGAATAAAATTTATAAGACATGACGTGCAAATAGTATGTCATATAAATCGAAAGTTCGTGAAGTTACGATACGCATTTCAAAATATAGATAAGTAAGTAAGAGTTGGTAGAATGTAGATGCAGAAGAGACAGTTAAGAAACCGACGGTCGTAATGGCAGGCGAGGCTTGAATGTAAAACTGTGGCGGCGGTATGATTGCTCTAGATGGAATCAGCTGAGCAGACACTGAAAAATTAGCTACCTGAAAGAAACGAGAGCACCAGAGCAAGAAAAACCGCAGACGTTGTTCCAAGAAAATATTACAGTGTTAAGTACCCAGTACCACCAGGAGTAGGCGGCACTTAAGCGTGCAATTTTACTGACATTATAACAGGATTTAACATACAGTGTACAAATACATTGAGTAAGTAAATAAGAATAAAACTGTAGGGTATAAGACATACAAATCAAAGGGAGCATTGGGGAGGAGGAGACTCAATACCATACTCTTAGAAAGATATAGAGAGATATATATTTAGAGATACAATACTTTTAGAAAGGGATAGCCCAAAAGTAGGGGATGGGGGGAACAAAAAATGCAAAATACAAAGAAAATTAGTTCTGCTTCCTGAGAATAGCTCCCAGTCGTCGAGTGTTACCTATATGAAATGGTCGTAGTCAAACATAGGAATAGAAGCATTATAAACAAGGTAGATTTTGTTAAAGAATTTTTTGGCACTTTTTGCCATAAAGCTATCAGTTGGTTTTACACCAAGCTCCTCATGAATTTTTACCTTTCTAAAAAACCAATGGGTACGTGAGATTTGTCTTAGGTAATATTTTGGCGATTTGCAGTCTGTTTAAGTTTGTTTTCCAAGCAAAACCCCTCCGAAGATTGGACGCAACATGTTCTTATAGATGAGTAACTTGTTATCTAATGATAAAACAGAATTTCGATGAATTAAGGAGTGAAGAGTAGCTTTACACTTCGGGACTTAGAAATTACGCCTGTGATGGGAAGCTTCCAAGTTAAAGTTTGGTCTAGAATAACACCAAGATGGGTTATTTCTTGGGTAGAGGCGAAGTGTGTGTAGTTATTCGAGTCACCATTGCAGCGATCACATGGTAGCGCGCTTTTTCGTATAGCGATCCATTAGCACCAACAGGAAGTGCAGCAGCCCACGAACTTCGCTTGCCCTTGAACATGATCACGACCTTGGGATTCTATCCTGGGTCTATTTCATGTGAGTCGAATTCTGTACCACTAGCGCAAAAGAGCTTCCTTGCGCTAGGTTCAAGAATTCCGACTCTTTCAAATTCGCCAGCGTTGAGTTCCTCTCGAGATCTCTACAATATATTCGACTCCGAAAAAGAACGTTCTCGTAAAACTGTCATTTGTTAAGTGAATATTTCTTTAATTTTTAAATCGTACCTATAATCTCAAGTTTAATTTATAATTGATTTTCTCTGCAGAGTGTTATGAAGGGAGAAGAGACACCAGATAAAAAGAGAATTCAACGCATATCATGAAAAGGTGACTGTTAAAAATGGAGTTTTTGCTTACGTGAGTGGTATATGGTTTCTCCAAGAAGTTAAGAAACGAGACACGAACAGAATCCAAGAAACGAATAACACAGAGTTCATTTTTGAGTCACGTAAACAAAGAACATGCAGGGGGTTCCATTTAACTTTTTTGCACCAATTTACCATTGAAGAATACCACATTTGCTGTGTCAGTTGAGATATTAGATTCTCTTTGAATTTTGGATAGAATGATCTTTAAGTTGTCCCACCCTCTGTTGGAGAATACGGGAATTAAATTTCCTCTGAATTTTAAGGTGATTATAATATTACTGTTTTACAGCCGGTTTCTGAACTATTCATGTGTATGTAATAAATTTAAGGGCTGGCTATCAGAAAATAATTTATGCATTATAAATAATTCATTATTTTACGTGGAAAGTTCGCATTCAGAAAGATATCGGTAACGGATACTCAGTCACTGGTTTATCTATTGTACCTGGAGTCGCTTTAATTAACTTTTATGTGCAAGCAAACAAAAGTAACTGTGTAAAATCAGCTGAAGAGAGATAAAATACAGAACAAAAGAAGAGAAATAGTACTATACAGGTGGTTAGAAAGGGATAGCCCAAAAGTAGGTGGGGAACCTGCGGTTAACCGCAGGTGGGGAACCTGCGGCCTCCGCGAGGTTCTTGTGCGGCCCTTTGCCATCTAGTACAAAATGGTAGAGTTCGTTTCAAACAACTATTGTACATCAACGCCATGACAGTTGCGCGAAAAATCCAGCCAAAGACAGTCATATTGTAACATGACGTTAGAATACTAGTCTGAAACGGACTCTAACACGCATGAGCGAGGCTCCGGACCACAGCTAGCAGCGCCAACTACCTTGTCTAAGAAGTAAACAAAACTCGGTTTCAGATCTCCCATTTGAGTGTCACACCTTGCTTTGGCTTCTCTGACTCGCATCTCTCAACGCTTCCCTGTTGCGATCTTCAGCAAACTGTTGTTAACAGTGCGTGCTTATAATAGGTACACGGTTTTATTGTATTTCTAGAAAGTACACACTTTGTTAAAGATATTATTTGATATTCGTTTTTTTATCCATGATGTCAAATAGTAAGAGAAGAAAATTAGGTGATGAAAACAGAACATTTAATGTAGAATGGGAGTTAGATTTTTTCTTTACTGCTGAGAAAGATAAAATGATGTGTTTGTTGTGCAATACAGTTTTAAGTACTTTAAAAAAAGCGAATGCAAATAAACACTATTTGACTCATAAAGAACATACATATTTCGCTTTAGAAGGTGAATCACGAAAAGCTGCACTTCAAAAGTTGAAAAATGAGAAGCATCATCAGCAGGCATCTTTTAGTGCCTTTGTAAATCAAAATTCCGCTGCAGTTGCTGTTACGTATAAAATAGCACATATACTTGGAAAAAGGGGCAAACCATTTAGTGACATGGAAATAATTAAAGAATGTATTGTTGAAACAGTGAGTATGTTAGATCCAAGAAATGTCGACAAATACAAACAATTACCTCTTTCAAGAAGAACTGTAACAGATCGACAGCACGAATTAGCGCAAAATGTAACAGGGCAACTTCATAGAATTATACAAAATGAAGATGTTTATTTTTCAATTGCTTTAGATGAAAGCAGTGATAAAACAGATTCAGCACAGGTTTTATATTTTATTCGTGCTATAACTAAAGATTTTCAATGTTACGAAGAACTACTTGCGTTGGGTACACTAACTGGAAGAACTCGCGGAGCCGATATTTTCGAAAACTTCAAAGAAGTATGTAATAAATTACAATTGAATGTCAGTAATTTAGTCAGTGTCTGCACCGATGGCGCACCTTCCATGAGAGGCAAAAAAGAAGGATTCGTTGCTTTGTTAAAAAAGGAAAACTTAAACTTGAAAAAATTGATATCATTTCACTGCATTTTGCATCAGCAAAATCTTTGCGCAAAATCTACCATTTTGCAAGACACTCTGGATAGAACCATTGCCATTGTCAACTATATTCGCGTAAATAGAATGCGTCATCGTGAATTTCGGCAGATGCTCTCTTTAGATGAGGAAACGTATAGTGTTGACCTACCATACTACTGCAAGGTTCGCTGGCTATCAACAGGTCAGGTTTTGATAAAAGTTTTGTCTTTACGACGACAAATTTTAAACTTTTATAAAGAACAAGGAAAACAATGTGATCTATCAGATGAAGTATTTCTCAGAAACCTTGCATTTTTGTCTGATATGATGACAAAACAAAACAATTTAAATATTTGCCTGCAAGGTGAAACGAGGTATATTTATGAAATGTGGCAAAAGATCCAAGTGTTTAGAAAAAAATTATCATTTTTCAAAACATTGCTTTGTCGATCGGAAATATCTGCACAACACTTCCCGGAGCTAGCTAAAATGTTAAATGAGCAGAACTGTGAAAATAAAATATTCGATGAATATGTAGGTGTCTTGGATTGTTTAATAGAAGAGTATACTAATAGATTTTCTGATTTTGACGAGCACACTCCTGCTATGAAACTGGCATTTGAACCACATTTAATAGATATATCCGAGGCTCCTGCAGAACTACAAATGGAGTTAATTGATTTAGGGGAAGATAGTATCATCAAATCCCTTTTTAACGCTAAAAAGGATCCCATAGAAATCTGGAAAAATGCTGTTGAATATCCATGCCTTCGAGAACATGCTCGCCGTTTACTTTCCTGCTTCGGAAGTACCTACTGTTGCGAGACAACATTTTCTCTCATGTCAAAAATAAAAACAAATTTAAGAACGCAAATTACAGATGCACATTTAGAGGATCAATTAAAGCTGTGTGTTACGAAGCTTGATCCAAATATACAATTACTGTCAAACCAAAAACAAAGCCAAATAAGTCACTAACTTAGTGAATAAAAAAATATTTTTTATTGTATTTTTTTATAATATTTTTATATTATTTTATATGTATATTATATTTAAAATTTTGTTGTATTATATTTTATTTTTTCTATATAATGCAATAAATTGTTAAATCTATAGAAAAACTATAATAATTTCACAAAAGTCACTCTCTTAGGTCAATCAGCTTATGCGGCCTCTTTTATTGCTGCCTAATTTAAATGTGGCCTCTAATGGTAAAAAGGTTCCCCACCTCTGTACTATACCTTCAAAACTAACTGAACGCTGAGTGAAGAGAAAATCTCCACAAACTGCCCTCTAAAATTAGCAGTAGCGACGTAGGAAGAAAGTTGGTTTTGTTCAATACAATGTTCAAAGAGCAAAATCATGGAAATTCTTCGAAATCAAGAAAATTCTAAGTTAGTTTCCTTTTCCGCAAATCTAATAAAACAAAGTATCTTTTGAAGCGCAAAATGTTTCTAGAGAGCTTTGTTGTAAAATCTTAAAAAAGGAAGTCTGAAGTCTTAGATTTTAATGGTTGCCCAAAAAGGTTTGTTAAGGTTTCATACGGTCTTGCTCACCTCGCAGTCTTACTACTATTATATTCACTTTTACTAACCCTTTTTTTGGTCTTTTTAACTTTTAAGCATCTTTTTCCTCGCACCTAAGCCATATACAATTCAACAGAAAAAGTACAAAAATTTTAAAAGCAGCCTATACGTTTAGAATTCTCGATGCAGCGTTAAGTGTTGGTATGCAGTTTTTTTTTGTTTTTTCTCACTTCGTCATATCAATATTCAGTTTTCTTAGTAAGACGACTTTACAAAACGTTTTTTAGTCTTTTTATTATTAACGATTTGTGTGTTTACTTTATTTATCATATTCTTGACGCTTACGTCACATAAAATTCGATTCAATAACAAAATCACAAAATGTTTAAAAACAGCACATCTTTAGAATTTCCGATAGACAGCCTAGCTCCCTGGAGATAAAAAGATTTTGTTTTCCATACAGTCTTGTCACTGCTCGCTTTGAAATCGTTGAGTTTGCTAATAAAAAATTCGTTAAAGTTTTACAAAATATGAAATCGACAATAACACAAAGTCGAAATTCAAAATTCGGGCTTTCAGGTGCCCATGTTTGAGTGGAGGATTATGTTATTCAAACTTTGATGGTTCTAGAAACTGTTGTTTTTTCACAATTAAAGAAATATACATACTTTCATGGAGATTCTTCATTATTTAATTTCTTTAAACGGAAAATGCCTTTTCGAGACTAATATCTCATTCGGGACTAACGTCTCTTATGGGCTTTAAAAAATCTGAAAGCTTTCAGATTTTATATTACGCCCAAAGGGTCGCATTTTTCACAGGTGATTTAAAACGGGATTTGAAAAGTGATGCAGGCGTTTAAAGACATTCGACGCAAAATACCATAAAGACACTGTAAGGTCTTTGGGTTGTTACGCTACCAACATAATACCAATAAGAAGTGTAAAGAAACCTCGAGCGTAAAATATGCGTTCTAGAAGATGCACGCGATGTTACTGCTAATGGAACGCTTTGAAATCGTTGAGTTTATTAGGGATGTTAATGTTAATGGAGCGCTTTGAAATCATTGAATTTGTTAATCAAAAATTCGTTAGTGTTTTACAAAATATGAAATAGATAATAAAACAAATTCCAAATTTGGGCTTCCAGATTCCCATATTCGAATAGAGGACTACGTTATTCAAAATTCGGTTCTCTAGGTACCTCTGTTTTTTCACAATGCGAGAAATATAAATACATTCATGCAAATGTTTTATCATTTAATTTATTTAAATATAATGCGGGGCTCTAATATTTGGTGGCAACAATTTAAAAAGTGATTTAGACTTTTATAGGCATCAAAATGGCAAATGGCAAAACGAAATCAATAGCCCTCCTGGACTAACGCCCATTTGGGCTTTAAAAAAAATGAAAGCTTTTAGATTTTATATTACGCATAAACGGGTGTTTCCCCTCATTTACAGACACATACGCTTTTCAAGAGCATTTGGGTTAACAACACATTGGGATAAAAATATTTAAAATCAGCATATCTTTAGAATTTCTGATAGACAGTCTTGCGGGTAAGAGATAAAAATATTTTATTGTGTATAATGTTGCCACTGCTCGCTTCTTTGAAATTATTGAGGTTTTTAATAAAAAATTCGAGTTTTTTAATCAAAAAATAAAGTTTTATAAAATACGAAACAGATAATAAAACAAATACCATATTCGGGCTTCTAGCTGCAAATGTTCAGGTGGAGGATTATGCCATTCAAAATTTGATGACTATAGGTACCATTATTTTCTCAAAATGTGAGAAACATGCCCATTTCAGGTAGATCCTTCGTTATTTACTTTCTTTATGTATAATACAGGACGATAATACTTGATGGTAATACATGATGGCAACAATTTGAAAAGTGTTTCTAACATTTAAAGTGATTCGACGCAAAATGCCGTTTCAAGACTAATAGCCCTTCTGAGTTAATGCCCATTTGTTCTAAAAAAAGAATTATGTTACGCCCAAAGGGTCGTTTTCTTCATCTACATACATAAACACGTTTCGAGAGCCATTTCGAAAGCATTTGGGATAACTCCCCTTTGGGCTAAAATATTTAAAAACAGAATATTTTTAGGATTTCCGATAGACAGTCTCTCGCCCTGAAGATAAAAATGTTTGATTCCGTACTGTGTTGCCATTGCTAACTTCGAAATCGTTGATTTTTTTAATCAAGAATTCATTAAAAGTTTATGAAATATAAAATAGATAATAAAAGAAATTCGAAATTCAAAATTTGGGCTTCCGGGGGCCTATATTCTGGTGGAGGTTACGTTATTTCAAATTTGATGGCTGTAGGTACGATTGCTTTCTCACAGTGCTAGAAACATATATACATTCATGCAAATTCTTTATTATTTAATTTCTTTAGAATAATAAAGTAAAATAATATTTGGTGGTAACTATTTGAAAAGTGATTCAGCGCTTTTAGTGAGTCGACGTAAAATGCCGTTTCGAGGGTAATAGCCCTTCTGGGCTAACGGGTTTTTGGGCTAAATCTATATAACATAGTTGTTAACTGAATGGTGGCTAAAAATATATTCCAGAAAAATCATTACGAGTTCTTTCTCAACTGAAATTTTCAGGTAGTTGTTTTCAAAATTTTTGAGAAAGGTGAAATTTTTTTGTGAAACAGGAAATCAAATTTTTGCAGTACATATTGCGCCTGGTATACATATTTAAGAAAGTTTGGTGTTCTACTTTATAAGACAACCCACCTAGATATTTTAAGTAAAACTGAGGTTTGGATTATGAGCTGTTTAAATAAATATTAAAAATAAAATGAAATAACACTGTATCAAATAGCACGATGGAAAATTTACGTATTCAACAGGCAGAAATATTGTCTCATCTTTTGTTTCGGTATGGATCAATTATGAACTTAACTTAATTTGACAGTATATGCAGTTGACGTAAGGATCTACGAAGGTGTTGCAGATTAAAAAAGAACTTTGCAAAAATCTAGAACTACCGAGATTATTACAAGTTGGTGTGATTATTGGAAAATGTCATTCTCTTGCGATAAAGGTTCCAAGGCTAAGTTTTCAAGAAAAACGTTAAGTTGATGGAAAATAATTTTGCGAAAGAAACGAGGTAGAAGGGGAGTAAAGACTTCACAATTTTAGAGGTATGCAAATTTAAAGCATCTTACTATCAAGAAACATATCTAATATATTAAAGGAAAAATGGTGAAAAGGTCAAATATTCTAAGAGCCATAGTTATTAGGAAGTCTGCAGCAATGATATTGTAAGATCCAGCAGTGACCGGTGTGCGGTCTCATACGCAATTAATAGACTCAAATTTACCTTATTAATTTATTCACACACTCAACGTAAACTGTGTACACTTTGTACAAATAGAAATATATCAGTTAATAGAATTGTTAAATTTATAAAATTACCACACTGAACATACTGAACATCCGGCCTCTCCCACCGAAAGCCAGTGTCCAGCATAATCTTTTTCCGCCTAGAGGGCACTACCTATTTTCGTGGTTATAGTTTTGCAGGACCAGGCGCTACAGATAAATTACGCATTATTATTATGCATACTTTGTAATCGTTTTGAATATTCTAATTCTTTGTTAGCTCACACCAGTAATTAAGATTTAAATAAAACAAAGATTTTATATTATTTATATTAGATTTTTCACTAGAGGTTGCCGAAATCAACTGGAGTTCGAGTTTGAAAAAGCGAAGCAAGAACCGTTCGTTTTCATAGATTTAATTTTGAGAATTTTGAACCGAAGTTTCTTGATTCGCCATAGCTCTTTGGGATCATTTTCTTCTTTTGTGCAGATGACAAACGATGAATTGCTGAAAATCTCTAGCCTTGTCAGAATATAGTGCAACATAGTTACGTTTGTCTTGTCCAAATGTCATATAACTACCGACAAGATGACAAAATACAGTTAGAATTCAAAATTATTAGCAATCTGAAAAACAGTAGTCTCACTCTCATTTCTCAAGATTCATATCTTCTGAACTGAGTTCTCCTATTCTATTGGAGATATTATTTTGTAGAAAAAAATGGGTTATTTTTCTGTTTTAACTACAGGTGCATCGAAAGATAATGATAAGTTAGCGATTATTGCTGCAGACAGTGCAGGGGATAAGAAAAATTGCAATATTTTCTACCATTAATTAACTCTGTCTTTGTAGAGACATTAGGTTATTTCGAAGCGAGAGAGATGAAAAATGAGCAACGCCTTCGCCGGGAATCGAACCTCTCACGCGTCGAGCATGCAGACCACTACACCACGAAGGCATGCGAAGAAGGCGGGAGAAATACCTTATATACTCCCCCTTTTAAAGGGCGACTGGGGTTTTGGGGGACTCAATCGCCAAATCGCGGGGGTGGAGAATCATCATCGACCACCTTTTTAGTTCGGGCGCCAGTGTAGAGACATTAGGTTATTTCGAAGCGAGAGAGATGAAAAATGAGCAACGCCTTCGCCGGGAATCGAACCACGGACCTCTCGGTTACGCGTCGAGCATGCAGACCAGTATACAACGAAGGCATGCGAAGAAGGCGGGAGAAATACCTTACATCTTTACGATCCATTCTATCTGCTATCAAGATTACTTTGCCCAGATATTGCAGTTCTGGTTCACAAACATTTTTGGAGTAAAGTCATATTATTTCTTCTTATGTGGTTTTCGGAGGAGATGAAATGCTGGAGACTCTGGAGGACAACTCTTTGATCATTTTTCTCAAACCAGGATTCTGAATTTTGAGAAGCAAATGCAACAGTAAGAAATCGCTTCTCTTACTGCTGCATTTGCCTTTCATAAAAAGCGGTCTTTGTCGTCTTTAATAAAAAATGCAACTTCAGATTTACGCAAGATTTATGCTGTACTATAGGATTACAATTAACACAGGACAAGTGCTTTATATTGCAAGAAATTTTGTTTACGTCATTAGGTTCTGGAAATTTCTTTGGATTTAACATTTTATCGACGCCTCCTAACTCCTTAGCAATCGGAGACAATTCAATGCTTTTTGCGTCATAATAATGCTATATACTAGTTTTCTTTTCCATCTAGACTTAGGTATCTATATTAGTAGTATCAAATGAGAAAATAAAATTTAGTATACACGAAAAAAAAACCTGCTCAATGGTGTCTGTGGTCTAGCATATTAAAGTAGATATATAGGTTGGTGTAAAGACTTTATTAGGCGCAGTCTGGAAGACGATCCTGAATTTTTGCGTTACTTGAGTAATGAGTGATTTTGTTAGGAAACTAGTTTCTCTTTTGCTATCCTTCTTTTATAGGAGGCTTTTTCCTTCCTGAAAAATACTAAAAAAACTCTTTTTTTCGATGGGGTAACCTACATTATGCGCCTTAAGGCGCGCACTTTGCTGCGTTTTGTATCCAGTGTAAAATCTTACCAATAGGTACGATTAAGGTCAGCATATTTCTTACTTTCAAACGCTTGTTCGGGTGCTATAAATGGGATATGCATGAGGGGCTTTCCTGTGTTTCATCAGTATCGCACCCGCTCTTGGCACTACTTTACTGTTAAACTTTTCTGTTAGACAAGATCTTGAAGTTTACTTTGATTTGGTTTATTGGGATTACGGCAAAGCACAGTAGGGCTATCTGCCTAAGTATAGGGATACTTTTGTGGAGCACTTTCTAAGGGAAACTGGCTCGTATACATGTTACACATGGAGAAAACCACGAAAATGCCCATGCAGCCAATCCATTCGCTTGGAATCGAACCTAAGTCAGAACTAACAGTGTTCAGTGTCTTTATCGCTTGGCCGTTGGTGGGACCAAGATCTTAAAGTAATGTCTCAGTGCATTGTTGAACTTGCTTAAATTTATAAAGTTCGTTTACAAGCTAATTTCGGCGCTGAACAGATGGTTAGAGTCAATATTGAACTTGATGAAAAGATGGTCAGTAAACAGCAAGTGGTTGCTTATTTTTCGATTATGTAACTGTGAGAGTATAAATCCTGTAGCTAAAGTAATTTCTGGCAATTCCTAGGCTCAATTAACCCAGAATGTAAGTCGACAATTATTAGAGTTGACAATGCAATTGCATTGTTGTTTTCATCAACTTATTGCAAATATTCATGTTATGTCTTATTATTGCTTTGTCAGAGTGATAATGTTCAATGTACCTCTGCGCCTTAACCATTATGTAAAAATTTCACGAATCAAATAAAGAACATCGTCTTTCCGTCTTTTCTGAAGGCATTTCTGCATTGCATTAATTACATTTTGGAATATGCCACTTATTTGTTCGTATCTCGAGACATCGTTCGTCATTCAATACAATTTTCATTTGAAAAATTTGTTCGTGGATCGATTTGTTCATGAATCGTGGTTCAACTGTATGATGGGTTAAAAAAAAAGAAAGAAAGGAAAAAAAAATCTGAAAGCTTCTTCAGATCTTACATTACGTCCAAAGGGACTTTTTTAACGTTTTGTGTGTTACCTTTATTTATTAAATATCATGTTCTTCGCACTTAAACCATAAAATTCAGTTCAATAGCAATATCGCAAAATAATTTTACAATAAGCATATCTTTAAAATTTCCGTTGCATAGCCTCGCGCGATGGAGATAAATTTTTTTTTCGTACAGTGTTGCCATTGCTCGCTTTGAAATTGTTGAGTTTATTAATCAAAAATTCGTTCACGTTTTACAAATATTAAATATATAATAAAACAAATTCCAAATTTGGGCTTGCAAATGGCCATATTCGGGTACAAACTTGCGTTATTCAAAATTTGATGGCTCTAGGTACCGTTGTTTTATCCAATGCGATAAGCATACATACATTATTGCAGATTCTTCATTATTTAATTTCTTTAAATATAATACAGGGTATATATATATATATAAATATACAGGGCTTTAAATATAATATTTGGTGGCAACAATTTGAAAACTGAACCGACATTTATAGTGAATCAACGCAAAATGCCAAAACGAAATTAATAGTCTTTCTGGGAAAATTGCCCCTTTAGACTAAAAAGAGAGAGGGAGGGGGATACAGTTCTTCATCTCCCGTTCTGATTGACAGACTGACAAAATTCAACTGGCTGTCATATCTCGAAAACGCGGTTTAGAACGTATATTATATTCATCCACAGCTTTGCTCTAGTTATAAAACTAAGACTTTCCTAAAATGACATGCTGATTTTTTTTTTCATACTTCGGTTCTACACCTGAAATTAGACTAAAGTGCCAAGTTTTGTAAAATTGGCAAGAAAAGTTTGTAAAATTTAGCACTCAAAATTTTAGTTGGGTAAAATTAACTAAGTTTCGTATATATTAAATAATACCTGTTTTTTAATTTAATTTTCCTGTTGTCTTCTTACATAAACTGAAATTTGGTTTAACCGAAATAAGATTCAGACATATTTTCTAATTTATTTAAAAATTTGTTTTAAAATAATTCCTGTTATTTTTCGAAAAACATATTGAAATATAATCGATAAAAATTTGCACATTACCTTAAGTAAATATTTTTTTATTTTAACTAAAGATATATTTCCAAAACAAATAAATAAATAAAAACTAAAATTCGAATATAAAAGTAAAATAAAATAGAAAACTTTATCAAAAATTTCGAAGGTATGGGTAAATTTAAATATTAAAAATGTTTGGCAAGGATTTCTAAATTGGATAACGATTTAAAGTAATACCAATGCGAAATCTGAACAGCATTAAGTTCTGCCCCTTTTAGATTGAATTCACTTGGATTTATTTTTCGTAGAGCTTTATTTTCGAAGTACTAATTACAAATTAACTCTTACAAGTATAATTTTTATTTCATTTGAAAAAAAAGTCAAACTAGCAGTTTTTAAAATCGTAACTGTATTAATTTTTTTAAGAATGTCATTTAAGAGAAAAAATAACTGATTAAAGTTTAAAGTAGAAATTTCGTATACTTCTGTTAGAATATCATCTGCATTTTAGCTACAGAAGTTTTAATAAGGAAGTTCTTTTTGTTACCCTGTTTTCATATAAATGTATTTACGTGAAATGTTACGTTATGTTTAATAACATAAAATTTTACGTAAATATATTTATGTTTAACTTCACATAATTTAGTTTTCATATCTATTAATTTTTTCTTTTAATTAGTTGAAGATTAGTAACTAAACCGATAAACGTGGATTAAAATAAAAGTAAACAGAAAAAAGCTGAGAATTTATAGAAAGGTCATAATGAGTTGCAGCCCTTAAAGGGTTACTGCATTTCGAAACTGCACGTTTTAGTAAATTTCAGCCTTTTAACTATGTAAACTTCAGAGAAATGTTCTACATATTACACTTCATTTCCAGCATTGTAAAATTCTGAGTTATTTTTTCACTCTGCAATTTTTCGATGAAAAATAAAATATATTAAATATTTCATTGAAAGATTTACCTTTTTCTGACAAGAGTGCAAATGCATGCTCAAATGGTATAATTAGTTGCCATGAATCGGTAAATAAAATTATAATTTTTGAAATATGTAGTCCACTTTTGAAAGATACTTTTGTCACATGCAATAACTTATACACAGAAAAGAATAATAATTTTATTTTATGACAAAATGTGCTTAATACTTTTATAGAAAATAATGAAGACAGCAAGACACATGTGATATTCCTCCCCTAGGTATATGAAAGAGTCTTATGTTCTTATGTAAAATGTGGTACTCGAGTACGCTAGTTCCTTGCTCACAAGAAATAATTCTGAAAAAAAAACTATACTAAATCTTAAAGTCGTACGAGAATTTTTCAATTTTGTTTTTATACAGTATCTTTGTTAAAGGAACAATAGTTTTGAGTTTCAGATAATTTTGATCTCCTGTGCTCGTATTTAGAAACTATTTTTACATGAGTTACATATTTTGATCGTTTTTTTTATTATCAATGATATAATCAATAAGATTATAAATCATATTCATCGCTGTTACTAACGTCTCTCAGAGATGAATTTTTTTCATTTAAAAGCAAAATATTGTTCATTTCTAGTAAAGCCCGAGAGCACGATTTTGCAATCGAAGCGAAAAAATTCGCTTAGAAATAACATTCTAATAAAACTGCTTCATTTTTTACTTATTTTATTAGACAACCAAACTCAAATTTTAAAAATTGAACAAAGGTATATTTTTTGCTTTATTTAAAAGGCTGCTAAATACTGCTATAAGTCCTTTGGCTGACCATTTGATATAAACAAGTATGATTAAAATTGCTGAATACCGATACTTCGACCTGGGTTTTGAATCCAAAGGGCTGGCTGAGTAGTTAATTTTCGTGGTTCTTTCTATGTGTAACATGAATACTGTCCTGTTTTCCTGAAAACCTTCTCCACGAAGACATCTCTTTTCTTAGAATATAGCTCTCGCCTTCGTCATATTCAAAATCTAACCTGATATAAGCAAAACTTGTTCAGTTTTCGTGCCGTTATTTCTACTACATCATCACAGAAAATTTGTTCTTGTCTCAGAGGACGTGTGTAATAGCAAAGAAGGCCAAGCCGTCGTGAACGGAGGCAGTACGAGCAGACAGACTATTTTACGAGGGGTATCATGATCGGACTAAGAAGGGCAGGCTGGTCCATATGGCAAATCTCAGCTGGCACACACCTGGACGCGTTGACAGTGCATCGGCTGTGGAACGATGGTTGGAACAAGGAAATGTGGTAAGTTTGAGGGGTGCCGATGCATCCAGAGTGACGTCAGCACGCATGTGGATCAACCCATCCATTGACAATTTGTGGCGCAACTGCAAGCCACTTCTATCTCCATTGTGCAGGATGTTGAAGACACCCTGGATGTTCCTATATCGACCAGAACCATTTGACGTCGATCGGTGGCTTGCAGTCGTGGCATCCATTAAAGAAGACTGCCATTGACCCACATCATAGACGCCAGTGTCTTCAATGGTGCCGGGCTTAAGCGATGTGGACGACAGAATGGCACAGTGTCGTGTCTCTGATGAGTCACGCTTCTGTTTTCCCAATGATAGTCGCCGTGTATGCGTGTGGCGTGGATGTGGAGACAAGCCCAATCAGGCAGCAATTGTGAAACGCCTCACCGCGAGACTACGTGGCATCTAGTTTGGGGCGCAGTAGCGTACGACTTCAGGCCACCTCTAGTTTGTATTCAGGACACTATGATGGTCCAACGATACGTAGATGATGTGCTGTGACTTGTGACATTCCCCTACCTTCAGAGAGTGTCCAGTGCCCTTTATCAGCAGGATAACGCCCGACCACCACACACTGCTCACATCAGCCAACGTGCTCTGCAAGGTGTACAGATGCTTTCTTGGCCACCGTTCTTTCCTGATCTCTCGCCAATTGAACACATTTGGGATGTAACTGGGCGCCATTTGCAGACACTGATGAAATGATAAAGAACAACTATAGCAAGTGGTTGACATGACACCATCCGCAGTCTCATTGTTGACTAACTGTTTACTTTTTTTATACCTCAAAACTTTTTAGTGTATCGAGACTGCAACAGATGGCGTTACCGCCGTGCGATGCCATATGGTCGTCATGATAACGAGAATTCTTTTTGCTTTTCTTATACAGTGTGTATTCGAAACGTGATCTGCTTATGGTGATTAATAGTGTAAGAAAAATGCTATTGTGTATTCTTTTGTGGAAAATATACAAGTGTGCAGTCGTCATGTGGATGACTTACTTCATATTAAAAGTGTTAATATATTAAAGTGTTTATTTATTGTTAGTGTATACAGTCCATTTTCTCGTCTTCAAGTGAAAACAAAACAAACTATTTTGGTCCAGTACGGCCGGAGGTACAGTTATTTCGATTTTGGAATAAGTGAAATAAATTCGTGTAGTGAATTGGCAAAGTGAAATGGCAAAGTCGATTAGCGTGTATACTTATGAGGTTTAGAGAGAAAGCTTCAACATTGGGGTGAGTACGTTCCATTTATTTTTATTCTGCTAAAAGTTGTTAGTACTTATTGTTATTCATAATGGCAGAATTAAAGCCTCTTTTAACTAAAAAGAAAGTTTTAAAAAGTAATATAACTACGTTTAAAGGCAACGTAAATTCAAATTTAGAACACGCAGAAATTTTAGAAGTAAAGCTGTTCGAAAAGAAACAAAATGATTTTAGCAGTGAACTACGTTCTATCTTTGAGGAAATATTTTTGTTGTGTTCTGAAAAAGATTGTGATATATTCATTACAGAACAACAAACCATACAAGAAACGTTAGATGATTTATGGATTGCTATAAATAAAAAGCTACAGAAATTTTCCAGTGATTCTGAAAACGAAGCAAATAGTGTAGAAAATGTAAATTCGTCTGAAGTTTGATTGCCAAAATTAGAACTTTCTTCCTTTACAAGTGAAAATATAGAAGAGTGGATTAGTTTTTATGATCTTTTTAAAGCAAGTGTAGATAATAATCCAAATATTTCTAAATGTCAAAAGTTGCAATATTTAAAGGCTTCTTGTAAAAAAAGGCTCTGTCTACTATTGATTCTATCCCAATTTCAGATGCTAATTATGATATCGCTTTGCAACTTTTACAGGAACGTTATTCTAATAAAAGAGAATTAACTAATGCATTAATACGAAAAATGTTTAATTTGCCTAAAGTTTCTGATTCTGCTTAACTATTTTACATTGTGTTGATGTAGTGAATGAATGTGTACGTTCCTTAAGAACACTTAAGTTAGAAGTTTCTGATCTTTCTGATGTTCTTTTTGTTTATCTGATAACTGAGAAATTAGATAAAAATATAAAATTTTGGTGGAAACGAACTTTGAAAAAAGATGAATTAGGTACTTTGGATAATTTGATTGAATTTCTAAAAAAACCATTCTAGAACCCTACAGAATAGTAGAAATCAGTCCAAGGATTATAAGATGTATTCTAATTCAAAAGTGACTTCCTTAGTGTTGAGTAAAAGCAGTTGTATACTATGCAAGGAAGATCATTCTCTTTACCGATGTGGTAGATTTTTAAATTTAAATGTCCAAAAAAGAATCGAATTTGTAAAGAAACACAAACTTTGTTTTAATTGTTTATCTTCTGAACCTCATTTAGTGAAAAATTGTTGTAGTTTACATAAATGCATGACATGTAAGTTGCCCCATCACACTATTCTTCATTATGTTCGAAATTCCAAAATTGGGGAAAACGAGAAACCGAAACTAAATACAACACTATCACCCAGTGCGGAAGTATTCCTACCAAGGAATAAAGAGGTAGTTACTCATGCTACTACGTGTACAGGAGAGTTTAGTGATCCTAAGTGTAGCGGAAAGCGTGTTTTGCTATGCTGTTATTAAAGTAAGTGATTCCTCTGGTAAAGCTATACCTTGTAGAACTTTATTGGATTGTGGCAGTGAAGCCAATTTCACAAGTGAAGAGTGTGCCAAAAAGCTCAAAAGTAGATGTAAAACGAAAAGAGAAGTGTCGTGTCTAGGTTCATTCAACACTGTAACCAGTGGACAGGTGGAACTGAACTTTACATCTCATTTTGAGTCAAACTCTAAATTTCCTACTTAGGCATATGTGATTCCAAAGATAACTTCCGATGTGCCTAATATGTCTTTTCCTTCTAACATCGCGGATCATTTTGAAGATCTAGTCTTAGCTGATCCTATGTTTTATGAAACAAAACCCATTGACATTTTGTTAGGTGTAAATGTATTTTTTACTATGCTTAAGGGAGACATTATAAAGAGAGGCCAATCAGTGCCTTTTGCTATTTGTTCTCAGTTAGGTTGGATCATATCCGGAAACACTTTTACTGATAATTCAAGTATCACTACCACTTACGCCGTGAATAATCTTAAGTTGAGTACAAATGAATTAGTCTTTAGATTCCACGTTCCTGAAGTGAAACATATCTCTAGTGAAGATAAAGAATGTGAGGAATTCTTTAAAACAACACACTTCCGTGATCAAAATGGTCGTTATGTCGTGAAACTTCCATTTAAGGACAGCTCTTCAAAGCTGGGTAACTCTAAGGATCTTGCTTTACAAAGATTTAAATCTTTAGAGCAAAAGCTCTTAAGATCTCCTGATACATATGAGATGTATAAGCAATTTATGAAAGAATACTTGGACCTCGGGCACATGGAACCAGTTTGTGGTACAGAGTCCCCGAAACATGCGTACTACATGCCACATCATGCAGTAATTAAGGAGTCTAGTTCTGGGAGTAAAATACGTGTGGTTTTCAATGCTACTTGCAAATCTTCATCTGGAATATCTCTTAATGACATATTGATGAAAGGTCCCCGAATACAACAAGAACTGTTTCCAGTGTTGCTAAAATTCAGGTGTTACTCTGTAGTTGTTACAGCTGATATCATGAAAATGTTTAGGCAGATTTTTGTAAATGAAGAGGATAGAGATTTCCAAAGAATATTTTGGAGGAACAGTACAAATGAACCTATAGAAGAATTTCGTCTTAATACTGTCTCATATGGCACTGCCTCCGCTCCCTATTTGGCTACTCGCTGTTTATATCAAATTGCCTACGATGAACAGGATAAATTTCCTTTAACTCAGAAGAGCGCACTTCAAAATTTTTTTTAGATGATTGTTTGGTAGGTGCAAAAGATACAGAAGAGTGCAAAACCCTTGTAAATCAACTCTTGCAAATGCTTGAAAGTGGAGGATTTCTTCTACGTAAATTGTCCTCAAATGACGTGTCAGTACTAGAGAATATACCAAAAGAACTGAGAAATGATTCTGAGTCTACGAAAATTCAAGATGATAGCTCAATCAAAATTTTAGGAATTAATTGGAACCCCCGTGAAGATTACTTTAACTTTTCTGTGTCCATTTCCGGAGAGAAGCTTCAATATACTAAAAGAGCTATCCTTTCTGATTTGGGCGAAAATTTTTGATCCATTGGGTTGGCTTGCTCCTTACATTATGTACGTCAACATCTTGATACAAGACCTGTGGAAACTCCATTTATCTTGGGATGAGCCTGTTAGTGATGAGATAGCTAACAAATGGAAGAGTTTTCGGAAGGATTTACATCTTATTCAACAATTAAAAATACCGAGATTTGTTCTAACTCATGACATAAATCACACTGATATTTGTGCTTCTTGTGATGCCTCTGAGAAAGGCTACTGTGCTGCTATATATCTACGTACAGTATAGCGAAATTTGGACATCAAAATCTCACTCTTAACATCAAAAACGAGAGTTGCTCCTCTGAAGGTGCAAACGTTACCTCGATTAGAGTTATGCGCTGCAGTTTTGTTAGTGGATTTACTTAAATCTGTGTTAGAGCATTTAGAGTTTCCTGTACGTAATGTATTTGCCTGGACAGATTCGACTGTTGTACTGTCTTGGATTTCTTTACAACCATACCGTTGGGTTCCTTTTGTCGCAAATCGTGTTGCGAAAATGCAGAACACAATTCCTGATTTAAAGTGGAACCAAATCAATGGAAAGCTGAATCCAGCTGATTCAGCTACAAGAGGTATGTTACCAGCCGAACTTTTGAATTGTGAGCGCTGGTGTTTAGTACCTACTTGGTAAACTTCTCCTGAAAGTGAACATCTCTGTGCTGATGTAGATTATGAAAAAGTTCTTAGAGAAGAAAGAAAAAAGTGCATTTCAGTGTATTGTACAGTAAAGGAAAATGATATTTTTAAACGGTATTCGTCTTGGACAAAACTTCGTCGTATAATTGCTTTGTGTCATAGATTAATTTATAACTGTCGAAACTCCGCTGAAAACCGTTTGAGAGGTTTGCTGACAACTGATGAGCTTAGATTAGCTACCAAAATAATAGTAAAAAGTGTACAAGAATCTTATTTTCCTCAAGAACTCTCTTGCTTAAAAGCATCGAAAGAATTAAAAAGTGTGTGTAGTCGAGTAATACAATAACACCTTCTTTGATGAGGAAGGCATCATTCGTGTAGGCGGGCGATTGAAAAAAACAAACATTCCTGAACCTAGCAAACATCCTATTTTGCTTCCAAAAGAAGGTCACATCACGAATCTCATCATAACTCATTACCATGTTACTTATTTGCATGCTAGCCAAGAGTTATTGATAAGTATTACACGAATGCAACTTTGGATCCTATCGGTAAGAAATGTTGTAAGAAAAATAATTCATAGATGTATTCCTTGTATTAGAAATCGAGGCAAGATTGTGAGCCAGTTAATGGGTGATTTACCCTCTCCCAGAGTTCAACCTTCAAGACCATTTACAGTTATCGGTATTGATTATGCTGGTCCATATACAATTAAGTCCCAAGTTGGGAGAAGAGCAAAAACTTTCAAGTGCTACGTATCCATTTTTGTGTGCTTCTCTACAAAAGCTGTACAGTTGGAGTTAGTCAGTGACCTATCTACTACAACATTTTCGGCAGCTCTCGCCCGACGCGGCAAACCGTCTGAAATTTTGAGAGACTGTGCAACTAACTTCAAAGGTGCTAGTAAGGAGCTGAAGGAGATCTATAAAAGTGTAGCTTGCATCAAGAAAAGCAATGATCTATCTAATTTCATTACCTCAGAAGGCATAACTTGGTTGTTTAATCCTCCGACATCCCCTCATTTCGGTGGTTTGTTGGAATCTAATGTGAAATCCATGAAATTTCATCTTAAACGAGTATTGGAATCCACATTTCTAACATTTGAGGAATTTTTGACAGTGCTTACACAAGTGGAAGCATGTATGAACTCACATCCTCTATGCGCGATGTCTAGTGATCCAAACGACCTTAGTGCATTTACTCCAGGTCACTTTCTGATTGGAGCACCTTTGCTTTCCATTTCTGAATCTGACTTGAGTGATGTTAAGTCTTCCAGACTTAAACGTTGGTCTTTAGTTCAACAACTTCTGCAACATTTTTGGAAACGATGGTGTGCAGAGTATTTGACAACTCTGTAAAAACGTGCTAAATGGTTTCGTGAGTCTCGAAATCTAAAATGTGGTGATTTAGTTCTGATTAAAAACGAACAATTGCCTCCAAACCACTGGAGAATTGGAAGAACTGTCCAAATTCATCCAGGTATTGATAATAGAGTCCGGGTGGCTACAGTACGTACAGCCGCTGGTGATTTTAAAAGAGCAGTGACCAAACTGTGTCTCATTCCTAGTGATGATAAAATGTGAACTATGAACTAATGACTTTTCTCATATGATTGAACTGTAATTTTAGTTAAACTTTCTAGTTTTTTTTCTGTATTTTTTATGCTATGTACTTTAACTGTTTTATCTTTTTTGAACCCTTAGAAGGCTTCAAGGCCGGGGGCTATGTTTACTTTTTTTATACCTCACGAATTTTTAGTGTATCGAGACTGCAACAGATGGCGTTACCGCCGTGTGATGTCATATGGTCGTCATGGTAACGAGAATTCTTTTTGCTTTTTTTTATACAGTGTGTATTCGAAACGTGATCTGCTTATGGTGATTAATAGTGTAAGAAAAATGTTATTGTGTACTCTTTTGTGGAAAATATACAAGTGTGCAGTCGTCATGTGGATGGCTTACTTCATATTAAAAGTGTTAATATATTAAAGTGTTTATTTATTGTTAGTGTATACAGTCCATTTTCTCGTCTTCAAGTGAAAACAAAACAAACTACTAACGTTTATTTTATTTTAAAACTTTACTATCATCTCTTATTTTCCACTTCTGGCCAGAATCAACGTATGAATATGTTTATGCAAATTGTACTTGCTAACGCTTAAGTATTCAAGTTGTGGCTTTTTGCCAAGAGCGTAGTACACTGACTACCAATAAGTATTTGGTCACCTATGCAAATGACGATATCTGCGGTCCTAAGGTACGTCACGGACTCTGCCGGTATATATCGTGTAGGAAACAGCATCGGCTTTAGTCGCATGCAAGATGCCTCGCAGTTCGGAGCTCTCTGATTTCGAGAAAGGTATAATTATCGGGTATCACAAATGTGGCCGATCCTTAAGGGGCATATCTAGCGATCTGAAGTACCCAAAATCGACAGTGGCCTATGTGATTGAGAAGTGGAAGGTGAGCGGTGATTGTCGGAATGTGCCCCGAGTCGGCAGACCAACGAAACTGGGAGATAGAGACCGACGAGTGCTGCCCAGAGAAATTCGGAAGAATCGCACCCAACCGATGGCGCACATCCGCGAGGAGTTTCAACAGGCATCCAGGAGTATTGTTTCAATGAATACCATCCGTAAGGAAGCACATCTGCTTGGTTTTCATGGTCGTGCTGCTGCCCATAAGCCTTTGATCACAAAGTCCAGCCGCGATGCTCGGTTAATGTGGTGCAAAGCACATCGAAATTGGACCATAGGTCAGTGGAAACGGGTTCTTTGGAGTGACGAATCAAGGTTCACCCTTTACCGTTCGGATGGCAGGGTCTGAGTCTGGCGTCTACCTGGAGAACGTCTCCTGCCAGAATGCATTGGGCCAACAATCAAGTTCGGCGGAGATGGAATTATGGTCTGGGGGTGTTTCTCCTGGTATGGGTTGGGACCCTTGGTCCCCATTCATGGTAAGCTCAACTCCGATGCCTACTGCACTATTTTGGATGACAATGTGCTTCCTACGTTGTGACAGGTTTACGGGTTGGACCCCTGTTACTTTCAGGACGACAATGCCAGTTGTCATGTTTCGACGTTAACCAAGGCTTGGTATGGTGCCAATGGAGTTCATCGAATGGACTGGCCTGCCCAGAGTCCAGACCTGAACCCTATCGAGAACATCTGGGACGAGTTGCATCGTCGAATTCAGGGGTGCACTACCCGTGCAAAATCGGTGAAGGAACTTCTATGTCTTCTCCAAGCCGAGTGGAAGAAAATACCACTAGCTGTCATACAAAGACTAGTGGAAAGTATGCCCCGGAGGGTCCACGCTGTAATTACCCCTCGTGGAGGCTCTACCAACTGTTGATTTTGAATAAAGTTAGTTTTTCTTTTCTATCACAGGTGTCCAAATACTTATTGGTAGTCAGTGTAGAAGGAGAGAGAGGGAAACATCTTGCCACGAGTCTTCACGTGAGCTTGCCATCAGTTACTGTCCGCTTTTAAGGCCATAGGTTTTTAGCCCTCTTGAAAGCTAAAGACGTATTGTAGTTTTCCGCAGTTTGCACACTACAGACGTAGTAATTTAAAAGACCAGACTTAGTGTTAGTCATCTGTGTAAAATATTAAAAGTTAGCTCTTATTTAAATTTTAGGTAGTAGTCTTATATTTTCAAGCTCGGACCACAAGTGGTTGGTCTTTGTATCGCGAAGTGCGGGAGCGACTGTAAAATCGTGGAACAATAAAGGGTAATTTTAACTCTTCTCATCTTGTCGTCTTTTCTACACTCCATAGGACATAGTTTGCAGTTACCTCACTGTCCAGTCAGGACACGTCATGTTCGCCAAGCAGATAAAAAGAAATACCAGTCTTAAAACTATGTTTATAAAATGCTCTTTAAATATGCTAATACTTCTGTATGTCTGAGACCAGCGTGTGTCACATTAGTTTGGAATACTTACTATATATCATCTTCGTAGAACAGATTCACGAAAAAGTTTATCACATCCTTTGCAGTAGTAATAGTACTTCTGATTTCCGATACACAGTTCAAATCGTTCACAAGTAAATTTAGTTTGTGACTGGTACAATGGAAAAAGGCTTTTTTATACTTCTGTCGCAAGACCTTCTGCACGCCACACTTCCCTGCGATGGTTGAATATCCATCGTAACCCTGTCTAACACAATTCATCTGCTACAGTACGAGTATCCATTGCGTTTAGTTCAATAAATCCTAGGACTTCTTTCGGGAATATCAATTAATAATTGATCCTTCCCAGATATATCGCTTGTTTCGTCTGCCATTATGCTGTAAGCAGAATTTCTTGCATCTCGTACTATAGTGTCTTTCATCACCAATCCACACAAATTGATCAGTTCGTTTTGGATTTGAAGTGACACATAAGTAGCATTTTTACTACTTTTTCCAAATGTCTTTGCAAACTTTTATCTCCTGCTTCGATTCTTACACGAATCAGGTTGTGATAAATTCTCTTCCTGTTTCTTCTTATCTCTTACAGAGAGGTCACGGGTTCCACAAAATATAATTGTAGAAATTATTGATGCTGTTACATTTTGATTTTTCTCTATTACTTTTTCTGTGCCCAGAAACCAGTTACATTTAGAGATTTACAGATCTACGATGTTCAGAAATTTACATTTACAGATCTATGATATTTAGAAAATTTAAGGAAATGCAAGTGAATTTTTCTATTTTAAGGTCAGTTAAGACAAAGAGGGAAAGCTTGTTTATAGGAAACGTTTTGAATTACAGCCAGACACCCGTTACTTATTTATATCGTTTAAGGTGAATGCAAACAAAAGGTGGTCTTTATTTGTCTGACCGGCTGTGAAAATTTTGGAGATGGGAAAAGATTCAAGTCGTTTAGTTAAGAGATTCTACAGAAGATGGGGGATGGGACCTTAAAGAATAATATAAGAAACAGAGAAAACTTTTCGCTAACTTATTAGTTGAAATAAAAAAAGAGTAGCATTCGTTTGGGGGGGTGCAAGTGCACCTCCCTACACCCCCTAGCTAGGCCCATGGATATAGGCAATACATATATACTTTGCAACGTTTTCCTGTTTCCAACGCTTTGTTCTCTGACGTTTCACGTACGGGCTATTGTGCTTTCGGTGTCTTCAAAGAGCTCTTTCTAAGCGCAAACTCACCGCGATTGATAAACTTTGGTAAGTAGGAAATCAGTGGCCCTGGAAATTTTACAAAAAGCCCTTCTTTTATGGAAATCATGATTCAGGCTTATAATCCATAAAAACGGCTATCAGTTAGAAAATTAAAAAAAATACTGCTTACATTTTAGAGTACATAAATTAAGGATAATTCGGAGTCACGCGGAAATCGAACTCTAAAATAAATATATCACCTGTAAAATCACTACACACATCTTCAAGAATCATATGCAAATTTCGGGAAGTAACCAGATGACACCGATGGTACGTCACAATGACGAGAGTGTAAGAGAGTGATATAAAAGGAATACAGGAAAAGAAGTAAAATTGTTCGCAGGCGCTTTATAAGCATTTCAGTGCAAATAACCGAATAGTTATGACACAAAGGACGCATTTAGATGACGTTTTATGTGGTAGAATTATCGGTCGTCTGGAATGTGGGCGTACCCAAATGGAAGTATCAGACGAACTTGGAATTGCCCAGAGTGTTATCTCCAGGCTTTGGCAACGATTCCAAGATGATGGTAATGTGAGTAGACGTTACAGCACAGGTCGCTCCAGAGTTACAACGCCGAATGAGGACCGGTATTTGGCAGTTACTGCCAAAAGAAACAGGGAGAGCACAGCCTCAGACCTGTCTCGTCAGCTCTCTTCAGCCACTGGTGCGACAATTTCAAGGCAGACCGTGTACAGACGCTTAGGGCAGATTGGTCTATATGCTCGTATACCTGTCAAATGCGTTCCATTTACTGCAACTGACTGTCGCCTGCGGTTAGCCTGGAGTAGAGAGCATGCATTGTGGACACCGCAACAGTGGGCTTGTGTGATGTTTTCCGACGAGTCCTGGTTTAGCTTGCAGTCTGATTCTCGCCGGACTTTCACATGGAGAGCTCCAGATACCCGTTACCACCAAGAAAACATCATTGGTGCAGGAGTGCTCGTTTGGGGTGAAATTATTCTGGGTTCCAGAACTGACCTGCATGTTCAAATGGGAACCATGAGAAGCCAAATCTATCGGGACGTCATTCTGGAACAATATGTACGTTTGTTTCGGGGCGCCATGGGCACAATTTGTGTTTATGGATGACAACGCCCGTCCTCACCTTGCAAACATCGTAAGCGAATGCCTTCAATCGGAAGATATCACCCGTATGGACTGGCCAGCATTCTTACCGGACTTGAATCCAGTAGAGCACGTGTGGGACATGCTTGGCCGGCGAGTTACAGCCCGTCAACCTCCTCCTACATGTCTACCGGAACTTCGGAATGCATTGCTTTTTGAGTGGTGTAATATCCCCCAAGATCAGATCGATAATTTGATACTCAGCATGCCTAGGCGTTGTACAGACTGTATTGCGTCGTCTGGGAGACATACAATGCATTAACAATCATACCAACCATGTAATATTGTTTTTTGTAAATAGGTTTTTTGTAATTTGCTCCAGGGAGAAAAAATCGCTAATTGTTTTTATAATATCAACCATATAGTATCTTTTCTTGCTCTTTATCTTTTGTTTAATAAATAAGCTTTACAAATAAATCAAATATGTTTTGCTTCTAACTCTTCCTTTGCCTGATTTTGCATTATCCTTAATTTATGAACATGAGTGTAAATATTAATTAAATGGCCTCGAAATCGTTTTAAAAATGTGCAAACACACTATGTATTTGTAACTGTTCCTCTTGATAATATCTATTTCAATGAAATTTCAGGCTTTTCTTTTCCATCTAGCGTAATCATTCAGAAGAGTTCTACGAGTTCACACAACTATACGAAAACATATTAGCAGACATTAAGGACAATCATCTTTTTTTTTAGCCCGAAATTGAGTAAATGATTCGGATTAGTTTTCGACTATGCTTTTATTATTTAGCTTACGATCTCATCAGTAAAATTTAAAACAGTGAAACATTCCTAATCATTGCAGCATCACATAAAATAAAATTAAAATGACATTAAGAAGAAATTATAGCTACACATCGATATAGTAATTCCTCATAACACCTTCTTATGAAGATTATCAATCGTTCTAGCGCATTTCCCAACTAAATTAAAAATAATGGTCACAAAATTTGCAAAAACGTTTTCCTGCTAACGAAAAAAGATCTATGTATGATTATCTTCGAAATTAACAGAGTTTTATTCAAATTTATGTGAAACTAAGATTGCCCTTTTATCTATTTTTTAATGCTTCATCAACATGTTTCTCTTCCTTTACATAAAAGAGCCCTTGCAAATCAGATCTTTGACTCAGTATGCACAGCCGAGCTTACTTCATTTCTCAAAATAATCCAGAGTTCTTCAAAACACAGTTCTTGGATTTAACTTAAGGAAATTAACTGAGCTTACTAAATATAGATGGCGCTGTAAGCACAACACGATTTTCTGCATAATCGCAAACATTATCTGGCTTTTCCTCATTTTATATTTTGACCAGCCTTTTCATTGCTAAAATAGCTGTACAAAAGTCTCTTAACATGAATGGAAGTATTTTAATTAATTAATGAACTGGATTCACAAAAGGAATGAACTTAACAAATGATTTTAGCATAGTCCAGAGTTCTAAAATTTACCTGAGGAAACAACTGAAAAAGTCGGTTTCAGAAATGGTTTGTGATATTATCATAAAACTAATTAAATAGTCCTCCATCTCCGAGCAGATTTGATATCGCAAATGTGGCAGTATGAAAGTACAAAAATGTCGTTTAAAAATATTGTACCTAACTCTCCTTTAAAAAAATTAACACCTTACTTTCAAAGGTTTTGCTGAAACTAAATTCCATTTGTAAAATGCAAGTACAGGTGAAACAGAACTCTTTCTGATTAAAGCTGCAATGGAACACTAAAAATAATACGAGAGCTGCCAGAAGGTTAAATGCGATAAACTGTATAATACAAAGGAAGATTCTCTCATCGATTGGTAACAACTTTTGATCTCTTTTTGTATTGGAGAAAAAAACTGCTAATTGAAAGCAATAACAGGTGCTTAAAAATACATTACTAAATTGCTTGTGAATTTAAAATTTTTAATTAATTTTTAATGAATTATAAATTTTTTTTATTATATTGTGGGGTTTTATTTTATTTAAATCCAATGTTCAATCTCAGAACCCCACAAACAAGCGAATAATCGCTTAAGTGCGTGAATAAAGACGTAAGACTTAAGAAGGATTAACTACCCTTTATTTCTTAAAATAAATACAATTAACTCCTAACTCGCAGTATACACAAAGCCTCCACTTGGGCTCGAACTTAAATGATTATGAATTTAAACTAAACTAAGCTTAACTAAAGCTATCTGAAAGATATAGCCGAAGCTATCAGGTTTCTAAGTAGTTGACCCCTAAGCATTAATTAAATCGGCGAAGCCAAGCAAGGGCCTAAAGTACGGCCGAGGGTAGTACCTAGGAGAGACGTAGTCAAAAGGCAGGCACGCGTTATTCGGGAAAATCAGACTCTCTCTCACAAAGTCGGCGAAACATCGACTTATATAACACTCTTACTCATTTGCATTCACTGCACTTCTGAAATTACATTCTGGTAGGAAATTGTAAGCTGAAATTAGAATAGATAGGAAAGTTGCATGACTTAAAATAACTGTTAATAAAATTAGGATAAACCTTATAATATTTTAAAATGCGAATGTTTTTGCTTTAAGTGTTTTTGGGAGGAGGTACCCTTTCAATTAGAGAATAAATTGTTTGATTCTCTGTCAAAAATCAAAAATATTCAAATCTTATACAGACTATCAAATGTAGTGTTTACAATTTTGGTATTACTTTTACAATTTTAGTAACAGAATGTATTTTTAGACGCCGCATAATAAAATTGTTATTCATTAACTTTTCATATAACCTTGATGAAGAAATATTTTTTATGCATTTTTCATGAAGGGAAATAATAATAAATTTAATAATGAAAACACGCTGAATTTTCTCGAATCAAAAATTAATAGTATATGACAACTAGACTAAGTGATAATTTAAGATACGCCATTTTTTATATTAGGTGAACAATTCTTTTGTTAACAATTTTATACAATTTAATTTGCTTTGATTTGTAATAAATGTTTTTCTAAAGTTTAAATTCCTTTGAAGTATTGGCTACTTCAATGAGTAATAATTTTTTTTCAAATTTTTATGTACATGATAACGACTTAAAATTACTTTTAGAACTTTAAATTTGTTATTCAGCAAAGCTGCAGTTAAAGTTTTGCATAATTAAAATAGGCGTACTTTTGGAACTTTAAGTATTTGAAATTTTTAAATTCTCATCTTCTTATTTTTTCCACTGACCAGCTTTGAATCTTGCCGCGAAAAATAATTCTTACGATTTTTTAGGTGACTTTTTTCTTAAGCAAATATATATGTAAGTGTACACGTTCTTCTGCATGCCCGATTTTCCCAAGTGAATTTCTTTTTATGTGAACATTTATGGCAATGCAACTTCTCACTGTCATGAATTTTATGACAGTGCAGTGATTGTCATGATAAAGTAAGTATAAAAAATTGTTAATGTCAAATAAATGTAAATGCGCTAAATTTTTAATTATTTAACAATAGTAAATTTGTTTAATAAATGATTTGCAAATATCAGTGAACTCCGATATATAGTTCAGACCAAAATAAGAAAATATCTTAAAAATAAAATTTAAAAAAATGTTAGTTTACCTTAAAATTCAGTTTTAACTCATCACAATAAAAAAAAATCTCAAAAAACAAAAAAAAGTCATATGAAATTATTTTTTTCCCTAAAGTTTCTGCAATAAATACTGCAGTATATTAACCCATAAGCTGTTTCGGTTTCTTATTTAAATGTTTCATAGATAACTTTTATAAGAACATTTTTTTTTCATAATTCGAACAAACTTTGGAGGAAAAGATTTAATTTTCGTTCAGTCTCGGCTTTTCGTAAGCTATTCTTTGTTAGAGTGATCATTTAAAATTTTTTATTTAAAATAGGATACATCAGATTCTTATTTCATTTGAATTTTACAGGCAGTTATGCCTTCGTTAATGTTTTAAATTTCGATTTAAAGATTAAATTGAAATTTTGGGAAATTAACAGACTACGTATTTAATTGCAGGAAATTTAAGGAGATATTTTAATATTCTAAGGGGAGGGGAACGAATAATTTATAAGATGGAAAACTTCACCAATTTATGTGAAATTTTCTTTTCTCTTACTTAGTTCTTTCGTGGTGTAATTGTAAAGCACGCCTGGCTAGCATCGGAAAGTACGGAGTTCGAATATGGTAACGGCATCGTTGATTTTTCACCTTTCCTCTTGCGAAATAAATCTAATTATGCTTCAAATGGCGACCGAATTAAAATGTAATGCACGATAACCCCTGACCATTAGGATTTGGCGTCTGGATCCTGTCCTCCTCAGCTGTCTTTTAAGTGGAAGAGAATGTAAGGAATTTTTTTCTTTCTTATAGCGTGCTTTCATGGTAAACACGTCCGGCTGACTTCGGAAGGTCCGCAGTTCGAATTTCGTTAAGAATCTGTTCTCTTTGACTTTTCTTGTTTCCCGCTGCGAAATAATCCTAATGCCTCTACAAGTGGTCCCTGAGTTAAAATGTGGTAAACGTTAACTCGTCACCACCAGGATATGTTGATTGAGTCCCCTTTTCCACAACTGCTCTTTAAGTGGGGATAAAAATATTCAGTCAAACTTACTATCACCTTCACAATTTTCGATAATTTCTTTAAGCATTTATTACAAACAACTTATGTATGTTTAAAATGTTTGTTTGTGAAAGAACATGTACACTGCGAAAAAAGGGGGGTGAGGCAGCTCTATATCCTCCGTTCTACTGGACCGATCGACGAAATTCAAATTACGTTTTTCATGTCTCGAAAGCGCGACTTAGCATATATATATTAGATTTATATATAGCATTATTCTAACAGGTAGTTTGTCACAAAATCGGACTTTTTGTGAAATGACATGCCAATTTGTTTTCCATATTTCGATTCTAGTGATCAAATTATGCCTAAATATTAAATTTTGTAAAATGTGATTCTACACTGACAAATTCAAAACTTTATTTTGGCGAATTTTTTTCAGTTTGCGCCAAGAATAATTTACTTGGCGAACTTCTTAATTTATAACAACCTAATTTTCCTTTCCTTTTTTGCATTGCAGAGGAGCGGAAAAAAGTCATCGTTCATACTTTAAAAGATTGTTAACAAAGTGCGTCAACCACACTTGATGTTATTATCGCTCAAAAAAGAAAAAGATGCCAAATTTCAAAACGCGCCAATATGTAATTTCATGTATACCCTAGAAAATTTTCAGTAAAAAACTTTAAATTTTTGCAGTTGCACCTAGAAATGCACCTAGAAATGCTAGAGGATGTTAAAAATTTTATAGATACGAACAAATAAAAACAATTTCGAAAAATTTATAAAAAAAATTTTAAAATACAAATTTAAAAAATGAATCATAAAAAATATGCCAATTATATTTGGTTTAAACCTAAATATCTAATTCTGGAAGAAGGAATCAAGTAAATTAAAGCTAAAAAGAGATATTAGTAAATATATATCAAATTCAATTAACATTGAGGAGCTAAAATTTTGAGTGCTAATTGTTTGAAAACTATTCGTGCGATTTTTACAAAACTTGAAAGTTTGGCGAAATTTGAGTCGTAGAATCGAAATATGGAAAAAATTGGCATGCCATTTCAGAAAACGTCCGATTTTGTGTCAAAATCCCTATGTTAGAATAATGCTACACATAAATCTAATACATATTCTAAGTCGCGCTTTCGAGACATGAAAAACGCAATTTCGTCAATCGGCTCAGTAGAACGGCAGATATAGGAACTGCCCCAATTTTTTTTTCGCGGTATACTTTGAATTTATGTGTCTTATTTTGATGCGTGCTCATCGTTGATTCTATGAAAATGAAAGACCTGATTTCTCAGCTAAAGATGCATTAAATTTACTCATAGATATCAATATTAGCGTTCCAAAGAATAATTGGAAGTCCTTTCGTTATAGTTTTTAGCTAAGTGAAATGAGGAATATACTTCATCTTGTAATGCTGAGAGCACCAAAAAGTTCTTTACTTCTATTTACCACAAACTACATTCCGAGTTTTTACTCTCTATTAATTTTAAAGCATCGATTTTTTATCTGATCACAGTAAATTTGCATGTTACCTATTTCGTTGAAATCTAAGATCAAATAATTTATGTGAATGCTCAAAGAAAGTACCTCAAGATGTAGAGCATTTGAATTTCATGCCCTACCTTTGATGACCCTAGATTATGCTTGCAGAACGATTTGAAAATGTTCAACTTGACTTGGCCAGTGAACGTATATGTTTTCGAAGTCCAGACTGCCGTTCTCTGTATTTGTTCATTTTATTTGTACATGTAATATTTAATGTTTTAGTTAACTTATTTTTGTAAGCTCCGGGCTGTACATTTGTAGTGCACGGGGAGATTGTATGTGTTCAACATAAAAAAAATATTTATGAAATAATTTGTTGCATACTTTCTCCTCTCTATCATTGAGAAATAATTTGAAACCAATGATAATTTATTTATTAAAATTTTAGGCATGAAATGTATTCAAAATATACTTTCTTAGATTAAAATTCATTCTGTTAGTATCCAACATCTACAAATGTAACAGCAATGGTAAATCCTACTTTATTTGAATTTAGTGGAAACTGAAACACTTCGATTTTTGGTCTGCATGCAGTTCTAAGGTTTTCATTTACGTGTTTACTCAAATAAAGCTCAGATAATACGCACTTTTAAAAGAATGAAAAATTTTCTCTAAAGTGGAAGAAATATCCTTAATTGGTCACGTTTCTTTCTTGAAGACCTTTAAAACATATGGGGATTGGTTAAGTGCAGTGCAACGGCAGCCGGCTTCCATAATGCTTTTAATAGCTGTGAATAAACTCAAATTGGGTGTAAATGCTTTCCCTGAAAAATGTAACTGCATCCTGCTGTTTCAGAAATAGCGTACAAAGGAGTTTTTTCTTTAAAATCTTACTAAATTTTGAAGCAATAATATACGTAGAGTTTTAATCTCCACAAAATTAAAAAATAAAGGCCTAAAATACTTTACTGGAATAGATTGAAAATAGAAAGCAGTTCATTAGCAAAATTACCTGTCTTCCTTTCGCTTGTTTAATATTTTAATAGGTAGTGGTCTCGTTTAGCAATATTAGAAAATACAACGCATGCTAATAAAAAGTGGATGTAATAATTTAAATTTAGATTACTTTAGAGAGAATTATGGATAATAAATAACTCTGCGTTTTATTAACGTGCATGAGCATTTGCATGCACATTTGTATTATTCATATGTGCAACTCGTAATATTAACGTAATTATTGTTGCATGTTTCTTTGATGTGCTATAACATTATTGATGTAACCAAAATCATAAAACAGTCAATAAACACTCTTACTATGCACAAAAATGAAAGTAAAAATAATGGTACTTGCGTATTATCTCGTCGACCATGAAGTTTCGCTACTTTCAAATCATGGAAGTTGGTGAAGATCGTTTCCAATTGCTCATGGGGAATTTTGAATGAACAGACACATCTTTATTTAATAAATAATCAGTATTTGACAGCTCCGCTTTTGTCTGCGCTTTTGTCTATATAGAATATGTATAGAATATATGTCTATATAGAATATATAGAATGTCTATATAGAATATATGTCTAATGTCTATATAGAATATATGTCTATATAGAATATGTCTATATAGAATATATGAAATAGGCTTTTGTCTATTTCTACTATTTTGTTACACTCACCGATTTTACCCAAAAGCTCTGTTTAGAGCGTAGACTTCCATCAGGTAATTGTCTCAGTCTATTACTGTTTTGTCGGCCATAATCGGCTGACCATACCTTGTTCATTAATGCGCCATTTTTGTAATAGTATCCCATAACTTTCAAAATAATCCACTGCTTGCTGTTCTTTAGATCAGATGTTTCAAATTTTAATTACTCAAAATGTAATAAAAATACAGGAATAACAATTGAAATTTATGTCCTTGTTTACAAAAACAAAATGTGGCGTGTCGAGAATCAGTTGGGGTTACATCAAACAAAAGAGATGTTACGAGAGTGTTCTTATGTCACTTTTATCATAACTGGTCTTAAATCGTACTGTTTGGCGACACTTTCACGAGCAAAGGGATGATACGTAAGTACCAAAATAAGAAACTAACATAACAAATTCATAACTTCCGCATGGTTCTGTGTATACCAGTTGTCGATAACACTTTTTTGTCGCGATTCCAGGATGATATTTAACAACGCATTTCCTCCCTTTCATACACATTTATGGTAGTTACTAGACTATAAAGAATTCTGCTAATTTTTTTATAAGCTTTTATTTATTTAGTTCACTAGTGTTTTATAATGGCAGGAATTTTTAAATCGATTTTAACCTACTTCCTGATAAGCTATCGAGTTCAAATTTTGTACACACAAAGTTTGTCGATGACAATGCAGTATGGTAAATCAATTTTAATTTTTTTATTAAATCAATATATGCATCGTATTGTAAAAGTAAATACTAAAATTAATTTGATTGAATTGTTATTTTTGTTCAATATTGTAATATTTTATATTATTTTATTTATTTATTCATTGCTTTTAGGATGATAATTTTAAGATTTATTTTGTGTGCAACTCAATTTGTGACCACATGTTTTGTATACAAATTTTTATTTCTTTTATAGAATTGTAGATCTTTGCACTTTGAGTTAAACAAGGTTTAAATTTTAAAAATATCTTAAGTAGAATGCAAGATTATGAGAAAATCTTCTCCTGACTGGCGTATGTTTTTCGATAGAGTGCCGATATTTGACAATTTTTTGCCAACTTAGCGACTTTTGGGAAGATTCGGAAAAACATATTTTCGAAACCTAACACTGGATTCTTTCCTGAGATCTTGCTACAATACGTAAATATGTTTACGAGAGGTATGTGACGCTTGGTTGACAATCAATTAGCCGACATGCGTTCTACTTAACCAATAAAAAAATATTTATGAAGCAGTTTGTTGCATACTTTCTCCTCTCTATCATTGAGAAATAATTTGAAACCAATGATAATTTATTTATTAAAATTTTAGGCATGAAATGTAATCCAAATATACTCTCTTAGTAAAGTATTAAAATTCATTCTGTTAATATCCAACATCTACAATTTGTATAATCTAGCAATTTGTATAATGTAATATGAATTACGTCGGAACTGCGAAGCTCCGGAAAAATAAGATTACAGGGGCTGGTTTATTTAACTTTAAAGTAAATGGCTATCTCGCGAAATGGCAAAATAACGCCAAATTGGTGATGGTTTTGGCAATTAATTTGTATCGCCAATTTTGGCAAGAAATCGCCAAGCCGTAAAGTTGGTAAACACTAGTAGTTCGGTCCGGGATTCGAATCTGGACGAGCGGGCTGCTGCATGGGTGTTTTCGTGATTCTCTACATGTGTAACGTTTATAACAAGCCAGTGTTCCTTAGAAAGTCCTCAACGATTGCATTTCTCCCCTTAGGCAAATAGCCCTCGTCTGCTTTGCCATAATTGAATAAACCAAACCAAACCGTTCTCCTCACGTTTTTTTTTATTATTTTAAAGAAAGAAATCCTCGTGCACCACGAAGTATCACACGAAGCTTACAAATCGTAAGTACAAAAAAACAAAATTCTAAGTAATAACATCAACTTTCAATAATACAATGAAATCAAACACAAAGGAAAAAAATACAAACAAAAAATATAAATATATAAAGAAATAATTTGCAATGTTTAAAATAAAAGTCAACAAAGCCATCAAAAGCTCGTAGGCCGAAGGTAAAGATAGAAAATCATAACATTTCGGCAGCCAATAAATTCCAATTAATTTTAATCTGCATTTCAACAGATTTTTTTTGCATTATCAAGCAATGGACAGTCAAAAAGCAGGTGGAAAACGCTTTGTTGAACGCCAAGATATCAATTACACAAACTGGAAGATGTCAGCTTAAACCGTTCGAGATAAACGTTGAACTTACCATGTCCAGATAAAAATTACATAACGTTAAAATTGAACCATAAGGCTTTACTTTTCAGTCTTTCAAAAACAGTTGGGAAGAATTTTTTTGTAACAGCTTCCTAATCAGAAGATATATAATCACAATTCCATTATTCAATCATTTTAGCTTTGAATGTCTTTTTAAAGTATGATTTTGGAATATTTACATCAACATTAATATAATTTTTAGTTGCATTCTTAGCAAGCCTGTCAGCTCTCTCATTTCCACAATTACCCGAGTGACCACGAACAAATGTAAAAACACTGAAGTACCCTTTTTTCTGCAGATCTCCGAGATATTGTTGTATATTAACAGTAATATCATTACAGGATGAGATATTTTTAAGGCACTCGAGGGAAGAGAGTGAATCCCTGCAGATTAAGTAGCTGGAAACATGCCCATCCTGGCTAAGTATCCACTTAATTGAAAAATTATTGCAGAGAAGCCCAGAAATATAAACAGTACATTTATTTCTAATGCGAAATTGGTGGTACTCAATTTCAACACCATCCTTAAGAATAACATCAGCAAAAACAACTTTATCATCAATCTTACTACCATCAGCAAAGCACAAATTTGAGAATGAATTTCCCTCAATGTCCATATTATCTAGAATCTGTACTGGTTGTCTTACAGAAGGATGAGGCAGAACAGGCAAGGGCAATAAGCGATCAAAATGAAAACTCCACCATCGCTTCGAAACCTAGTTCAAATTTATGTTGTCACTGCATCACTTCCCTTGCCATAAATAATTACTTGCAGCTTATTACAGAAATCTGCCATTTATAAATGCTGTTTCTCTCCCCTCGTTTTATACATAGTGTTACGAATTTTGTATATATGTAAGTAAATTTAGTGATACTATATGTAAATCGTAGTATCTCTTGTATAATGTAATAAGAGAATTGCATCGAAACTGCGAAGCTCCGGAAAAATAAGATTACAGGGACTGGTTCATTTAACTTTGAAGTAAATGGCTATCTCGCGAAATGGCGAAATAACGCCAAATTGGCGGTGGTTTTGGCAATTAATTTGTATCGCCAAATTTGGCAAGAAATCGCCAAAAATTGACAAACTTAGCGACCTCCGGCTCTTGCCTCCCCTCATCGTAACTTGCAAATATTAAAATTTCAACACCTAAAATGTTAAACTTTATATCGATCAGATATAAACATATATCAGATAAAACAAACTCATGCCCTGTTTTAAAATAAGAATGATTAAAAAAATAATAGGGAAATTTCCGAAATTTTTAAAATATATGCTGCAAGAAGAGGTAAGGAGATAAAATATGATTTTTCAGTAATCGCTTCGAAGCACTTGTAATAAATAACCCAGCTAAACTAGAGTTTCTTGTAAGCTAGAATACTGAAGAGATGTGTAGCGAATGTTCGCTGAGTTCTTGTAAGTAACAAATCCAAAGAAGGGTTAAAATACCTTTTATTTCTACTCAAAATGAATTAACAGTTAGCCCCTCTCGGGCGTATAATAAGCCTCCACTTGAGCTTTAACTCAAAATAGAAAATATAAAGCTAATCTAATGCTAAATAAAATTAACCAACCGGAACTGCACAGAATCAATGACGGAGTTGGTTCTTATATAAAGATCACCGGTGTATGCTAATAGGCATGTAGAAGTTACGCTATAGAATAGTAAGCCTAGACTAATAGCAACAACGTGGCCAAAAGGCAGAATATGCTGTTCCGTAAAACGACCCAGACTTCAGCTTAAATACTTGTTTCTACCTCATTTGCTTAAATCGTAATCCTGAAAACTCATTCTGGTAGGGAAACGTAGGTGTGAAATTAGAATGTATAGGAAAGGCTTGTTCGAAAAAAAATAACTATTAGAAAATTAAAGTAAAACCCTGCACACTGTTCATATTTATGGTGTTATTACATCACCACCCCCTTGTCAAAAAAAATTACCTGCAGCTTACCACAGAAATCTGCCATTTTATAAATGCTTTTGCTCTCCCTTCTTTTTATACATGGACTTTATATTTGCAATTCATTTCATTAATAACAAAAAACAATAGTTGAAAAATTGTAATGGATAAATAGAGTAGTTGAAATAAAGTTTAAATATAATAGTTAAATAAAGTTTAAAAACTGATTAGCGTTTAAATTTATTTGCAACGAAATCTAGCTTGACATTTAATTTTATTATATTACATAAATCTATATATTTTTTATTAGTATTTCATTTTAAAAATTGATTTTCTTAATTTTATTATGTCGCGTAATATTATATTTTTTAAAGCGACTTTAAAATTCTAACATTCAAAAATATATCTGTTAGAAAGATTTGAAATTTTCAAAGATTATGAAGCAAACTCTTCTACCTCTTTTAAAACAAGAAATGTTAATGAAATAGAAAAATAATAATTATGCGCTTTTCTAGCATTTTTTTAAAACTAGCTGCATTTTTATTAGCCCAAAGGGCGTAAGCCCAGAAGGGCTATTAATTTCACTTTGGCATTTCTCGTTGAAAACTTTAAATGTCCGTTTCACTTTTCAAATTGTTCCCACAAAATATTAGAGCCCTAAGTTATATTTAAAGAAATTAAATAAGGAAGAATCTGCATAAATATATGTACGTTTCTGGCATTGTGAGAAAACAACGGTACCTAGAGCCATAAAATTTTGAATAACGCAATCCTCTACCGAATATGAGCATCTGGAAGCTCTAATTTGGAATTTGAAATTTGTTTTATTATCGATTTCATATTTTGTAACGCTTTAAGGAATTTTTTTATTAACAAACTCAACGATTTCAAAGCGAGAATGGCAACACTGTACGAAAAAAAAAACATTTCTGTTTCCAGCGGGCGAGACTGTGTATCGGAAATTCTAAAGGTATGCTCATTTTAAAAATATTTTCCGATATTGTTGTTAAATTGAATTTTACGGTTTAAGTGCAAAAACATTATATTTAATAAATAAAGGTTACGCACAAAAAGTTAAGAAAAACGCTCCTTTGGTCATAATGTAAAATCTGAAAAACTTTCAGATTTTTTCTTTCTGTGTTTTATATTTAAATTTTTTTGTTTTGTTGTAAATTTTCATTTAGTAACTTCCTCATGGCGTTTGTGAGTATGTTGAAAACTTTTCATAGATTTTAAAATTATTTCCTGATAAGCTAGGAAACTCAACCTGATAAGCTATGTCGCATACACACTGATTGTACACTGATTGTGGATGACAAAACAATGTGCTGAGGAGATATTTCCAAAACTTGATTTAGAATGTTTTGAAATTTGAAGTTTTTCGCATGTATGTTTCGTTTAATGAACAAACTAAAGCTCTCATATTTGCTCCATTCGGAAGGAGTGGAAAAAGATTTTTTAAATGAAGTTCATGGGAGACTTTATTTCTGATTATTTGATAAATTTATTGTATGTTTTAGATTACTTCACGTAACAGGAAGTAAAAGAACGATTATTCATTGTTGAAAAGCGATTTTTCAATTGAGTAGTTTGATTGATAACGTTTCATTGAGTCTAGATAAAAATGAAAAGCGTTATAAAAAGGTTTCTTTGAAAATAAACTTTTATTTAAAACTAAAAAAATATTTAATGAACTTGAAGCAGAAAAATAGTTTATTACTAAGTTTAATGAGTAAAAAATTCTCTTTATACAAGTCATCCACAATTTTATATCACGAATATAGAAAGGTATTAAACTATTTCCCTAAGTAACAATATCTATTAATTTAATTGTAATGCCAAAGTTATAAGCTAGTATTATCTTTATAAATTTATCAAGGACACTCCACGATTTTATTATTCTTGTTATAAAATTGTAGATGAATTCTGTAAAGAGAATTTTCTAATCTATTGTTCCCATTAAATGAGCTCCTATCAGAGTGAATTATTTTTCTCTTTTTAGTTCGTAAATTATTTCATGAGTATTAAATAAAAGTTATTTGTTAAATTCTTTTTTTTTTTAAATTTCGTTATCAAAATTGCAAAAGTGATACATTTTATATGTTTAAAAATTTGTAAAAAAGAGAACTTTTTAAGAACTGTCTCATAAAATATAAAATAAGTCAATATAAATTTTCCCAACTGATGCTTGAAAATGCATATAACTTAGAAATATTCTAGCTTAAAAATACCATAGGAATGCTTTAAAATAATCAAAAGCGATAAATGCCATCTTATAAACTTTTAAATCCTTTGAAAATTAAATGAATTAAAAAATTCTTTCCTTGTAAGAAAAGAAATGCGCATTTTTTATTCTAGGTATTATTGCTATTACTTTCTTTTGTAGTACTACACTATTATTTCACGTTCTTTCTTTTACTTTCCATTTTAAGTAGAAGGAATAAGACATTATGATATTCCTTTTTTACTCTATCTTTCTGCTGTTTTTCTAATAGATGGTTATAATAATTTATCATAAAATAAATTTATCATAATGCAACTAATCTACTATGGGAAGAATATTTATTTTCTGAAGAAGGAAGACAGCATTGTTTATCTTTCAACGGCAGTGATACTCTAAATTAAAAATTCACATTAAGAAACTGCCAAATTTCGCTATTTATTTTATATGGTTCTAGTTAATTTGAGTGTCCTTGGCAAGCGGAACTAGAGGGGAACTGTTATAGCGACTATTTGCTTTTCTTCTTACAACTACAGAAACGAAATCCAAAGAAGAGTTAAAATATCCTTTTATTCAACTCAAAGAATAATAACAGACGGCCCCCCTTTCGAGCTTACAGGAAAATCTCCAACTGGGCTTAAGATAGAAAATAAGAAACTAACTTAATTACTAACTAAAACTTAAGTCGAAGCTGTACAGAAATAACTAATCGAGTTGGCTCTTATTTAAACCTCACCGATGAATCCTAACAGGTACTTAAAACTACGGCCGAACGTAATAAGATAAGCTTAAAGCAACGACGTGACCCGAAGGCAGAACACGTTGTAATGATAACTTCTGAGCTCTTCTACGGAAATGACTGAACTTCCCATTAAATACTGGTTCTACCTCATTTACATAAAATGCGATGCCGAAAACTCACTCTGGCAGTTGTAGATGGCAAACAAGAGAATGAAGGAAAGGGGTTCAAAATTAAAAATAACTATTAGAATATTAAAATAATCCCTATAATTTAAATCATAGAAGATAATCATTATTATCATATACAGTTCTTTTGTATTTTGCATTTAAGATATAATCTTCAGTTCTGAATAACTTCAAAACGGTGTTAAAAGTATTATTTTATCGAGAATGGTATTTATTTCTTATAGAACAGAAATAGTCTTATGCAGCTATAAATAATACACTTCAGTTTTAAACTCTGTTCCCTTTCTCCAGAGGACACGTCCTTCAACTACCGTAAGATAATTGCGAACATGACAAAGTTTGGAAATTTCGCTCGAGATATGGAACACTTTATCAAGCATTCATTTTCCTATCCATAAACTTGATTTATCATTCCTAACTCTCAGACACCATATTTGAAGAAGGAGGAATAATTAATACCTACAGATAACTTCTACTTAACCCGTTATATGCAAATTTTCTTAAAGCAGATCATAATTACTTCATTTTTACTCACAAACGCATAGAAGCAAACATGACATTGAAAGCAAAATAAATACATAGGTTTATAGGAACACAAAATATGAACGCCTAACCAGGAGATAAATAAACACAGTTATTATCTTAAATACTCTTAAATATAGCCTCGCCTTAAAGTTAAAAAAGCTACGCTAACAAGGATAGATAAGGTTGAATGTTTGAATGTAGTTGCTTTGTTTCTTTTAATTTTTTTTAAACCTGTTATTTTGTTTTATGAATGAATATTATCTTTATTGCTTCACATATGATCAGAATCATTTATCATTTGAAGTTTATTCTACTTTAGATAAATTTTAGGTGATTCCCTCTATTAAATTTTAAAGTCCAATAGAAGATACGTAAAGTGATTAAGATATAATGAAGATTATAGAGTTAAATGACGAGTGAATTAAAATACATTCAGATTGACTAAATTTGTTTTTTGTAGCATCATTACATTTTTTTCACTATTTATTATTGGTATTCATTATAAAATTATTATAAATTGATGACTTTTAAGACACATTATAATTTCAATAGTGAAATATAAAAAGATTTATAGTACGAGTGAAATTAACTTTTAGATGATGAACTCTCACATTGTATTACAATAGCAAAGCATGAGAATAGCATGCCAAACCTAGTTTTTTTCCTTCTCTTCTTTTCTCTTTTGGGAAGGATACACTTAAGAAATACTTTTAATAGCAATTCATAGGTTTAAATGTGTAGTTTAAATACCTGTTCATCTTAAAAACAAGATACAAGATTTATCTTAAACAAGATACATTATGAGTTATTTTCTCTTTCCAGCATGCCTTCGTGGTGAAACGGTAGCACACTCGGCGCGTATTCGAGAGGTCCAGGGTTCGAGTTCTGGCGAGGATATTGCTCATTTTTCATGTCTCCTGCTTCAAAATAACCTAATGACTCTACAACATTTTAGAATATAAAGGATGTCACAAGAAATTCTGGCAAATATGGTGCATTATAGTTGAGTTTCATGAGCAAATTTAAGTTTAATTTTCATTTTTCTAGTATGCCTAATTTTGTCATGAACTCATTCCTTCTAGAAAATTATGCAGACTGGAGTGGCAAGCTATTTAATGTAAAATTAGCGAAAGAATTCGCAGTCGTATGAGTGTTTGTAAAGATCTTTGAGAACGAATTATAATCTTAAGACGTTAACTTGGCTGGCTACATAAAATTTCAGCTACCTTCTAATTCCCGACCAGTAGCTTGTAGCTTATTTAGAAAGTATTTAGACTTGTAAATACAGTCGGTGCCTTTTTATATACTCACGTTTGCCGATGACTATTTTGATAACATTAACTGAACGATAAACTCAGCGATACGAAAAACAGCCTTCAAGATGTCAATAGATTTCAATTTAATGTAACTAGAAACATATAAATACTTACTTTACAGTATCTTACTTATAATATAAATACTTACTTTACAGTATACAAGAAGTACCTTACTTATAATATAACTACTTACTTTACAGTATACAGTATCTTAATTAGGGAAAAGTTATTAACAGCTAAAATTAAACAGAATCATTGCGCAAAAGTTCATTTATGAACTCTTCATGCTCATAATGTGTCTGGAAATCTGTTTCAGAAAGTATTAGGCAGATATCTTCTTCTGTCATTGATGGTTAAGGGTTTTCATCAATATCGTTAAATTCTTCACAATTCATGTTAGATGGAGACGTTTTCAGTTATTCAATACCTTTATTTCATCATTTATTGAAAGTCTTGCATATTTAAAACTGTTCTTTATAATCTTTTCTGAGACGGGGTTCCATGACTTATATGTTGTCTGAAATCAAAATCTAGATTCTTAACGACTTAATTCCTTACTCGGTGATATGCCTTTGTCATTTAAGAACTTCTATATTACATTTAGACCTTAGAGGGGATTTCATCTTTCGTCTGACGTCCTTATTTCAACTTAAAAAATTCATTCTATAATATCTGATAATATTAACCGAATTGTTGATTTCAAAAAACGATATATTTTTCATATTTCAATTTTCCAAGGTAAGGATGGAATGACATAAATTAAATTTGTCTCCATAAGTTAAGGAAAAAGAATTTTTCAATTATAGCATTCTAAAAAATGAGGCATAAGGATACCGAATGCAATTTATAGGAGGAGTAATAATACTATTTTAATATGTAGAATTACATAAAGAAAAACTCTTTAAGAACAATTTTTTATTATTAGATATTATTACTATTTTTATTATTAGGTATTTTGACATAAAACGGTGTAGCTGCACCATTAATAGTTTGAATTTCATTACTGTCTGTGGTACTTACGTATTATCCCATCGATCATTAAACTGTCGCCAATCACTACGATGAGGCGCCAACTCGGGATAAGTATAATGTAACAACGCACTCATAACACCTACGCTTTTGTTTGATGCAACTCTGATTCCCTTCCAACAAGTTACTTTTTGTTTTTTTATGAACAAGGATATAAATTAACTGTTATTGATATACTTCTTCTTAGTAGTTTGGAAAAACAAATAGTAACATTTATATTCTGCCTTTCACAGGATAGCAAGCAGTGGATTATTTTCAAAGTTATGGGATCCTAGTATTAAAAAAAGTGTGTATTAATGGACATAGTCAGCTGAATATGATCGACAAAACATTAAGATTGGAAAATTACCCTCGGAAAGTCTGTACTTATAGCATTTTAAACAGAGCTTAAGGTAAAATCACACGCCTTAATCAAATAGTAGAAATCGATGAGTCTTCTTACAAAATACAAAAGCGAAGTGGTTTGAATACTGATTGTTTATTAAAGAGAAAGATGTTTGTTCCTTCAGAATTCGATAATAACAACTGGTGCAACTATGGCAGGATCTTCCGCAAACTTTCATAGCTTCATAGTACGTAAGTACTGTACTAGTTTTTGTAATTCTGTTCACAATTTTGGCATGCTAAATTAAAAAAAGTGTTGGAGCACTAACTAGTTGTTTTCCGGCAAAAACACTTTCCATCCGCATATTCTTCTTCTCAACTTAAGCCACAATGGGCAGAAAATGGAGTTTAGAAAAGGTTGTTATTAATGGATGGCTTCTTTGAAATGTAAATTCATTGATAAGCTTATTTAACAATCTGCATATTATAATATGATTAACTTTAGTTTTCTTGCTAATATACATGCTTACAGGCTGTGTCAGGTCTCAGGTGTATTTGTTTCCGGCCAACTATTTATCACCTTAAAGAATAAGGTAAATAGTTTCTGGCCGGTATGATATGCAATATTTCAAACATAAATTTCAATATTCACAAACTCGTTTATTGCATTTATGAAAAAAAAAGAAATTATTAAAACATTGCTATGTTAATTAGCGTTTTAATTAAAGAAACAGTTTCTGACGGATTTTAAAGGCTGAAAAAAGGTTGCAGTTACCGATAGTTTGAAACGAGTTCCAAAGCGGATCTATAGTTTCATCGATAATATCCTCTTTTAGCATTTTTTCTTAGCCCTTATAATTCAGAGGAGAAAAACAATCACCTTTTCTTTTTTTTTGTTCACCGAAAAAGCGCTATAGGCGAAAAGCAGGATTATCTACATAATTAATTCTGTTATATGCCATTGTAAATATTGCGATATACAAATACAACAAAGCTAAGAGAGATAAAATATAAAACAGAAATATGATTCTCATAATATATTAAAAGAACATCATGAGTAAGTGACATTCTGTATATCACTTACTCATTATAGTTACATTACTTCTCTTCATATATCAGGACTGTTACTAAGAGACGATACGTATATTATACGTATGTGAAGTTTATTAATTAGTACCTTATATTCGATGCCTAAAATGCATCTCGTGAATTTTCTGAGGCCTTTAACACAAAATTCAGTTTGAAAAATACTATTTAGACTTATATTTAACCTATGAAAATAACTTTCTTCTCTTTCCGAACAGGACCATCAAATATAGAATGATATAACATTCAATCGGACGAATATCATGAAATATCATTTATTCACATCGCTTTATGAGCAAAGATGTTATTCTAAAAAAATATATGGTTTTAAAAAGAGCATCCCGCTTTTAAAAAAAGACAGTTTGACTAAAAGGAGAAAAGAATGTGTCACACGAAACAGACAGCTGTAGAAGTGCTATATTGTTAACGATTACGATCAACTGCACTTTAAAATTCTGTTCATGTTGTGTCATGGTGCTGACTGAAGGTGGATGGTTATACAGGTTAGAATTTGAAATACTCATCAGTCACCATGGGTAACCGGGTAAGAAAGGTTATCATTTATGAAGAATTTTCTGCTATGAGAGACTACACTGACTTCCGTGCTTATCTAAATGCTTGTTTTCTGATAGATGTTTCAGTACGCTAAGGTATCGCGATGAAGTCATCGATCAGTATGCGAGATCATATACTGCTGCAATAAATGATTCAATTCATTTGTCTGATGCCCATTTGTACAGTGCATATGAAGTCAACCAATATCCTGCAGGCAAGGGTTTTGGAAAATACACTCATTGGTTCGATCATCGGGGATCCTAGCAGTTGAAGAATCATCTAATAAAGTACGAAAGCTATTCTATATTCCATACAAAATCATTATAAACCAACATGAACAGATGTTCCAATGTCCTGGTTCCCAAGTGAAGCGATCGACAGTTTTATTGGCGGAAGGTGGAAGTATGAGAATTAGTAACACATTGCTAATAAATAATGTATTATTTATATTGTCCATTCTTGCTCTTAGGCGTTGTTTATTGAGTTACCAGCAAAAATAGAAATGTAAACAAGTCACTCAAGCGTCAGAAGTATAAAAGATATTTAAGATTTCTTTAAGATTTGATAACTAAATAAAAAATAGCGCATTTTGGAATCAGACGAATTAGAGCAATTTCTATGATTTGAAAGTTACAGGTTAAAAATGAAATAAAGAAATTCAGAAGGTTTGCTATCATATTGTATAATAGTCATTAACTGAATTCTGACAGTTTTTATACATATAAACTATGATTTTTTTGTTTCTGTTATTATTTAAATACTATGAATTCTATCTCTAAAAGGACTCACGGTCGCAGATAATTTTGGTCTTTTGTTTGGACGAAGTTAGAGAAACTCATTATTCCTGACAGCGGTTATCGATTTTAACAATTAGTTTACTTTCCGAAAGCTGTATTTCTGAAGAAGCAGTCTGTCAAAAATACTGAAATAAAAATGCAATATATTAGTCTATTAATATTACCACATTAATAAAATTAAGAATTTATTACAAAGATAAGCAGCAAACAATGTGGTAAAAAGTATAAAAGGAGGAAAAAATTTTTTACTTAGTTTTCTGAAATACTGTACGTGTGTAATATATCGAAATAAATATGAAAAATCTATCTTGAATAAATACCTAAAATATGAAAAATTGATCTTGTGTATAATGTTAAAGTGCACTGCAGTAATGTTTACATTATTATGAATTTTATTAAGTTATTGCGAAAACACTTACTGCTATAATTAGCTAATGAAGTCAGCCTACTTGATATTGCTTTTGGTTAATCAAAGTTATTTGCTGTATGTTTCTACCGCTGTAGCAGTTACTTATTTTAGAGCAATCGTAAAAAACGTTTTACAGCTAAGGGTTTGTAAAAATATTTACTTAAATTTTTTTTGAATTTATGTGATTTTATTGATATATAATATCCACTTAAGCGGGAGCTACTTAAATTGAAGAAAAAGAAAATTATATATAAAAAAATTATGTTTGTTAAAATTATTTTTAAGTAGTAATTATTTAACCCTAGAGGCTGATGGTGTGAAACCGAATATATACCTTGTTCACGTTTGGATTAAAGACTAAATAATAGTAGTAGCATACAGTTCGAAGCCTGAGTAATAGTTAGTGGTACGCGCCATCTTATTCATATCAGAAACAAAATTAATGACAACCATTGCATAAAGGCAGCTTAAATCGCTTTACTTGTATGCGATGGGATTAACTTATGATTACTGATTTAGAGCTTCATCTTAAAGGATTTCTTCTATAAAGCTGCATCTGCTTCTTCAGAAATACAGGATATTGATGTATCGTTTCATAAATGTCTTTTTACCATTCAATTCCAATTTGAAGTTTATTTTTTGAGGTTCTTACCGATGTAAATGCTTCTGACCCCGTTTCATTTTCGAACAGGACTAAAATTTATTTTTCGAACTTTAGTTAACACCACTTTTTGGCGAAAGGAAAATAACTTTTCTTTATGATATTCAAGTTCACACTATTCGACGCTTTTTTTAAATATTGTATTTAATTGAATATTACTTTTTGAAGAAACTTCTCTATCATACCCTCATCGATATTCTTCGACACTTGCCTCAAGTGCTCAATTAAATCCAATAAAGAAATTCCCTTAAGTCTTATGGCTTCATTAATACACTACACTGAATTCGGCTATATTAATTTATTAGTCCAAAGGGATTTAGTCCCGAAGGACTATTACTTTCGTTTGGGCGTTTTGCGTTGAATCATTAAAACGTTGAATCACTTTTCAAATTGTTGCCACTAAATGTTATCGCATTTTAAAAAATGAAAAATCTGCATAAATGTATGCATGTTTTTTTTTTTTGACGTAGCTTTCTCTTCAAAAATCGTCTGCGTGCGTTGCACGGGAAAATAAAAAGGAATTTTAATTACAGTTCTAAATAAATAGCCAAATAAATGTGAAATTCGTAACAATATTCTCTAAAACTTTAACGAATTTTTCATTAACAAACTCAAAGATTTCAAAGCCAGCAATACCAACGTTGTACAGAAAAACATTTTTATCTCCAGCGCGTGAGAGCGTGTACCGAAATTTCTAAAGATATGCTCAATTTAAAATTATTTTGCGATATTGCTGTTGAACTGAATTTTATGGTTTAAGTGCGAAGAACATGGTATTTGACAAATAAAGGTAACACACAAAATGTTAAATAAACGTCCCTTTGGACGTAATTTAAAATCTGAAACATTTCAGATTTTTGTTTTTTTATTTATTTATTTTTTTAGTCCAAAGGACAATTAGTCCCGAAGGACTATTACTTTCGTTTTGCGATTTTGCGTTGAATCACTCTGAATGCCCGTTTCACTTTTCAAATTGTTGCCACTAAATGTTATCGCTCTGCATTAAAGTTTAAAAAATGAAAAATCTGCATAAATGTATGCATGTTTCTCGCATTGTGATAAAACCTAGAGCCATCGAATTTTGAATGACGTAATCCTACTGCGAATATGGGCATCTGGAAGCCCTAATTTTGAATTTGAAATTTGCTTTATTATCGATTTTATGTTTTGTAACATTTCAACGAATTTCTGATTAACAAACTAAATGATTTCAAAGCGAGCAATGGCAACACTGTACGGAAAAAAAAAAAACATTTTTACCTCCAGCGCATGAGACTTACGGAAATTCTAAAGATATGTTCATTTTAAAATGATTTTGCGATATTGATTTTGAACTGAATTTTATGGTTTCAGTACGTAGTACATGATATTTAATAAAAAAAGGTAGCACACGAAACGTTAAGAAAACGCGCCTTTGGACGTAATTTAAAATCTGAAATATTTCAGTTTTTTTTTTCAAATTATTTTTTTTTCAGTAATACCTTCGTTTCTTAACCTGCTTAGTCTTATAAATAGACATAAAAATTAGTGAAACAAAACAAGGAATTTCAGTGGTCACTTGAATACATATTTGATGATCATAATCGACTTAGACAGTAATCGTCTTAATATACATTAGAATAATTACCACAATATAAATTGTTTCAAATGACAAGACACTTGCAACTAGCATTCTTCAGGAATAGCCAAGTCTCCGAGAAAGATGCTATATTCATCTACGGAATTTTGGAGTCTGTCAAAGAAAAATACTGAAATAGAAGATTGGTATTATTAATACTGTTATATTAATAAAATTAAGAATTAATTAAAAAAGTAAGTAGTATTTAATTACTAAAATAAGTAACATATACCCTAGCAAAAAAGTAAATAAATAACAGTTTTCTAAACCAGACCGTTTCTTTGTTAACTTCGAAATCAAACAAAACTAAACTACTTTTCGCGCCATTTCAACATTAATTTATTATACAATACTAACTACTCAAACGAGACGTAAAAATGTATGTATAACTGGTTCAGAAATATGACAAATCAGTTAAGAAAAGTTCTTTCATAACTAGAAATAAGCTATACTACAAATTACACAAACCAGAATAAAAAGCTTTTGTGCGCTTTACAAACCTACAATAAATTAACGACCGACTACTTTGTTCACTAAAAGCAATTTTGCTGCTACATTAATAAACGGAAATATAATTCTCTGATTTACCTAATACACGAAGTCTTTTGGTCTGATAATAAAATTAGACAAAATGGTAATGTCCATATTGCATAATTGATAACGTCTGTCATGTTACAGAACGTCACTACAGCTAGCAATACCTATATTCATTTATTATTTGAGGAGCACTGATAATTTTCGGAGGTGGTCGTCTATGAGACGTTTAGTCAGATGGCTCATTCCATCAATAAACATGTACGTAGACACCACGGAAGAAAGGCAGCTACTTGGCGTAGTAAGAAAATACAAAAACTACTATCCCTAAGTATTTATTTTTAATTTAATGTGTTATAATTTTGATTACTTTTTTTTTCTTGCCTCAAGAAAAT
>KK113230.1:178360-191915 GCA_000611955.2 Stegodyphus mimosarum
ATCTTAGTCATATGGAAATATATCAGAAAAATTATGACAATAAAGAATACTTAATAGGTGTTTAAGCAAAGAAAATCATCCAGGAATTAATAATTAAATTAAATTTAAAATAAACTTCAAAAGAAAAACGCATATTTCTATTTTCAACGATGAATCAATGTTATTTAACTATAAGCTAAACTTATGGGTTATGAACATTTTCAGAGTTTTATATCAGGTATTTAATACATATATATATATATGTTAATACATATATATATGTATGAGATAAAAAATATGCAGATTAAAATTATAACTTAAAAAGCCTCTTAATTGCTCATTTTCAATTTGGGTACTTTCTCTCTAGAAATAACTTTCTCGCAACTGCGTCATATCTGACAACTAATTCCACATTATGTCATCTTAAATATCTGTATTGCCTATAAAATTTAGCCAATGAGATTAACGAAACATTTTACTATAAATACCGTTGCAACCCAACACGTCTCTTGCTTAGCTGCTTCTATTAAAAATGTAATACGTCATCACCAGAATGATGACGCATTTACATCTACAATCACCCCGTATAAGTACAACATACAATCACCCGTGTAAGAATCCTATGACATGTATTACTCTCGACGGAGTGCAAATAGAGATTACTATTTTTAGAATACAGAAGGGAAGTTAATTTACTTTGCTAATTTAAATTGTAATTTATCTTTTATATATGTTTTTTTATTTTTCTTATATATTCCCTCCCCCCCTTCAAGGAGAAAAAGGAGTAGCCACACAGAAGCCTTTTTTAAGAAAATGCGTTAAAGCAGTAGCAAATGAAGAAAAATGTAAATCATGAAATTTTGACCAACGTAATTAATTAAATAACTGTAAAGTATAAGTTTCGAATATCAATTTTTAAAAATAAATTTAATTTTTATATATTTTATTAAATCTTTCAGCATTTCAGTCCCAAAAGGTTTTTTGTTTTAGAGTTCACATAATCTTAATTCTTCAGGGAACATTTTAATCATCAGAGAGTATCACAAAAACTTCTACACAACCATTGAATTAACTGAAGTATATAAAAATATATGACACTGATTTTCATACCGATCAATAATATTTTAACATCATAAACATAGAAGAAGTAATATTGCAGAAATTACAGTTTCACTCTTGTTATCTTTTCATTTACAGTTCCTTATTTTACTGAACTGGAAGGCTCCGCAGTACTTCTAAACAAACACTTTTCCATCAGTTCTCCCTCAACATATTTTATACTTAACATAAATCATCCATAAATTTTACCATGAATTTACAATAATTTCATGTTACTTATCTATATTAATTTCAAATATTTTTTTATTGTCACTTCATTCTCAGAATAATTATAGGAGTTTTAAAATTAATTCAAATATTTAAAAAAAAACTCATAAATGTAATTAATGACATTACAATTTAATAATCTTCCATGAAAAAAATTAAATCCTTTACTTATTTAATTCAAAAAATTATTTAAACTTTACCATAAAATTCTAAATTTTTAATTTTCATAAAACAAAGAAGAAAGATATTAAATTTCAAAATAGCATTTAACTAATAATTAATTCAATTAATTATTTCATCGTAATGAAAAATTTAAATGTAGTCTATTAGCAGAAAATCTATATGTATAACGAAGAATGTTTGTGTGTTTATTTGTTCGCAATTAACACAGTCATTATTATGGGTCCGTGACACTTAGCCGACAACCACTTAGCCGACACCAGTTACCCGACAAGACATTTAGCCGACATGGACACTTAGCCGACAGGTCATTTAGCCGACACGGACAGTTAGCCGACAGGACATTTAGCCGACACGGACAGTTAGCCGACAGAACATTTAGCCGACACGGACAGTTAGCCGACAGGACATTTAGGTACTAGAAATGTATTCAGTTCTGAATAAAACAAAACCTTAAAGAATATTTGAATTCTAAATTAAACATTATGCAACAGTTTAGTGTTATAAACATTAACGTAAGTAAATATTTTAAGCGAGAGGCGTGGTCAATAAAATGTTACAGAATCGCGCTTTTAATTTCATACAAATTTGAAAGTATTAAGAACAGCCAGATTGGAAAATTAATATCATTAAGTAAACAAGAAAAATCATTAATGATGTGAAAGTGTTCAAAAGGACCCAGTTGATTAAATGAAGAAGCTTTACGGATAATTTTTGAAGATCCCATATTAAAATGTAATTAAGTGACCGCCGTATTTAGGTAAAAAAAATTCTTTTTTCCTTTCGAAATTTAAATTCCTTGACGAGAAATTTCAGCGCTTTTTTAATTTGGCCAATATACACCAAACAACACGATAAATATCACACAATGCTAAATTAACACAATAATTATAACCACATATGAGATCTTTAAGAATCGAAAAATGAATTTTACTGATAGTGAAAATATTACTTAAATATTGAATTTACGGATAAGTCGAGAAATTTCGTAATTCATAGTAAGATTAAATAATTAGTTCGTACGTGTGAGCTAAAACGTCACTGTCGGCTTAGTGTCCTGTTGACTAAATGTCTTGACAGTTAAATGTTCCGTAGCTAAATGTTCTGACGGGTAACTCTCTGTCTTGGACAAATGTCCTGTCGGCTAACTGTCCGTGTCGGCTAAATGTCCTGTCGGCTAACTGTCCGTGTCGGCTAAATGTCCTGTCGGCTAACTGTCCGTGTCGGCTAAATGACCTGTCGGCTAAGTGTCCGTGTCGGTTAAATGTCCTGTCGGCTAAATGTCCTGTCGGCTAAGTGTCCATGTCGGCTAAATGTCCTGTCGGCTAAATGTCCATGTCGGCTAAATGTCCATGTCGGCTAAGTGTTCCTGTCGGCTAAATGTCTTGTCGGTTAAGTGTCCCGTCGGCTAAGTGGTTGTCGGCTAAGTGTCCGCGACCGCATTATTATAGCTATCGTCACCAAATTTTCTACAATTATTTTCTGGGTCCTGGGAAAGCTCGACGTTCACTTCTTTCAAAAGGAAAAAAAAAAACCTAAATTTAGAGATACTTATTAGAAACTCTGAAACCGCTAATTCTCGCCCTCATTTTTCCGAGTGGCAACAGTCTCGCAGGCTGGAGATAAAAGTTTCTAAGTTTTACAACAAAAAAAAATGAAAGGAAAAGAGATAAAACCTGCTGCTGCACAAATGAAATGAATAAATTTAAAAAAAAGAAAAAATTCGAAATGTTTCAGATTTTAAATTGCGTCTAAATGGACGTTCTTTTAACATTTTGTGTGTCACCTTTATTTATTAAATATCACGTTCTTCGCACTTAAACTATACAATTCAGTTCAAGAGCAATATCGCAAAATGCTTAAAATGAGCATATCTTTAGAATTACACAGTCTCGTGCGCAGGGCATAATTTTTTTTTTCTGTACAACGTTGTCATTGCTGTCATTAATAAAAAACCGTTTAAGTTTTACAAAATATGAAATCGATAATAAAACAAATTTCAAATTTCAAATTTGGGCTTCCAGATGCCCATATTCGCAGGAGGATTACGTTATTCAAAATTCGATAGCTCTAGGTACAGTTGATTTATCAAAATGCGAGAAACATGCATACATTTATGCAAATTCTTCCTTATTTAATTTCTTTAAATATAATGCAGGGCGATAATAATTGGTGGCAAGAACTTGGAAAGTGAAATAACGTTTGTAGTGAATCAACGCAAAATGCCAAAACGAAATTAATAGTCCTTCTGGGCAAATTGCTCCTCTGGACTAAAAAAAATTAAAAAAGAAAAATCTGAATTTCAGATTTTAAATTACGTCGAAAGGGACGTTTTCTTAACATTTTCTGTGTTACCTTTATTTATTAAACATCATGTTCTTCGCACTTAAACCATAAAATTCAGTTCAAGAGCAATATCGCAGAATAATTTTAAAATGAGCATATATTTAGAATTTCCAATACACAGTTCCATGCGCTGGAGATAAAAATATTTTTATGTACAACTTTGCCATTGCTCGCTTTGAAATCCTTGAGTTTGTTGATCAAATATTCCTTAAATTTTTACAAAATATGAAATCGATAATAAAACAAATTTCAAATTTAGCTTTTAGATGCCCATATTCGGGTTTAAACGTTCAATATTCAAAATTTGATGGCTCTAGATACTGTTGTTTTATCACAGTGCGAGAAACATATATATATTTATGCAGATTGTGACAACATCATTCGCGTTGATGAAGCGCCATCAGCGAAACTTCTCGCATGCATTTTTCTTTTCAACAGAGTGGCAACAGTAAAGCCTTCGACAAGAAAAAGAACATTGACTGATTTTCTGTCTGTATTATTCTATATCCAAAAAATGTAAATAAATATTAATCTTCTTGGAGTCAGAACGATGTTTAACGTTTCCTATGTTCCAGACTTCCATACAGATTCTTCATTATTTAATTTCTTTAAATATAATACAAGGCGATAATATTTAGTGGCAACAATTTGAAAAAAGAAATCACGGTTTTAGTGAATCAACGTAAAATTCCAAAACGAAATTAATAATCCATCTGGGCAAATTGCCCATTTGGACTAATAAATAAAATCCGAAAGCTTTCAGATTTTACATTACGCCCAAAGAAGCGTTTTTTAATCATTTTGAGCTTTACCTTTATTTATTAAATATCATGTTCTCCGCAGTTAAACCAAAAAATTCAATTCAACAGCAATATCGCAAAAAATTTTAAAATGAACATATCTTTAGAATTTCCGATACAGTGTTGTGCGCTGGAAATAAAAATGTTTTTTTTCCCTCCAGTGTTGCCATTCCTCGTTTTGAAATCGTTGAGTTTGTTAATAAAAAATTCGTTAATGTCTTACAAAATATGAAATAGATAATAAAACAAATTCCAGATTCCAAATTGGGCTTTCAGATGCCCATATTTGGTGGAAAATTACGTTAATCAAAATTTGATGGCTCTAGGTACTGTTGTTTTATCACAATGCGAGAAACATACATACATTTATGCAGATTCTTCATTATTTAATGTCTTTAAATATAATACTTGGCTGTAATATTTGGTGGCAACAGTTTCAAAAATGAATCAACTCAGAAAGTGAATCAACGCAAAATGCCAAAACGAAATTAATAGCCCTTCTGGGCTAATGCCCTTTGCGCTAATAAAAATAGCATTGCCAAATATTAAATACATTATTCCGGATTGAAAAAAATCTTGAGAAGTCATTTTCACTACTCCCATCTTCGTCATACTCAGCCGAGGTACTAATTAAAAACTATGAAAACACTAATTTTCGCACTCATTTTTCCAAATGGCAACAGTCTTGCGCTTTGGAGATAAAAAAGTGTTATTTCGAAAAGTGTTGCTACTGCTCGGTTTCAAACCGTAGAGTTTGTTAATAAATAATTTAAATTTTACGAAATCTATATATATAAAGAAGAATGTCTGTTTGTGTGTTTATTCACGTTATTGATTTCTGATCAATTACGATCAATTTTTGCCACATGTAATCGACTAAAATTGAATATAGGTGAAATATTGGAGAGAAGTTGAGCTTTTACGACCATTTGATTAGAAAGACGAAAATCATTAAAAACTGCGTCCCATTGTTGCTGATATAATGAGAGAGAATTAGTTTATTTTTCTATTGAAATTTTTTATGTGGGTTCCAAATCGCATCCGACCGAAAAATGTATGATAATGAATAGCACTTTTTGCATCGTTATTAAAGCAGTGTCTTTCTCTCTGTTGTTAGATACATTACTATCAATCTAATTTAACTGGCATCAGATACTTTTTCTAGTATAAAATAAAATGCACCAACAAAATTAATAAATGAAAAACCATTAAACGAAAATATCAGAATACTTGTTGGTTTCCATCTTTGCAGTTCAATATGTGCGAAGTAAATGGCACTTTATGATCTCTGTTAATTTTCGATGCATAACGGAAGTAAATATCTTTCGTATGATAGTTCAAAACACATATGGTAGTTTAGTTTATCAAAATAAAACGTAGACTCATGAATGAAATAGTGAATCATTTATACTCCTATTGAGCTTAACGCACTGATTAATTGCAAACACTTGAATCACAGATGATCCCGCAGTATAATTTTTGTCCCTTTTTTAGGCACCGGCAGAACACGACAGAACAATTATGAAGGCAGGAATTAAAAATAAACATGGCACAGACTTGCATCAAAATTCGTTTCATTAGATATATAGAAAAAAGTGATGGAGAAGTTAAATTCTTGTCTATAAAATTGTGATGTTATGTGTTACCTCCAGTAATTTGATGAGAGATAAATGCTTGACTAGGGAGGAAATTATTCTGAGGTCTCGAGTGGATTGAGGTTAGATCATCACTGAAAATATTAATTACGTAGTACGAGATGCGGAGAACTTTTGAAGAACCACAAATATCACTTGATAATCCAAATATATCTTTATTACTTGTTGATACTCGTCACACTATGGCATGGCATATCACAATGAGGCCGATCTGCAATCTACAATTTTTATGATTTTGATTTTTAACAGAAGCAGCTAAGTAACAGACATCCTTAAGCTAGCAAGCGTAGGCAGACAAAGAGGGCGGGTGGTTAGGTTGCAATGGTATTTATGGTAGTATTTTCGTTAATCTCATTGGCTAAAACTTATAGGCAATGCAGAAGTTTTAGATGATATAATGCGGAGTTAGTTTTTAGATATGGCGCAGTTTCAAGAAAGCTGTTTGTAGAGATTAAGTACCCAAATTAAAAAAGAGCAATAAAGAGGCCTTTTTAAGTTATAATTTTGATTTGCGCATTTTTTTAGGCTTCTATTTAAGCATGCGATAGCGTGACAGCAAGTTGTCAAGCTGATTTGCATTGCAGAGGATTTGCCCATTTTAAGTTTACTTTATTGATGTTTGAATGCTGTTAATTTTGTATGTACTAAGTTCTAAATTTCAGTTTTTCATTGCTATGCAATCAAGAATATACGGAATACAAGAATATACAGAAGTGTTAAATAATTAATTTTTATTCAAATGCCATGAATCTATAAAAGAAAATTTTTGCTTAATATTGGCAACAAGAATTTTTACGGGCGATTTTTCAAACCAAAAACTGCAAAATATTGCCATTATGATACTCAAGCAGAGAGTTTTTAAAACAATGAACGTTTACAGTTATTTCTTGAAAAAAATAGGACATTCCTTAGATTATTTTTACAGAAGACTTTCAAAATTTCAATAGCATTTCCAGTTTGAAATTATTGCTAAAAATGATACCCACAAGATTTTGTTATTTTAAAACAAGTTTTATGATTAAACTGTAAGGTTTATCCTAATTTTATAACAGTTGTTTTAAGTTTTTGCATCTTTCCTATCCTTTCTAGCTTCAGCTTACAATTTCCTACCAGAATGTATTTTCAGAAACGCGGTTAATGCAAATGAGTAAGAGTAGTATTTAAGTCGGTGTTTCACTGACTTCGCTAGAGAGCCCGAGTTCCTGAATAGCGCGTGTTTGCCTTTGACTACGTCTCTCTCTAAGCTATTGCTACGCTCGGCCGTACTTTAGGCCCTTCATTGGCTTCGCCAACTTAATTGAGATTTAGGAGCCAACTACTTAAAATCTTGATAGCTTCGGCTATATATTCCAATTAGCTTTAGTTAGTTAACTTTATTTGAATTCAAGCCCAAATGGAGGCTTTGCTGTACGCTCCGAATTAAGAGCTGATTGTGTCATATTTATTTTGAGAAATAAAGGGTAGTTAACCCTTCGTGAGTCTTATGTCTCTGTTCACTTAAGCGATTATTCTCTTACCAGTGTTAGGGGTTTCAAAGATTGTGAATTAAGAAGGTGAAACCCCACAAAGCTTTTTCAAAATTGTATTTCCTTTGTTTCTCTGCTGCTTTAATGCTCTCTTCTAAAAAGGCTTTTCTGTCGTCAAACCTTTTTCTCTCTAACGGGGGAATATGTAAGATAAAAATATGCAAATTAAAATTATAACTTAAAAAGCCTCTTAATTGCTCATTTTTTAATTTGGATATTCCCTCTCTAGAAATAACTTTCTCGAAACTGCGTCATATCTGAAAACTAATTCCACATTATGCCATCTTAAACTTCTGCATTGCCTATAAGTTTTAGAAAAATGAAGATTAACGGAACATTTTACTATAAATACCTTAGAAACAACTACCCTTCCTCTTTCTCTGCCTAGGATTGCTACTATCTTAAAGACGTCACTTGTTCCGCTGCTTCTATTAATAAGGTAATGTGTCATCATCAAAACTGTGGGTGCAGATTGGTCCCATTGTGGTGTGCCATGTCATAGGACGATCAACAAGTAATAAAGAGATATTTGGATTATCAAGTAATTTTTGTGATTCTTTAAAAAGTTCTCCACAACTTCTACTACGTAATTAACCTTGTTCTAAGCTTAATCCACTCGAGGCTGCAAAATAATGTCTTCTCTAATCAAGCACTCATCTCTCATCAAATTATTGCAAGGAATTAAATCATATCATCATATATATATCTTTCTATATATGTAGTAAGATTCAGATATAGACAGTTGATTTTTTCCAAAACATAGGTTCCTTTGAAGCAATGATTAGAATTCTGTAATGGAGCAGTTACAGTATGCGCAACGAAGTAGAAAAGTTAGTGTATAAGAACTTATTCCAAAATATTGTCAATCTGACTTAATCGAAAATGTCTTTAGTTTTAACATTCGTATCTTCAGCTACCTAATATTTTAAAACACATTTTTACCAAGTATAAAATAAGTTGTTTTAACCGCAGTTTTCTGTGAGCACATATATGTTTAACAAGAACACGCAGTATGAAAGGTTAATGTTGATTTAAAATTATGCAGAACAGCTGGGCTCAAAGAATGCAGAAAATTATATAAAATCTTTCAGTGAGTTTCTGAACATAGAACAGATGAGACTAAGCAGAAACACGCATGAAATCAATAAGAGGAATTACGTGCGTAATCAGAAGTAAGAATTCTTTGGGTTGGATTATTAATCAAGATGAGATGCAGATAAGGAGAGCCAAGAGATGTTTGCGGGAATAAGTTTCTGAAAACTTAATCAGTATGGGTGGCTATTCAATAATTATGTTTCATGAAAGTTTTATTATAATACTAGAATGCAAATCAGCCCAATTTCATTAAGTATCTTACTGAATGTTATGAAATATTCAGCATTCTTAGAACACAGGAATTTGTCACAACGAGTAAAATTTTAGTACTAAGTAGCATTTCACTTTCCGTAAACAAAATGGCACATCAAAGACGTGTCATAGCGAGAAAAAAGATAACTGAAGAGAGAGTACATAATGCAAAATCTTTACAAATATCTCACCTCTGTAAAACTATTCAACACTTCAAGAAAATTAATAAATTCTGAAAGAGTGCAATCAATTTAATCAAAATGTCAGGTAAATAAATAGTAAAGACCGAACGATATATTCTTGTAACATAAGGCCAAACGTTTTTGTTTACTAAAATAGGATCTTATTAGACAGCCATCAATTGCAAATTTCTTTGAGGAAATTTTTCAATACAACAAAATTTAAATTAATTTTATTCGCAACTTAACATTAGTTTAAGAATAAAAAGACTTTTATCAGACGAAGCTCGGAAATAATTATTTTGTTCCATTTAAGTGAAAGTAAAAATCAAGAGCTAAAGACTAATCTTCTTTATCTAATAATATTGACATTAGTTCATTTCGTAGAAAATTGGTTCTTAATAGTTCAAGATCTGTATATCAAAGCAGCTTTTCTTTATCTGTTACACTTTGTATCACAAAAAATAATGAGATCTAATGACAAGTATCTCCTGGCAACAGCAAGGTATAATTAAAGATAAACTATTGGTCCAGAATAGTTGAAAGCCTTTTGTAGCTTAAAGAAAATTATACCCATGAAGTTTAGAATCGACTAATTGCTCTTCTTCACAACTTAAATATTAAGTATTTCTCTTTATAATTAACGCCTAATTAAACTTATTTATAGTTTAAAAATTTAAGGATTTGCATATTAAAATTATGAATAAAATTAAAATTATGAATATGAATTAACATTGTTCCAGTTTAAAATTTTCTTTTTGCGTTTATTTAGAATCTTTTAAAGTGCTTCTTCCAATAGCAAGCTAATTATTAACACAGCTGTTAGCTTAAATCTCTAAAAGTTTTGTTAATCTGTATTTATTTGTTTTTAATAAAGAGCCTTTGTTTATACTGTAAACCATTTTACTGCATTTCTGCTTTGTGAATATTTTATTCCTCTCATATCGTATGTGTATATTGTAACAATTTTGATATTGACTTACGGTCTAATTTTCCTGATCTGGTAGAAGCAAAGTAAATCGTATGATCATAATTAAATTAATGACAGTTTCATAAATTTAATTAATAAACATTCTTATTGTACCTTTGTTACAATATGTGATTATAAATTTATTGCAGAAAATCAAATCTGAGATCTCTAATTTGCTGTCAAATGTTTGTTTTACTGATAACATCCGATTAATTAGCTATACCATTACCTTTTAATAATTTTTTGATATCTTTGCTAGTCCTGGTTATTGAATTTGTTGAAACTTAAAACTGACTATACGTTAAACAGTTATTATTTTGGATTCTTAGGAGATTTCTTTCTATGTTTTTACATGCTATAGTGCTTCAAAAAATTTTCAAAATTAAAATGTGCTCTTAAATTGCATTTGGAAATACATTCAGGATTAATACCTCTTCATTCCTCTGTTACTCAGAGATTTCGCTTTACTTTATTTTACTTCTCAGCGAAAATACTTTTCACTTTCGGAATTCTTATAGGAACAAACAGGATGAAACAAACAAAAGGAAGATAAAGTCTCAGAAGAAAAACTGTGGGGAACCGAGGGAGCGACTATTGATTGACTATTATCGTATGATTAATTACTATCGATTGATTATTATTGATGATCGACTATTGCTGTGTTTTTGATGTTCTACTGCGGCTAGCTAGTGGCAACATCTAGACTTAAATTAGAAATGTCAGATACCAGAGTGTCACATCGTTCAAGAACCGAGCTTTCCCGTCAATGATAGAATGTGCATCTGTGTCACGGGAGGGGAATCATCTACGGCTAGGGCAAAAGAGCTCTGTATTCCAGATTCAAGAATCTCAACTCTTTCAAATTTGCGAGCCTTGAGTGGCTCCGCGAATGCCATAAAATCTTTAGCCAAAAAAGCCGTCATGGTAGTCATCTTTGAAAAAGAAATCAGTTTATAAGTTAGTTAAAGGGAATGAAAATCTAGAATTCTTGATCATATTTGATAATTATGAGTATTGACTATGAAACAAAAATATTTTGAAACTATCCCTTACTAAGCCTGAACTAAAATTAGCAAAGTAATTTTTAGTCTCTTTAAATATGCCAAAAATGAATTTCCGCCCGACTGGGCACCACATATTCGCATGGATACTATTATATTTTTTAACAGAAACTATAAAATCGCAATTTTCCTTTGAGCTTCTTCTGTGCTATGCTGTTTTTTCTGATAAATTTCATATTTCCTTACGCAATTTCTAAAATATGGCTTCTAAAAACGATAAAATTATATATTTTGGCATACAATATGCTAGTGTTATCATATGATATTAACCTCAATTGTAAGTCTTTACCATAGACAGACTTAACAAGCATATTAGTATTAAGCATGTATGAACAGAATGTTTTTGCATCTAGAATATTTTTACAACTTACGAATTAGATTACGGACAGGGTCAATTCCATATCATTTTTAGAAGAACATATAAATACATTTATTGACGGTGAATTTTGGTCCACATAGTTTCTGACTGCATGGTGTCTTTATTAAATGTAAATTGTGTCCATGTATAAATGAGAACATAAAAAGAAAGCATAAGATAGATTTATTGGCGAAAACAACAGGATTGGAAAGGAAAATTAAGTAAATTCATAAGTAGAATGCAAAATGACAGTACGACTGCGAGTAAATACTGTGTAGGATCTACTTGCTCATCTGCTGTGTGAAAAACTGGAAGTGTAGTAACTGCACAGAAGAAGGGTTAAAATTACCCTTTATTACACTCTTTAGAAATTTACAATGCATCAACTCGACGCTAGCAAACTACGCCTCTGCTTGGGTGGTAACGGAAACAGTAAGGACTAAACTAAAGATTTGAAGTTATTAACAAGCAGAATTACGCTACAGGGCTCAGACTATCTTGTTTCCTAAAAGAGCTTTGAGAAAATCGAGTGGCAATAACTGTTACGCCACGTTTAACCAGCAATCAATGCTATGCAGAAGCTCACGCTACAACAAGCGCAGAGTTCGCCCACACTTTCTCTAATCTTCTCTTCTAGAACTTGGTATTTAAACCATTTTCTCCTCAAGGTAGAATTTGCACTATTTCACGCGCGCTGCCAAATTTAAATATTCTGACATTGACAATTAAAGGAATGAAGGCTTGTATAAAAGGAACTTCAAATTAAGTTAAACTGGATATTTAAAATAAATAGAAATCCCTACAACTGTAATGATACTGTAAGTAAAGCTAACAACTATAGTGATAAAATTCTCACAAACCGAATATGACGAAAATTGTTCAGCTTTAAAAAACAAAGAAGGAACAGAAGATGGTTCTGTAGAGTTTGCGAATATGTGAGTGTATGAGTTATTAGATAAAACAAATGTTAAATGTAAACGTAGAGTAAATAAATAAGATATTAGAAACAACTTCAGCTTTAGCAATCGAAACAAAAGAGTTCGGCTGGCATCCAACCCCAGAAACAGAAGAAAAATATAAAAAAAAATAATCTCAACATATATTGACTTTAGAGCTAGATGGACTTGGACAAAGATCGTGCAAAAGAATTAAAAACTTGTTTGAGAACATGATATTTTCCATAGACAAATATGTTGTTTTACTGGTTATCACAGTTTTCGTCCTTTCTAAATGGTGAAAAGGTGAAGGTTTATTTTCTGACATCTACAGCACGAATTTAATTGTCAGTGATATAGATAAATTTTAAACAACTGCAGAATGCTGCAGTATGCTGTGATGTAAAGTGTGGTTGCTTTAGTTCATCTATGAGGCATTGAAGAATCTTGATTAGTCTTCAGCACTGTGTGAAACTAAATGAGAAACAGGAATTGAAAGTATTCAAGGTTTAAATGCAAGCTTAAGATAATATTTTCTGTAGAAGAGCTCAGATAAACTCAGACCACTTGTTTTAATAAAACCTTTATTTTGATAAAAACAATCACAACTTTAAAGTTTTGTTTATACCTTGTGATCTCGTACAATATTCGTATTCATGTCAATAAAGTAATTGAAACGATTCAGCAGATAGGCATGCAGTTAGACGCCACAGTGAAAGTTATAAATGCAATGCCAGATATTATTGGAGAGTTTCAGATAAGTTGATTAAAAATGCTAAAGAAGAAGTAAACGAATTGGTTGGACCTTTAGCGAATGTTATTGAATTACGGGATATCGAATGTAGAAATTTCAAAAGGCAGTTTTCTAATAAAAGAAAAAAAAAGCCCATTTT
>KK113230.1:191931-208687 GCA_000611955.2 Stegodyphus mimosarum
TGAGCAATTTAAATATCTACAGTGTTGAAACAGACATTGCTCTTAGATTCTTGAGAGAAAGTTTAATTTTAAGGTGTAACATTAAGATTTTGCAAAAAAAAAAAAATAATAAAAGTATAAATAGCAATTGCAAAAAGCTTGCAGGTGCTCTAAGGATTTGGCCAAATTGCAGGAGAAATGTGTGCAGGGTTTCCTTTAGTTCATATACCGTATTATTCAAATTTTTGTTATCTTTCCTGAACTCCTCAACTTTCCTCGCATTTTCTCGCCAGGATGTAAATTTAAAGTGAAGTGAAGTGAGTATTTAAACAAGTGATTTTTGGAGTTTATACACAGCGTGTTTCGCTAGCCAGCGCACGTTTCGTTTCTGACCTTGCCTCTACTCTTGGCCATTAAGAATAACTGTCCTGCCTGTTAGGTTTGTCGAGTCAACCTAAGTTAGCCGTAACTAAACGTTCCAATCCAGCATTATTCTATTTAGACTTGAATTGTTTTGTGTAATAATGTTACGTTCCACCGCAAGTTGTCGGCGTTATTGTGAAGTACGAAGTACGTGTCTTTTCTGTTCATAGTTGGAAATAATAAAGAGTTATTTTCATCCTTCTTCTGTGCTGGTATTACTTTACGCCTGTGCGAGAATTCTTCAGGTTCATTTGTAGGATCTAGATTAGTTTATGTGGTCTAAGAGGACTAGATCTTATAAGTACATCTGGTAAACTCTTAACTGTCATATTATAATGAACTTCCAGTTGCAGTGTAACTTGTAAAACTTTTGGAAGACATTTTCGTTAAATGTAGCAGTTATACTGAGGATGTTTTTGTGTTCAGTTGAATGTAACTTTTCAAAGCTAAAATTAATAAAAAAGCTATGATCTTCAATGAAACAAAAATTATTAACTGGCCTTATTATAATGACAGAATAAAGACACAGTAAGTGTTTTTACGCTGAGAAGTTAATTAAAGCATTTGATGCTCAAAAGGCAAGAAATCTGAATATTTAAATAAGTAATATAGAAGCAAATAACCAACAGGGAAGGAAAGAAAAGGTAACATTATGCTATTTTTATGTAATAAAATTGTGATTATATAAGATACCTTTTATGAAGTGTGGTGAAAAGTTATTTAAAAATAAATCATACTACCTATGTTTAAGTAAATGTTTACGATATAGTATTTCAATAAAATTCGGAAAAGATTAAAAGAAATGCTCTTTAAAGTATAGAATGATGCGCATTATATCTATGAGTTGTCAAGTCTGCTAGAATGCAACTGCACATGAGTAACCCTCTTGTGTTACCTAAAAGCGAAAATAATTTTGGGCATAGTAGATGTTAAATCACTAAAACAGGAAATCAGACGAAGTGAACCCAAAATCAGTGAAGCAACAATAAGAGATGGCAAATGTAACGTATCTTCGGGTGTGTGAGTAAACTTCGTCAGCTCAAAAATGTTAAGAAATCCTTATGGATCTTTCAAGACTTTTCAACAAAGCTCGTGTTTCAAATTCCTCTTGCTTAACTGCATTGGCAAGAGTACGCGAAGTTATTGGGCAGGTTTAACCAAAGTACTGATGTCCTCGGTATGCCAGTAACACGCTCCATTTTTCGTGTGCATCTTATTCTTCTGTGTTTAGTGGAGTATTCCCTTTTTCACTATGTCTGTGAAACCCTATCAGCGGTAGGAGTCTATGATAAACTAGATCTGTCTCTCAATGGGGATCACACACTTTTTCTGTTTCTTCGCAGAGTTACACGGCAGGAGTGATTGAACTTTTCCCCGTGACTGAAATTTTCAAAATGTTTTAGGGATGATGAATCGTTGTTGAAATAAAATAGTTTCACTAGGTCATTGATAAACTTCAACATTAAAGAAAAAATTTTCTCTGCGCCAGCAACAGTGTAATGATTTAAGTATTTTTATAACCAGTCATTTTACGTTAATTAGCTTTACTGTAATTCTTTCTCTGCTGCCAGAACTCAAATTTTAGTTCGCGTATATTCAAATAAGATAGAAAGAGACAGTATTTAAAAGATGGTTTTAAACTGTTTAATCAGAGAGTGTTCTGCCTGCTGAAGGCTACGTTACTAGCTGAACATCTGCTATAGCAGTCCGTCTGCGGCATTAAGATATTTCTCGCCATTAGGCTTCTCACGCAGGTATTACGTCTAAGCCAACTTGCGCTGTATTTACTCTGTATAGCCTTTGGCTAACTCGATTTACTTAGCTTTGATTTAAATTAATTACTTTTGAGTTGCGTCATAAGTGTTGGCTGGTTTGTGAGCGCAAGAAGTATCTTCTATTAAATTTCTGTGTGTAATGAAAGGGTCATTTACATCCTTCTTACATTTTTTTTGCCTTCGTACTAAGTATAGCGATTAGTCTCTTAGCTTTAGCTTGAGTCTCGAATTAGATTATGCTTCCAAAAAAGGTGGGATTTTACAACAGGAAAATAGGAAGGATGAACTATTAGTTGCACACCCTGCATTTTTTAATTTTGATTCGCATATTTATTGTGATTTCAATACGATATTTTAATTAAAACTTTTTTTCCAACCAAACAATTCTCTTTTCATAAAAAACTGTTTCTCAAACCACATTCAAATATATCAATTATTTCAATTTTTAAGATTTTTTTAAGTGTTAACGAATTTATAAGACATCCTGCATATATACAAGTACGTGATCAAAATTTTGCGTCTTAAGTGGAAAATGAAGGAAATGACGTATAAAGATGGGGAAATGTTTCAATAAAGATGCAGTCTCAGCACGTTCATCATCATCACTTAAATGTAATTCAATGAATAAAGAAGCAGTCCAAACGCCAATCCTGGTGCACCCGCTTTCAACATTTTCAAGGATAGCTTTCAAATATTTACAGCATTATAGCTGGCAATGGAGGAAAGATATCAGTTTATATCTTAATGGGCCGAAAATAGACGCAAGAAGAGTGAAGTTTGTGTCTTTGAATTTAGATTAAGAATGGTGAAAAGTACTTTATTTCTCAGTAAAACGATATAACACTTTCTTATTTCAATTCATTTATAAAGGTTCGGTTTGATCAGTATTGACTAAAAAGAGTACCAATTGATTAAGTTTGTAGAGATATTATAGACTATTTCTAAGCATGATGCATTAAAAATGAGCAGTCTCCTCGCCGGGATTCGAACCTCGGATCTCTCGAATACGCGTCGAGTGTGCTGGCCATTACACTACGAATACATGCTAAGAAGGAGGGAGAAATACCTTTTCAGTTTTTTTAAAGGGGTAAAGACTATCAGTAATTTTATAAAAGAGTAAATACTATTAAATAAGACGTATTGAACAAAAAAATAAACTAATTACTTCCTTCTGCGTACGTACATACGTACGTACTTGCATATGTATGTATGCATCTCGCATAATTCAAAAACGAGTAGTCTCAGAACGTTGAAATTTTGTACATAAGGCTGCTGTTTAAATTATATTATCTTAATGATTAATTTTATCGACGGACCAGCTTCACTGCTTCGTTTTTTAATTATTTTATTATATGCAAATATTTACAGTGAAGCGGAATACAATTTAATTGTGAGCTTCGTTTTACAATAATTGCTCACGTCCGGTAGGCTAGATTTCCTTTCTCCATCTGCCCCAATCGTAGGAGGCGATCCATTGGCGAGATTCGTTGGCGTAAAATGCGCCAACATCCCGCCCGGCCTTGCCATGTTCACATGCAAGAACTTGACATAAGTTTAATTATGAAATATTAATATTAAAGGTTTCGGTTATTCATGTAAACAAATATAAAATATGTATAGAAAAATACAAAATAATAAACAAACATCGAAACTTGTAAATAAGAATACAAAATTATTGAGAAAAATAATTTTCAATATAATTAATAATAATTGAGTAACAATTGAGTAACAATAACATAATACACAATTTACTAAATTTCAATAGGCAATACAGCTATTTTATTAATTGTTCTTTTAAAGTCCCCTGTTTTGGTACGAACTTTCACAACACGGACTTTTCCATCAGAACCGTGGTACAATGATATTATTCGCCCCAAAAGCCAATTATTAATTGGCAGAAAATCTTCTTTAATCAAAACCATTTGGCCTATCATTAGATCATTTTTTTCAACCATCCATTTTGATCTAGCTTGTAAAGTATTTAAGTAATCGGATTTCCATTTTTTCCAAATAAGTTGTACAGTTTTTGTGGTTTTTTGCCAACGACTTAAGCTGATTTTCCTTTAAATCTGTCAAAAACGGCTCAGAAATTGCTGTTATAGGTCGTCCTATCAAGAAATGACCTGGCGTCAGAACTTCAAAACTTTCTGAATCACTAGTAAGAGGAGTAAGGGGTCGCGAATTTAATATTCCTTCTATTTGAATGACAATCGTTTCGAATTCTTCGTAAGTGAAATGAAAATTGCCAATCGTACGTTTCAGATGGTACTTCACCGATTTTATCCCAGCTTCCCAAAGTCCACCGAAGTGAGGTGATTTGGGTGGAATAAAATTCCAATCTATATTTTCTTGTGTAAAATAATTAGCTAATTCCTTGTCTGGGAAATTAATGAGCGTATAAAATTTTTTCAGTTTTGAATTCGCTCCAACAAAGTTAGTAGCATTGTCTGTATAAATTTTGAAACATTTGCCACGTCTGCTTGTAAAACGTTTAAGTGTTGCAATTAAAGCATCGGAAGTTAAATCTGTTAATGTCTCAAGATGGATGGCTTTTGTTGCGAAACATATAAAAATACAAATATACAATTTATTTAGAATACCTTTACGTTGATTTTTAAATTTCACTAAATAAGGGCCACATAAATCAATACCTGTAATAGCAAATGGAGGTGAAACATTAACTCTTTCACTAGGTAAATTACCCATAATTTGCGAAGTAAGAGTCGGCTTACATTTAAAACATGTTACACATTGATGTACTGTTTTACGTGCGAGATTACGGCCATTTAAAGGCCAAAATTTTAAGCGTACTGCATTTAGCAGACCTTGTGGTCCAACATGAAATAATTTCCTATGCAAACTTTGAAAATAAATTTTACTTAATCTTGAAGCCTTAGGTAAAATAGGAGGATGTCTTTGAGAATATGGCACTGAAGCATTTTTTAACCTTCCTCCAACACGTACTATTCCTTTGTCATCAAAAAATGGAAATAAATTCGAAATATTACTTGATAGTTTCTTTCCTTCAAACAAAGCTCGTTGTTCATGTTTAATCAACACTTCCTCGGCTTCTCTTACCTCCTCCACTGAGAGTGGTCCAGTTCTTTTTACTTGATTCCTACAATTGAAAATAAACCTGAAAATATAAGACAAAATATGGTTAATTTTATAATAATTGTTTGAAAGTTCTAAGAGGTCGTCCATAATAGAATGTTGAGAGCTGTGATTTAGCAGGACAGTTTCTTTACAAGTCTCATCTTCAGATGGAATTTTCCTTTCCCGTCGCAAAGTTTCTTTTTCGACTTGCTCGATGGTTTCAACCTCAGGAACAAATGGTTGCAAGTTCTTGGAAATTTCAGGCTCCATCAAGAATTCTGGACCTGTCCACCATCTGGAATCGGTTACCAAGGAATCAGCACTCATTCCACGCGAGAGAAGATCTGCCGGATTTTCTTTACCTGCACAGTGATGCCAAGAGTTGGGATCTGTTAGATTGGTGATTTCGTTCACTCGGTTTGCCACAAACTGCTTCCATCGCGCTTTTGCACCCTTTATCCAAAAGAGTACAATCTTGGAATCTGTCCAATGATAGTCAATAGAAGATCTTTTTAGATTCACGATTCTCCTTACCTTAGAACTTAGACGAGCTGCAACTAGAGCACCCAACAGTTCTAATCTTGGCAAGGTTACACCGTTTAATGGAGCCACACGACTTTTTGAAGTTAGGAGTTTCACCGATATTCCATTGAGAGTCTTTACCTTCAAATATATGGCAGCGCCATATGCCTTTTTACTTGCGTCACAAAAACTGTGTATTTCAACAGTATCTTCCCGTGAAAGAGAATCATTAACCAACCTAGGTATTTTCAAATTTTCTAAGTGATGAAGTTCAGCACACCACTTCTTCCACTCCCTTTCAATCTCTTTTGGTAAAGATTCATCCCACTGAATTTTTTCCTTCCAGAGATCCTGGATGAGGCATTTAACTCGAATGGTGAAAGGCGAAATTAATCCTAAAGGATCAAATATCTTTCCTATTGCTTGAAGTAAGAAGCGTTTCGTATTTTTGTCCATAGAAAGAAATTCCAAGAGATTCCTAGTATCCATAGTTAAATAATCTTCATGTGTCTTCCAAGAAAGCCCCAGAATTTTAGTTTGGTGTGCGCCCAAGCTGAGCGTAGTATCTACAGGATAGGTATCAAATTCTTCATTCTTCCATTGCTCCATTAATTCAGCATTATTGCTAATCCACTTTCTGAGGACCATTCCAGCATCTTCCATAATTTTCTTGGCATTTCTGGATACTTCAAGTGCTTCTTCAAAATCCTCACATCCAGCAATGAGATCATCTACATAAAAACATTTGTCTAAAATTTCAACAGTTTCGGGAAAATCTTCCTTATATTTTTCAAGGTGATGTCTAATAGTAGCTGCTAATAGAAATGGGCTCGAGCTGACTCCGAAATTCACTCGATTGAAACGATAAGTCTGTAACTTGGGTCTTTTATCAACACATGGATCATCATTACTCCAAAGAAAACGAACTGCGTCCTTATGTTCATCGGAGAGGCAAATCTGCAGAAAAGCTTGTTTAACATCTGAACAAAATGCAATCTTGTTCAATCTGAAATTAATTAGTAAGTCCAAAAGATTTGGATTTAAGTTAACCCCTGGCCACAAGCAGTCATTTAAAGAAAGTTCATTATTTTGATGGCTACCCGCATCAAAGACGATCCTAGTTTTCGAAGTTAAACTACTTTCTTTCCGCACAGCCTGATGAGGCAAATAATATATAGGTCTATTTAAAGTATTTTCTGGTGCATCAGGATTTACGATGCTTATTATGCCTTCTTTTAAATAATCAGAAATAATTTCACAGTATTGTTGATGTAACTCAGGATCATGACTAAATCTCCTCCACAAATTCTGAAAACGCTGCCGCGCCAAGGAATAATTATCAGATAATTCTTCATAAAGTTTCCTAAAAGGTAGTTGCACTATGTAACGTCCGTTTTTAAAATCTACAGTGTCATTAAAAATTTCCATAGCCTGATCCTTTTCATGCACAACTGGATCATCACGAATACCAAGTCCCTCTAAATCAAAGAAAAGTTTTAAAGTACTTTGAAGAGAATCATTTTGCATAAGAAAACAATGTCCCTGATAAGAAGGTTGTATTTCGTTAAGCTTCCCGCATGCGATCCATCCGAATTCAGACTCTTTAAATAATAAATCATCGTTTATTTTATACGTATTATTTTTCAAAGCCTTAAAAAATAAATCAGCGCTTATAAGGGCATCTACCTCTGAAGCTTCATAAAATGATTTATCAGCTAAATTTAAAAATTGTGGAATTTCTACTTTCGAAATATCCAACGTAGTACACGGAATTAATCCTGTTATCTTATTTACAATTAAGAATTCAACTGGTTCATTAAAGGTGCAATCTTCATTTGAAATAAATGTATTCACTTTCCATTTAATATTTTGGATTGATCCATTAAGACATGTAACAGGCGTCTTAATTTTCTCCCTTTTTATTCCTAAACATTCACTTATGTTATTAGTAAGAACGCATATATTAGATGCGCTGTCTAAAATGGCTCGGATTTTTATTCTTCGATTATTGGCGTCACAGATATAAATCTCTGCAGTAGAAAAAAGTACACTTTTTCTTTTTTGTTTATTTTTGTTACTTAAAACACTCAATGCCTTCAATTCTGAGTCACCTTTTGCTGCATCAAGCTCACTTATGTTTGGTCTATGCGGCGTCACCGGGCGACTAGAAGTCTTGGAATGACCTTCATTACCCATACATATTAATTTATTGTGTTTCTCCCCGCAAGCGCATTTAAATTTCGAGAGACACTGACTTTTCTTATGGTTTTGCTTTAGACATAATTCACAGAGCTTATGTGAACGAATTAATTTTAATCTTTCATGAACACTTAATTTTAAGAATGTATCGCAAAGGAATATAGGATGAAAACTTCTACAAACAACGCAGTTTTTATTTTTACTTTCATTCGTCAAAAGAGCTTTTGATTTATGGGAAGGGGAAGAATTCTTGTTTATACTAATCTTACTTCCGGTTGCAATATTTTTATTTATAGATAACAATACTGATTCACGCTGCTCTAAAAATTTAATAAACTCCTCCAGGGTTGGAACTACTTTCGATTTATGAGATAGTTCGAAATTTTTCCTAGATTCTTTATCTAGTTTTTGAAGAAGAATATTTATTAGAAAAACATCACATAACTTGTTCTGTTCATACTTTAACACTTTCAAAGCGCGTAAATTCTTTTGTACACAATCAATCATACTTCTAATGTCTTTCGCATTTTCGCATTGAATCTTTTCAAAATTTAAAATATTCTGCACATGAATGTCAACAATCAGACGTTCATTATCATAGCGAGATTCCAATGCATTGTACAAAGATTCAAAATTATCAAAGTTACTGGCTAAATGCTTAGCGTCATTAGTAAGACAAGATCTCAGATAATACAATTTCTGCGAATGACTTAACTGAACATTATTTGTAATTAAATCATCAAATTGAGTTTTAAATGAACTAAATTCTTCATATTTTCCTGAAAATTCAGGCAAAACTAATGGTGGAATTTTAGTTTTGATTTGAAAATTTTCACTTAAATTACTTTCAGTAACATTTACTGCTTTTGCAGAATTTAACTTATTGTAAGAATTAATGAGAATTTCAATTCTTACCTCCAGTTTTTCTAGACGATCATCACAGTGGTTTAAATCATCATCAATAATTGCGAGATCATCATCCTTGATGTCGCTTTGTGCGTAGTACGCACTTCGTAGCTCATCAACTTTCTTCTGAAGAGCTTGAATATTTTTTAGTTTCACTTTAAGTTCAACGAAGTCCACATCATTATTTGCAGTCTCCATAAAATTTTCAAATCTAGTTATTTTCCCTTTTAGGGATGCTTTGCTTTTCATTAGAGTATCCATATCGCTGAAGTAACCTCCAGGCTCAACGGAGCCAGATGTTTAAATTATATTATCTTAATGATTAATTTTATCGACGGACCAGCTTCACTGCTTCGTTTTTTAATTATTTTATTATATACAAATATTTACAGTGAAGCGGAATACAATTTAATTGTGAGCTTCGTTTTACAATAATTGCTCACGTCCGGTAGGCTAGATTTCCTTTCTCCATCTGCCCCAATCGTAGGAGGCGATCCATTGGCGAGATTCGTTGGCGTAAAATGCGCCAACAGCTGCTATAACATGCAGATGTGCGCCTCGCATTTTGGTTGCAATCGGCCGCACCAAAAGTATATAAATATATGTATATATATATATCCACTCTGTTACTCAGCTCAGTAAGCTGAGTTTCTTTATTCTTATGAGTTTGTAAATTGTGCATTTTTTTGCTTTAAAAATGATTGAATTATGTTATTCTTATCTTTCGGTTAAGAGTTTTATGCCTTTAGTTAACCTGCGTGCAATAACTGTGGAATTATCAACAATTTAAAGTTTTCTAAGTGCGGCTAAGCCTAATTCTTGGTTATGATAGCGGCCATATTTGTTTACATTTGAAGTTTAGCAGAATAGTGGATTTGCTGCCAATCTAGAGAAATAAAGCTTCGCAACAGCAACGTAACGTCTCTTTTATTATTGCGAATTAAATTATACCTGATTCATTCTGGAATTATCATTTAAGTTATTAGCTGGTTTTTGCGTACAAATTGTAATTTTAATTGTAAAATTTTTTTAATTGTTTTAACTGTACTTGGTGTTTTATGTTTTTCTATATCTTTCAATTTTGAATGAAAATATTTTGAATTTTTATGCCTTTTTACCTTACCGCGAAATGAGAACTGAATTAATTAGTAGCGCATGCGCATTAGGTAATCAGCGCTGAATCGTCTATGAAAAACGGTTTCTTTTTTATTTGTTTAATTTATTTTGTTCATCTTTTTAGATTTATTATAGTATTTGAATAGAACTTGTGGTAATTTTTGAGAAGCTATAATTTTTGCGCACTCTGAGTTATAAAAATGAATGAGATGTAACGCTGTTAAGTGAATTAGCGCCGAAGTGTGACTATGGTAAATAAATATAGTGAACTTTAAAGAGTGCATTTATTCTATTGTGGTTTATGCGCTATCGACGAAGTAGATTTAATTCAAAATTCATTAAGAGTTAATATAATATGTTTAAATGAAATGCGGAAACGTTGGGTATTATTTAATATTCCGTACATGTGTTGTACACATGAGATTTTTTCACTTTTGTTAAGTCGCGTGCCACTAGCATTACAAAAGGAGGGTATGATCGCTAATAATTTTGGAAAGACGTACTTCAGAATGATTTGTTTTAAATATTCCATTCATCTTATTTTCTTGTTCTATTATTATTTCTGTTCTTCTTATTTTCTTATTCTATTCTTCGTATTTCAGTTCATTTATAAAAGTTTCGGTTTGTATAGTAATGAGCAAAGAAAAGCACCAACTGATAAAGTTTTTTATAAGGCCTGGAGTAAATACTATTAAATAAGTACTATAGAGTAAAAAACTAAATCAGTTTCGCTTATGGAAGTGCGTGATCACTAGCATTACAAAAGGACTGTATGATCGCTATTAATTTTGAAAAGATGTACTTTATGATTTGTTCTAAATATTTTTCTAACTTTAGGACAGAAAAGGAAATAAACCAAATAAAAAAGACAACTTAAATGATAATGAGTAAATATCATGATTATGAGCGCCAAATGTCCGGCGTTGACTATAATCTTATCTTGTTGATAAAATACAGAATAGACAAACAAATTAACCAACTTAAAAATAAATGAAAAGGAATGAAAACTGCGAAGCTAAAATTTAATAGACTACACTTGAGATTACACATCAGAATTGGAAATTAAGGTGTCTGTGACCTGCAGATTATACCAGGACAAATTAGAAGTCTTACACAAGTTGAGTTTCACTTCCATATACCAAAACAAGAATTTTTTTCATCTTAAATTACGAATTACAAAGCTACGATTAAGTTAAGAACTAGTTGTCGAAGTAAGTGACATAAACTCGGTAATATCAGACGAGTAAATTCGTTTTGTTATTCTCACACTTCTTAATTAACTTGTTAATTTACATACTCGAAAGCTGATCCGTATGATCCGGAAAGAATAAAATCAATTATAAAACCCATTCAAACTACATTGCTTTTGAAAACTGATTTAGAGGTGGATTATATTTCTACTTTTGATTTACCAGTAGGTTAAATAATCTCAGAAACAAATCTAAAATGCTTGAATCTGACTTTTTCTATCCATAAACGATTCAGGTTTAATCTTCAAGGGGTCAAATTAAAAAAAAAGTTTCATTTTCTGGTGTTAATATTGTTTTGATTCCTACTCTAGATTTGCATTTTAAAGCTCTGAACAGAAAAGATTTGGTTTTGCAATCCAAAAGTACAACCTAGTAATGAAATAGCAAAGTTTTAAGCATAAATCATGGGATTATCCTTCATGAAATATCGATTATTCCATAATTTTATATATTACCAGAAACAAATTCCGCAATTACTTTAGTTAAATAGTAAAATTTACAACAATTTCAAAAGATGCTTACTTGCATTTTGGCGTAATGATTTTGCATCCAAAAATATTTTTCTTTCAGCTAAAAAAATTAAGTTTATTTTCTAGGAGAGTCAGATTAAGACTATTAATCTCGCCGAAACATGCCGAAGATAGCAAACAAGAGAAAACCATTTATTATCTTTGAATAAGTCTTCCAAAGCAGAATTTTACTCGGAAAGTAAATGATGTAATTCATCATCGAATTTTAGGTACATAGTAGAATTTTTTCTCTCCCGTTTTAAAATTTATGTTCGTCTTGAGGTTGGATGTTTCTAAAACACACATTTTTTTTTTGCCTAAAACAAAGGAAGATTTCTTCACTTTGTCGTTCATAATTTGCTTTTATGCTACGGAAGAAAGAAACCGGTAACCTCGGATAAGGTCGTTTTATGACAAACATATTTTATCATTAAATTGTCATTGTACTTACTTTTTTATAAAGCTAATCATTTGCGCAGTAGCAGCCTAAAATAATTATCATAAATAAAAAAGAAAATGTAATGATTTTAATGAATTTAGCTGATGTTATTTTACGGGTCTCCCTAGTAGTTAATAAATGAATTAAATCTGCGTTTATTGCTTTTAAATCGCTTAGTTTGTTAAGTATTAATAGAAAAAATTAAAAAAAATTAATTACCTTGCTGCTAACGAAAATACATTCTGCGTGGAAGATAAAAATATTTTAATTCAGACAGTGGCAACATGTTCTTTTTAAATCATTCGAAATTCGAAAGATAAATATTTGCGATTTGCGGAATTGCAACACACGTCTTTAACATCGTTAAGTTTCCTGATGAAGTTTGAATCACATCTTATGCATTGCTAAATGGTAGCTCGAAGCTTTTAAATCGCTGAATATTTATTCAAAATTTTATTAAATTCTTAGAAAATGCGACGAGAATAAAAAAAATTCTAAATTCAAAATTCAAAATTAGAGCTTTGATATGCACATGTTCGGGTGGATGATTACGTGTGTTCGGAATTTTGTGGGTCAAGTTGCTGCTGTTTTTTGATAATGCGAAGGAATATGCTTACAGATTCTTCTTTATTTAATAGTAGAGATCTGAGGAAAATTAAATGTTTTTCTTTTAAACTCTAATAGGTTACGAAAAATTTTAAATTGTTATCTGAATATATCAGAGTTCAAGAGAGCTAAATGCCTAAAGGAAGGGATGACTTTTGGAGGACTTTCGAAAGGAAATTGGCTGGCGTTCAAGTTACACACGAGGAAAGTTTCGAAAACCAACCACGCGATCAGTCCATTCGTCTGAGATCGACCTCGTTTCAGATTCACAGGTTTAGCGGTCTTAAGCACTGGACCATTGTTGAGACTGCAAAATATGAACATTTTTGTAATGTTTTCCATTACAAATTAATTTTGTAAAGAAAAAAGCCGCCAGTTAAATACGGAAAAAATTGGTTATGCCTGAACCATATATAAAAAACAATTAGTAAAAAAACCCAAAGGGATGATAATTTTAGATTGTGCATATTATCAAATAACAGCTAATTTTCATAATGGGTGTAACACCGTGTAATAGTGTCGGAACTCCACCTATTTATATATGAAAACATCGCTTATTGACAAACATGTGAAAACATCAGTTATTGTGATCAACATATTATACAACAAATTTTTTAAATTGAAGTAATATCGCGAAATAAAACATAAATTCGCCAAATAAGGTCGACATAGAGCAAAGACATCGCCAACTGACCGTGATATGTCGCCAAGTAAGGGATTAAGTCGCAAAGCATCTTGATTTTGATTTAAGGCAACATTAGAATTCTGGAACTGCGTCCCAGAAAAACAATAAAAATTATATTAAGCCTGGCAACCTTCAATAAACGATAAACGGAACGAACAGGAAGAACTAAAAATGTCTCTTCAATTAACATTAATTATGAAGAATTTAATGCTTGAATGGTTATTGATAAAAATTAAAGCTGAAGATTCAATGACAGAAGAAGATATCTGAATTTCACTTTCTAAAACAAGTCCAAGCACATGATGTAATAAACTTTCTGAAGAAGATGAGGGCGAATTTGGTGAATTCCCTACAAACGCTGAGATGAAGTATGCCCTACGAGTATTAAGTCTAGGGACACAGCATCGGTCAGATAATTTCCAGAAACATTATGAATAGTTACAAAGTGAACTTTTGTTTAACAGTTCCAGACAATCCATTGTTCATGACTTTACTCATGACTTTTTTCTTAATTAAAATATTATGAAAGTAAAAACAAAGTGCAAGCTTAGTGCAACCTGCACTTTGTTTTAGTTAAAAGTGTAGGCTTAAAACAGTTTTTACTTCCTTGTACGAAGTAAAAAGGAAGTATTGTAACCACGAAAAATTTCGGGTACCATATTTCAACGAAAATATCTATTTTGATCGCTATCGAATGCAATTTAATGATGTTTTTGAGTGACATCCGTACGTAAGAACAGAATAAAAGGCTCTCCCTCCCCAAATAATTATAAAACTGGCTTAAAATGGATTCTGAAGAGATTTTATCGTGGCGTCTGTGCGTGCGTACTTACGTACGTACGTATGTATGTATGTATCTCGCATAACTCTAAAACGAGTAGCCTCAGAACGTTGAAATTTTGTACATATGGCTGTTATAACATGTAGATGTGACCTCGCATTCTGCTTGCAATCGGCCGCACCAAAAGTATATAATAAATATATCTATATATATCTCCACTCTGTTACTCGGCTTAGTGAGCTCAGTTTTATTCTTATATGTTGGTAAATTATGCATTTTTTGCTTCAAAATGATTGAATTATATTGTTCTTATCTTTCGGTTAAGATTTTTATGCCCTTAGTTAACCTGCATGCAATCATTGTGGAATTATCAACAATTTAAAAGTTTTTTAAGTGTGGCTAAGCTTAATTTTTTGGTTATGATAGCGGCTATATTTGAAGTTTAGCAGATTAGTGGATTTGTTGCCAATCTAGAGAAATAAAGCTTCGCAACAGCAACGTAACGTCTTCTTTTATTATTGCGAATTAAATTATACCTGATTCATTCTGGAATTATCATTTAAGTTATTAGCTGGTTTTTGCGTACAAATTGTAATTTTAATTGTAAAATTTTTTTAATTGTTTTAACTGTACTTGGTGTTTTATGTTTTTCTATATCTTTCAATTTTGAATGAAAATATTTTGAATTTTTATGTATTTTTGCCTTACCGCGAAGTGAGAACTGAATTAATTAGTAGCGCATGCGCATTAGGTAATCAGCGCTGAATCGTCTGTGAAAAACTGTTGCTTTTTTATTTGTTTAATTTCTTTTATACATCGTTTTAGACTTATTACAATATTTGAATAGAACTTGTGGTAATTTTTGAGATGCTATAATTTTTGCTCACCCTCAGTTATAAAATGAATGAGATGTAACGCTGTTAAGTGAATCTAGCGCCGATATGTGGCTACGATAAATAAATCTAGTGTACTTTAAAGAGTGCATTTATTCTATTGTGGTTTATGCGCTATCGACGAAGTAGATTTAATTCAAAATTCATTAACTGTTAATTCAATGTGTTTAAATGAAATGCAATGAAATTGCGTATAATTTAGTATTCTGTACAAGGACGTCTGGTGTACACATCAGATTTTTTATTTTTTGTTTTTTCTAGACGCAGTTCCAAGATTTTAATGTTGCCGTAACCAAAAACAAGATGCTTGACGATTAATTCCTTACTTGGTGACTTATCTGTGTTATTTAGAGATCTCTTTGCTCTATTTCATACATATTTGGAGATTTTATCTTTTATTTGGCAACACTGCTTCAGTTTCCAAAACGTATTTTATATTTTGATAGCATTAATATATTTGTTGACCACAATGAGCGATGCATTGTACATGTTTTCGTATACAAATTGTGGGGTTTCAGCAGTTTGAAAATAATATTTATATGTTTTATTGATATATGTGCATCAAATTTGATTGTTATTTCGAAGAATATTTTTCTCATCACTTAATGTTATCATTAGGTTTAGGTTATCGAAATAATCATGTACAAACCTAATCACATTAATCACATTAAGCAGCGCCTACTGTAGGCGCTTTGTATTTATATTCAAATTTGGCTTAAACATTTGTCCTGAATTTTCCACAAGCTTCGGAATTTGTATTCTCTTAGATGTTTAAATTTTACATAACTGTCAGGTTGACATATTAATAAACAGTTCTATTTTAAACCGTTGTTTGAGTCTGTACTTAAGAAGGGAATTCGTCTGTCGATCTTTACAGCTTTAGAGGTTGACGTTTAAAGTAGTATAAACCGTGCAGCGTGATTTCATGAATGAAACTTGAAACTTTTTTTTCTAATTTTATCGAGTATTAGCATTATTTCCATGAAGATTAATTTTTAAGAACGTCTGATGATTATTCATGATTCGACTTATATACTGACTGAAACTTAGTCTATGTTACCATCTTCTTTAAAAGACATATTAATGTTTTCAAAGGAATGTGCCATTTAAAAAAATCAATTAAATTCTATCAAATCGAATATTTGAATACGTAGGTAGCGTTATTTTTATGAATGATAAGACAAATAAGATTAATTTGATGTAACTTTAGAAATTAGAGTAATCATTAAAATTTTCCATGATCTGGTGATTATTTACACTTTAGATTCAAAACTGTTATAATTCACTCATATTTTAAGTCTTAATTATGCTAGTACTTATAATTAAGGGCATTAGAAATACTAAAGGAAATTTACAGATATCTGTCTTTTCAAATTAAAGTTTAAACAATACATATTTAGAATATTACTGAACAACTATTTTAACAGGAAAAATTCTGAGCATGATACAAAAGAAAAGTAACAATAAACATTTTTGCCTTTTACAATATTTTCCATTTTATGAGATATTTTCACTTGTGCGGGAGGTTAAATTCTCAATGCAAGATGTTTCCAGGCAAAAAAAAAAAAAAAAAAAAG
>KK113230.1:208710-219101 GCA_000611955.2 Stegodyphus mimosarum
GAATCTGAAAGGTTTTAGATTAAATTACGTCCAAAGGGGCGTTTTTTAACATTTTGTGGGATACATTTATGTATTAAATATCATGTGCTTCGCACTTAAACCATAAAATTCAGTTCAAGAGCAATATCGCAACATACTTTTAAATTGAGCATATCTTTAGAATTTCCGGTAAACAGTCTCACTCGTTGGCGATAAAAATGTTTTTTCTGTACAACGTTACCATTGCTCGCTTTGAAATCCTACAGTTTGTTAACCAAAAATTCGTTAAAGTTTTGCAAAATATGAAATCGATAATAAAACAAATTCCAATTTCAAATTTGGACTTCCAGATGGCCATATTCGCAGGAGAATTACGTCACTCAAAATTTGATGGCTGTAGGTACCGTTATTTTATCACAATGTGAGAAACATGCATACATTTATGAAGATTCTTCATTATTTAATTTCTTCAAATATAATACAGGGCGATAATATTTGGTGGCAACAATTCGAAAAGTGAAACGGACATTCAGAGTGATTCAACGCAAAATCGCAAAACGAGAATAATAGTCCCTCAGGAACAAAGCCCCTTTGGGCTAAAAAAAGTTTAAATTAACAGATTTCGTCTGCAAATATAATCATATGGTAATATATGAGTGTAGTACCAATTCAATCGAAAAAGCTGATTTATATAATTAAATGATGTCAAAATGTTAATTTACTTCTGAAATAAATTTAATTGGAGCAATAGTATAATTTAGCAAAATCACAAAAGGTCAAGATGTAATTTGCGAAAAAGAAAGAATGTGTTCTTTCCAGACTGTGTTTGGATGAAGTTTAAATCAAGGTCAATTGGAATGTTCGAATTCATCAAATAAGTATTTATTTTTATTTATTAAATGCGAGCCTGTTGGCCACTAGGTCATTATGTCGGGTACTAGTTTTGGAACCAAATACTCTCATGCAAACTTTATACAGACACCAGTTTTTAATTTTTTTCTTAATGAACATTGCATATAATGTACAAATGCAGATACCCAAGCTTCGATTTACAAAGGGATAGTTACAATTAATTAACTGAATCTGTCGCGGACTGCAATATATTACTACATATTATAGCTATAAAATTATTAATTTTTTAATACATTTTCCTACGTTCCCCGATATCATATCAAAATCACCATAAACATACACAAAAAAGCTTTCTTTTAAACTGAATAAATATTTAGCATTCAAATAAAACTCAGGTTTGCATAATCACTCTAGAACTAAGAGAAGGTGAAGGGTATTTACGACTGCCGACTTCAAGATTCTTCACAGTCAAGAAACAAAACAAATTTAACGATGCAGTACGATGAACACATGAAACCTGTCTTTAACACAATCACTTTAAAAAGTATTTCTCTCGCCTTTTTAGCATGCCTTCATGTTGCAATAGTCAGCACACTCGGAGCGTATTCGAGAGGTCCGTGGTTCGAGTCCCGGCGAGGATATTGCTCATTTTTCATCTCTCCTCTTTTCAAAAAATCCTAATGATTCTACAGTGGTGCCCGAACTAAAAAAAGTGGCGGGTAATGATTCTCCACCACCAGTATTTGGCGATTGGGTCCCCTAATTCCCAGTAGCCCTTTCAAAGGGTGAGTATATAAGATATTTCTCCCGCCTTCTTATCATGCCCTCCTAATATAATAGCCAGTACACTCGGCGCGTATACGGGAGGTCCGAGTTCGAGTACCGACGAAGGCATTGCTCATTTTCCCCGTCTTCTGCTTCAAAATAGCCTAATGTATTTATAGTGGCGCTAGAACTAAAAAAGGTGGTGGATGATGATTCAACACTACCGAAATTTGGCAATTGGATCCCCTAATCCCCAGTAGCCCTTTAAAAGAGGAGTATACAAGATATTTCTTCCACCTTCTCAGCATGTCTTCGGAGTGTAATGGCCAGCACGCTTGGAGCATATTCAAGAGGTCCAGGGTTCGAGGCCCGAGCAGGGCATGGCTTATTTTTCATGTCTCCTACTTAAAAAAAATCCTAATGACTCTACAGAGTATTTCTCTGGCCGTCTTAGCATGTCTTCGTAGTGTAGTGATCATCACGCTTGACGCGTATTTGAGAGGTCCGTGGTTCGAGTCCTGTCGAGGCCATTGCGTATTTTTCATGTTTCATACTTCAAGATAACCTAATGTCTCTACAGTACATAGCATGTTTTGATATTTTTACTATTGTCCACACAATTTTTCACACAGATAGATTAACACAGCTCGATATCTTCATGTATCCGGGAACACCTGCTGAGAACATCACACAGCTCGATTCATTTTCTTCTCTGGTGTTTTATGACTTACTGTGCTTGAATTACATTACACACTTATTCATTACAGCATCACTCTGTTTTCTCTTCTATTTCTAGATATCTCCAATAAAATGTTCTTTCTCCATTCATTCCGTGCACATTCTTCATCTAGTGAACTCTCGCTGTTCGTAACTAGAAGGAATCATTTTTTAAAATCTGGAAACTGGGACTCTTCTCTCGTCTTTCCAAGACATTTTCTCTAAACTACGTTCTTTTTCCTTCACATCTTTCAGCGAGTGCTCTCTTGCTATTTGTAACTTGTGGGAATCGTTTCTTAAAAATCTGGAAACTGGAATTCTCCTTCATCTAAAACTGCAGACTGTATTCAAAACAAGTAGCAGAACCCCAACCCTTTGCTGAAAACAAAAAACCCATGTTTTGTTTTTCTTCTTCATTACTGTTAACGCCATATCAAACTCAAACCGAGTAGCTGACGAAAAACTCTGAATATGCAACTTCAAACAAGTAGCTCACTGAAACGCTTCCCTCTTTCAGCCCAAAACTCTTTTTTAACTTCTCGTTAAATTAATAATTATATCGTCACGACCGACGCCTCATTTCAAACTGGTGAATCCGAGGCTCTTACGACCTTATCCCAGCCAATAATAACTCCGTAAAAATTTGAGTACACGTCGAACATCCTTCTTTATTAATGGTGTGTGAAAACCCCAGGGTACTCTCTTGTTCCTGGGACAAAATAGAAGACAACACGCCCCGAAAAACGTCTCCTAAAATGAACAATACTTTGTCTGCATATTCTGTTTGTATCACATATCAAGCAATGCATAGTAAAGACTGATGCCTATTTTCATTCAATTCTTATTTTACAAAGATTAATTTAATTAAAAATACCTTATTTTACAATTTGCACAATAACAATCTTAAATTTCCTTTCAAGTCTTTATCGAAACGCCGTTACCACAGACAATCCAGTGGCCAAGATCTCATTAGGGAAAGGAAGACAATTACACTGTCACCAGAACCCACACGGAAAGCAAAAGGGTCCTATTCTTTGCCTCTTAACTCATATTTAAGTTCATATTTTGTCGACAATTTTCCTGCCAAGGAATCCAGAGTTAGAAAAACCACCGAGACCAGAATTACTGCATAACAATTAGGGTGCGTTCTCTCCAGTATTTTTCCACAAGACAATTAAAATGAGATAATGCTTGAACAGCTGTCATATTTCGTCCAGTTGAATAAAAATGAACACAGAAGAGTCAACAATATTAAAATGAAATAAATGCGCACGGAGACGATCAATCTACAGTCTATAAGTGGCCACCGCAAATGAACGAAGAGTATCCGGAACAAGATGAGAGTTGGTGCTGAGGACACTCCAGGATTTAGTACAGGAAGAGTGAACAGACACGGTAAAAGAACCATCTGAGGTATCTTTTAATTTCCAGTTTTGAACAATGAAAGGGCAAATTTCTATTTGATTTTTGAATTAAACTGCAACCTCTCTTTATAAAAATGATCCGCATTCTCATTTCTCTCAACACCACAAGGGGAGGTACCCACTGGAAGGACACTTTAAGCTCAATTCTCTTAAATAGAGAGCTGCACTACAGCTGCACGAAAGGGCTTTATTCTCCTGATTACGTAATAAAAGCTGAAGAGCAGATGTTGAGTTGAAGAGGATCACAGCGCTCTCTAAGGATTTCTGGAATACTGAAAGTTGCTGAAGAGTTACATAGATTGATTCCAGGTCAACACTGAAATGGAAAGTGAAATTTCTAGCTAGCAGATAAAAATAGAGAAGCACACAAAAATACCAGCTCTGCATCTCGAGTAAGTCCAGAAGGGAACCATCTGTATAGATGTGAAGCCATTCATAAAATAGGATAGCGATCGTGGATAATTTCCAGAGCATCCACACGGAATGCTTCACTGACAAAAGTCAGACTGCCGTCCTGAAGCATTCACACAGAATGCTTCAGGACGGCAGTCTGTATTTTTGTCAGATAAATATCATTTTTCATGAAAGAAATTACTTTACTCGACTTCTAAATGATTATTAAATATACTTACATTAAGTGTTTTAGCGTATTAAAAGAAATAAAGATTTATTTATCTGTAAGAAATCTATTTAAATAAATAAAGATTAATAAATAGCAATAAATAATAAATAAAGATAAATAAATCTAATTAATAAAGATTTATTTATCTGTAAGGAATAATTAATAAATTTATCTGTAAGATTTATTTATCTGAAATAGAGATTTATTTATCTTACGTACGGTTTTCAGCTTTGTTATTTGAGACATAAATTCTAAACAATGGCAAGAAAGTGAAAATAGTAATATTTAGAACATGCGGAAAGTTTCATAAAATATATCCTTAGTAAGTTTCGAGAACAGAAATGATAAAAATTGCATTTGGGTATGCGCATGTGACAGAAGGAACAATTAAGTTATTGATTATTTAAATGAGAAAAATATAAAGGACGCAGTTGACCTGCATATAAAGCTACCTACGTTGTAGATTTATTAGGTTATTTGGAAGCAGGAAATGTGAGAAATGAACAATGCCCTCGCCGGGACTGAAACCACGGACCTCTCGAATACTCGTCGAGCGTACTGATCACTTCACCAAGGCAGGCGAAGAAGGCGGGAGAAATACCTTATAAAGATATTTTCTGACGCTTCTAAAGATATTTTCTGACGCAAAAGAGCTAATTTATAAAACGGTCTCATACATATGAGCTTGAATGATTGAAGATAATTAAATGAGTAAAGCTACTGCTTCGAGGTAAATTATGTAAATATATTTTCTTTTAACTCAGACGTCATGAATTATCACATTTTTTAAATGTTAGGTTGTACATATTAGGCAGCTATGATTATAAGAAGTATATTTTAAACAAAAAACAGAGTTTTATATGCGAGTGAGTACAGTAAATATTTGATTAAAATTTCAGTTAAAAGCTAACGTAACTCACGTACAGTTCAACAACATTCAATGCAATTTAATTTAATTTTAAGCGATACGTAGGAAGGTAAAACGTAAATACTAATATATGCTGCTCTTGTAATCAAGGGATTTAAGTCGTCCAAGAACTTTTAAATTAGTTTTACGATTTATGGCTTCTTTCCTAATCTTCCAGAATTACTCATTTTACTTAAACTAATCCTAATGAGCATCTCGCTTTCGGTATATGGAATTAAAATATGGAAACTGAAATCAAAGAAGTGTATATATTATGTGAAATGAAAGATAAAGTACTAAAAATTACTAAAATAACAGAAATAGGCAACTACTTCTTAAAAAATTGCTAAGCCATTATGCCTAAAGAAGCCTAAAGTAAATGCAGTCAAGTGCTGATTACAAAAAAATGAATTTTATAATCGTTCAATTACACTTTTCTTGTAAACTTGTAGACATACTTATAATCGACAAATCGACTTAAAGAGAGTTGTCAAGACAACATATCTGGGAAACGATAATGAAAAATCAAAATAGGTGCTTTAGAAGAGGAATGAAAGAAAGGAATATTATCATAATTCAGTGAGAAATATTGGATAAAGGAATCGTTTATATTTAATTTTACACGCCTTAGACACCATTATTAAGATATATACCTAATTATACGAAAAGATATTTGCTATATTTTAATAAAAATAAGTAACCTGTCTCACGCAGAAATTCATTTGCCATTTATAAAACCATTAACTGCTGTAGACTGTATTGATCGAAGTAAGAAATATAAGATTAAAATAAAAATCGTGACTGAAACTGCGAATTTTATGATCCACTTATGGGTAGTAGAGTCTTAAAATCTATTCTAGGGTCGTAAAAGTGTGCCGCTTGTATGTACAGAGTATTACCTTTCTCTTTCCCATCAGAGCTATAAAACTGAAGAACTTCTGTGAGTAGCGGAGGTATCCCAATTATATTTTCAAACCATTGGCCGTTAAAGTTTAATAAGCTTAATTCAGAAGCATAGTGATGCATTTACTGTAAAGACTTGTGGGAGTCGGTGGCATTGTTATGGTTCCCAATTGTTCCCGAGTTTTCTTGGAAAAGATAAAGAAGACAAATGGAGGTTCGTATTCTTATCACGGCAAGGTACTCAGATAACTAGCATACGACAGCAGAAGCATAGATGGTAATGATTTCATCGCCGATATCGTATTGGTGATCCATCAAACTTCCTTGTCCTAAAGTGGTAACGATGTCCCAGAGCGCAAACGAAATTGTTTCGCGATTCCTAAGAAGAATAGGAACTCAATTATCGTTCCCCAATTTCCCTCGAAAATTCAATTTTCCATCGTGTTTCGATAGAATCTAATTATAGGGTAGGAAGGATATCAATTTATGAGCTTTTTTAACGTTATTTGAGAATTATTGGAAAAAATAACTTCTGCGATATTCCACACTCTTATCAGCTATAAATCTTTTCAGAGTAAAAACGGTAAGCTAATATCCAAAAGAGTTAAAAAATGAAAATAATATTAAATGTTTTATTAACCAAAACATATGTGTCAAGCAATTATTACATATATTTAAAAAACGAAAATTGACGATATAAACATGAAACTTGTTATTTATGTGTTTTTACATCTATTCACGTTTTATGGAAATCCTTTAAAATGAAATTGAATTTAGTCCCAGTCCAACTATATATATTCTGCCTTAACTAAAGCAATATAAATCTAGAAGTATATTTAGAGAGAAATTGTTTATTCTTAATAATAATCATAAGCTAATATTTAAATCTAAAATTGAACATGGAAACTGTTCGTACCTATGAACCTCGCCTGCACGCAGATGCGTTTATTTTATGATGTTAGAAATACATTTCTCATGATTTAGGGAATTCAAAACGTGAAACTATCGTTTACTGTCATATTATTGTAAATCAAGGAAAATAAAAAAAAATCTGTCAGGAATCTCTAGAGATTAAGCAGTACATAAAGAATTCTTCAAGATTCTGTTCTAGAGTTGTAGATACTGACTTCAGAAGAAGCGACTACAGACAAGAAAAACCAAAATGTTGTCCACTCTCCATTAAAGATTGAGTGAGTACGTCAAATAAGTACGAAGGACCATCGGGAAAAGTTTCGTTAAAGGAGAGTATAGAAAGATTTCCTGTTCTTTTATCTGTAATCCTCCTTCGTGATCAGGTAACCGGTCGCTTGGCAACGCCAGAAAAAAGTGCAGCGTCATCGATGATTTCGATACGATTCAGCAGAGACGAGAAAAAGTCTGGAACGTAGCAAGTCATGTAAAAAAACGCCTTAAGTGTAATGGATATCCTCAATATTAAGAAGGCCAATGAAAGTTCTCGAAGAAAGTCTGCAATTTCCTCTCCGAAAATGACTTTTCTTAACATTGGGCTACCGAAAGCACAGTACAAGAATAATTTCTTTCCTTTTAGAATTTAACATAGAAGCCAACATTAATTTCCCCCCTCCCCACAAAAAATTGCTGAATACTTTACATAATTTCTTATTTAATAAATTATAAGAGAAAAAAATTCTTTTACATCAGCTTAATTCTTGTAAATTCTTATATGATAATGAATTGAAAGAAATAATTATATCACAATCATTTCGAGTCGAATGAAATTTCATATATTGTTATTTGAAAGTATGATTTAAACAGAGCTTAGAGCTCTCACGGTTACGGCGATATGGTAAAATTTTGAAATTTTCGGAAGGCAACATCCAATTTTTTTTCTACGTATTGAAAAACCATAGATAACATTGGAACGATACACGTATGATACAAATTTCTGGAATAGCAAAGAAGTCATTGTAAAGGCCACGGACCTCTCGAATAGGCGCCGAGCGTACTGACCACTACACCACAAAGGCATGCGAAGAATGCGGGAGAACTACCTTATAACTCTGTCTCCAAAAGGCTGTTGCAGCACTTGACGAACAAATGTGGTGATGTGTGGAGGAGCACCATTTTCCAGCCACGCAGTGACATGAACGACATTTCGATGCTGCAATTCTGGAATAACTTAATTCGGTAACATTGCTGTATACCGAGCACTTGTGATGCAGCACGTTTCCACACCTGCTGAAGTGACCTATTCAAAAAAGTACAGACCAAAAACGAATGTGCTTGCAATGTCCCACCACACAACTCCTTTAGCTTAGTGAAAAGGTGCTGGTGCACATTTTGAAGCTTTCCGTCAGCCTAGTGAACGCAGTTCTTGAAGTTTACTTTCCCAGTTAAGGAGGAATGAGCCTCATCCGTCCAATCTTCATTATATCTGATGAGGAAAATTCGTAAAGTTGGCGCGCTATTGCTCGTCTCCAGGTTGCAACATCAGGACACGCTGGAATCGATAAAGAAATATTCGCAAAACAGAGCGCAAAAGCTAGAGGACTGTGGTTTCGATACATCTGTAGACCACGCTTCCCTCAGTATGCAATGGACCTGCAGTAACTGCATTATGCAAATCCGCAACAACTTAAACAGGAATACATGATCATCCGCACATGTGATTGCGGTCTATCACATGTGCATCCAGTTTCTTTAAATTTGTTTTACCAGAATTACGTATAACAGAATATGCGCCTCGTTTTAGCTTATGATTTCGCCCACGAGCTCGCACTGTTTGGGAAGCATTTTGCATGTTCAGATCAAACAGCTTTACCAGTTCATCTCGTTATTTCTCGTAAATGTTACTTTGTTAGCACTTTCAAACATCTGGTTGGAGAAACAATCTTCCCACAGTGATTACGCTTTTCTGCATGAAAATCTCTCCATCAACATAATGTGTTATTTCGATAATTTCTACCTATGTAACCCTTACACTGACCTGTAAATTGTAGTATCACGTAGCAAAATCTAGAGAACATCAACCACATGTTTTGATTGATTGCAAAGCAGATATAAGATGTATGCGATATATAAGTGGTTATAGTATACCGAGGTGCGATGATGCCAAGTCTACGTTTTGTCTAAGTTTAGGGAAATTGTGCACAATCTGACAATACAGAAACTATGTCGTCTTTTCTGGTACTCTCGATACTCGATGTTTCTAGAAAATACCAGATGTACGAAACAGGTACATAAGCAGCCAGCCTGTTATCGGAGGATTATGGATATACGAGAGAAATGAAAAGAACTGCCGAATAATGATGGTGTTGTAATAGTGCTATTCTTTTCGCGGTGAATAAGCGATGTCGTCATGATTCTGTATCAAAAAACCGAATAGTTTCTGTTATGTATATGGGGAAATGACACTGTGAGCTCAATGAAAAACTTTGAACCCACTTATAAGAAATCTAAGAGTTATAATCTGAGTGCAAAACTGGCGATGAAGACAAAAACCTAGGTTCCCGAAATTTGCTGTCATACTTGCCTAGGAGCCTTAACAGGATATCTACGAGGTAATCACGAGTCTATGAAGTTTGGAGTGCTAATGATTTGGGGAGAACCTCAAAATTATGTTGATGATTAAAGATTTTCCACAAGCAACGCTTTGCAGATAGTGTTCTGTGATTGGTGTGTCTACTACATATCCTTGTGAATTATGCAAAATGCGTTAATGCACCTCCTGTCTGTGTTGCCAGCGGTCCTTTAGAATGCTTTCTTTGCAAGTGTTATACGCTGGCAGTTTCGCTGGTTTTACCCTGGCAGATTATTCGTTTATTGGAGTTATTGAAGTTTTGATATACATATAAAATTATATATATAGAAAAAACTTCTTCAATATTTTACCAAATTTGCAGCCTATACTTTATGGTAAAGCCATCAAAATGTTTACACTTTGCTTTGATTAATTATTCGTTATTGGATGTTTGCATATAATTACATAACAGCAAAATTTATCTCAGCTTAATTTCAGTTTCGAGTGGAAAAAACTGCAATTTTGTATAATTCTTTAATGAGTATTTTATTCAGTTTGGTGAACGGATCTGTATTGCAAAATAAACCATTTGTTTTCGTAAAAGCAAATGTCTTTTTATATGTAATGCATGTAAATATATAATCCATTTCTTTTAATTTTTAAAATTAAAAAAAATATAAATAAAATATAAAAATTGTTTCTTTGTTTTTTTTCGAGTTTTTGAAGTGTTTATTGTTTATT
>KK113230.1:219290-276733 GCA_000611955.2 Stegodyphus mimosarum
AACTGAATTACAGCTTTAAGCGCGTGACATGACTTCAGATTTATATGAACTTTGTTTTGTTTTTCTACTTTATTTAAATTATATATATATATATATATATACTATATGTAAAGTTCTTTTGGCGGAAGATAAAAACAATTCACGTTCTAAGTCATAGCCGAAAATACTGCTATAGTTCGACTGTCTCAAACGCAACGCTGGCTGGCATTGTGCCAAAACACATATACTCGTCCAAAAGGGGTGTTATTACTTGCTGCGATGTGAAAGTCTTCTCTTCTCCGGAAAGAGATATGCTAGAAAGAAAGAAAGTCCCCATCCTTCCATCCTATTTTGAGAATAATTCGGTCCAAATGGCGCATGCGTGTTTGCGTTCATGGTCGCGGATAAGGCCGTCGAACTGTACCTAGATGATTGGAAATTGCGTCATAGTGGAATGATTAGATGGAATTTTAGAAGAAGCACGACCAGTTTCATAGTTAAACATCATTTATTTTTGAATGGCGAATTTCGTAACTCATAACTTCATAACTGATAGAAGACTAGGGGTGCTAAACACGCCCCATAATTTTAGATATACAAATATATTTTAAAAAATGGCGAATAGCCAGCAGAGGCTGAGCGAGACGCTGTCAGCAGGCAGGCAAAGAGGCGAAAGAGAGAGAGACTACGCAGTTATTAGCTGTTTATACTAGGTAGATGCATATGTGCAGCTAATCTGCGATTGGTTAATTGTAAGCTTTAGTTCTCTTTACCAAGCAGCGTTATCTAAGATGGAAAGATTTGGAATTTGGGAAAAGAGATGAACTCGGGATAACATAAAATTTAGGATAGCAAATTTTGAGGTTGCCAGTCATTGCTTAGCTTAGCCATCTTTTTTTTATACCTTACACACACACACACACACACACACATATATATATTATACACATATTATATCAAATATTTTGGAGTGTTGAAGATGCATGCAGATGGCCTAAAGATGAAGCCACAGTCAAACCAAATTTAAATATTCCTTTTTGTTGTCATTGACAAACATCTTCTAACCTACACAGATAAACTGGCGCAGTAATATCCTGTTCTAGAGCTTTTTACTCTTTCTAAGCAAAGAGAAGCAGCAGCGAGTTTAACGAGCAACAAAAACAGAAAGCAAATGTGACGTGTTTTTAAGACGAAAGTTGGTGGGTTCAAAAGTGATTTGAGTTTTAGTTCACAAGATTTAGCTTCGATTCACCATAACTAGTTAATATATAAGGTTCTAAATCTATCATTGTTAACCTTATGTAAATCATTTACGTCCTGAGAATTTTGCGAGAGTCATATGATAGCAATTAATATTGTAATGATACAATTAAGAGAGGTTAATTTCAGTAATTACTATTTTTAGAACAGTATAAAAGTTCTAGTTAATTTACGTGTCCTTGGCTACTAGAAGGACGTTTCTAACGACTATTCTCTGATCTTCCTACAACTATAAAATATAACTGGGCTTTAACTTAAAATGGAAAGTAAGAAACTAAATTAATTTTAACTAGCTAAACTTTAGCCGAAGCTGTACAAAGCTAACTAACCGAGGTGGCCCGTAATTAAACCTCACTGGCCAATACTAACAAATATGTAAGACTACGGCCGTACATAGTAAGATAGACTTAAAGCAACGTCATGGCCCGAAAGCAGAACACGCTCTACTGAGAACTTCTGAGCTCTTTTACTGAAATGATTGAACATCCCATTAAATAATTCCTCTACTTCATTTACATAATACGCGATACTGAAATCTTATTTTGGCAGGACGTTGTAAGCGGAAAACAACAATTTAAAGGAAAAGTTTCAAAATTAAAAATAAATATTCGAAAATTAAAACAATCCCTACGCAGATGGAATAATCAAATCAAAATTGTGGGTTAAGAGACTACTGCAAATTAAGCTTGAAATTTTGCTTTAGATATTTTTAATCTTACATATGGGTATACAGGTGTATTTTTTTATGATCTGTTGGTTAAAGTATAAATATAAATTCACAGAAGGCAAATGCACAGGTAACTAGAAGAAATACGTGTATCTCATTAACAAATATGTATATATATTCGAATTAAGATTACATATATGTGTATTCTACATTATGGCTCCAAAAACGGATATCTTGGAGTTTGAAAAACAGCATTTTCAGATTTTGGAAAACTGCAGATTAGCACTGCATCGCCAGATATCTTTATTTTTTTACGTCTTTCTTAGTCTGCCTATTTATAGCGTTTCAGTAGCTAATTTTGCTTTCATCGTAAAATTTTATATGAACACGTTGTTAAATAATGTTTGCCTAAAGTTTGGTATTGTACAACCTTGCTCACGAGTACTGATATTTTGTCTAATATGTCAAATTTTTAAATCAGTGTCGAATGGGCTAATTTGTTATGACTAGAATGCATTCATAATTTCACGGGGAATGTGTAGAGTCATTAGGTAATTTGAAGCAGGAGACATGAAAAATGAGCAGTGCCCTCGCCGGGACTCGAACCTGGATCTCTCGAAAACGGGAAACCCTACATGACCTCATTGGAAGTTGAATCCGGATCTTTAAACTACTGCTGTAATATATTGATTACTGCATCATAAGAGCATATGGCAAGAATGTTCTGTAATTTCTTAGAGCAGATGAAATGAAACTGACATCTATGGGTTTTATTACTGCAGTGATCGTTTGTGAGGGGTGTGAATTAATAACGATTGTGCTAGGATTGTGCTAATAATTGTCATGAACATAAATACTGTAAGACAAATCCGTGGTCGGAAACCGCATTTATGTTGGCTTAATATGTACAGACATTAGGTTATTTCAAAGCAGGAGACGTGAAAAATGAGCAATGCCCTCGCCGGGACTCGAACAACGGAACTTTCAAATACGCGCCGAGCGTGCTGACCGCTACACCACGAAGGGATGCTAAGAAGGCTTGAGAAATACCTTATAAATATACGTTGAACAGTAATGCTAAACGTGATCGAAGGTTTTGGACATATCAACGATATTACCTCAGTTTATATTTGAAGTCTTTAACGATGAAGCTTGAACATTGAAAGGTCTGACGTGTTGTTCTGGATTATGTTGGAAACTGAATAGTTCTGTTGCTAGAAAAGAGCATATTTTGGTGGCTGAAAAGAAGAATTGAATTTGTAGTTACTTTAACAAGGGTGTCCGCCGAAAACATCGCGAACGAAAATATCGCATGGCGAAAACGTCGTGTTGCAAAATATCGTGGGAGAAAATAAAGCAAAGAGAAAACAACGCAGTTGTAAAACATCGTGGTTTAAAATATCGTGGTCGAAAATAAAGCGATTCAAAAACTTCGCAGTTTAAATTCATTGCCGTCAAAAATACGGTGATAAAAAATAAAGTACCTATATATCATTGCATGGCGATAACATCGCACGCATGCATTTTCGGGTTTTAAAAGTTGTAAATGCATGTTCGCATAATGATTTGGGAGCGCAAGAAGGAAAGAGGAATTCTTTTATTTCCATATTTCATATTTTTGAATGAACTAATAAATGTTTGCTGAAAAATTAGGAAGGAAACTTAAGCATTTAAAAATTGAAAATGAGTAGAAAATTAATGCAACTTATAAAACTTAATAGAATTTTAAATTTATATAGTTAATTAGCAAAAGTCAATAATAAATTAGCCTTTTTTTATAAAGTTTTATTGATAATTTTTATGAAAAATACAGTCTAAAAATGCTTAGAAAAAGGAAGGTAAATAACTGCATAAGGTTACCTCTATAAAATTGCTTATTTAATTATCAGATTATTTTCTTTCACATTTGTTAATCTGATATTGTTTTAGTGAAAATTACATTTTGTTTTGTTTCCGTTTATTCGTAAAGTCTCGTTAACCTTTTCATGTATAGCGTGCAATCAATTTTTTGAATGTCGATTTATTAGTTATGACGAAAATCAGTTACATAATATGTCACTATGGGATTTGAAAAACGCATGTGTGCAATGTTATCGTCATGCGATGATTTGTAGGTACTTTATTTTTTACCACGATATTTTCGACGACGATGTTTTTAAACTGCGAAGTTTTGAACCGTTTTATTTTCGACCAGGATATTTTGTACCCCGATGTTTTAGAGCTGCGATTTTTTATCTTTGCTTTATTTTCTACTACGATGTTTTGTACCACGAAGTTTTCGCCTTGCGTTGTTTTCTCCGCGATGTTTTCGGCTGTAACCTTTAGTAAGACAATTAAGCATTTTTATCAGTCTGTAGTTTTAAGGAAATATAGCTTATTACTTGGAAAATGTAACAATTGTAGCTTCTTTCCAGACTGGAGATAAAATCGGACACCAGTTACTAAAATGGCAACTGAGAGGTGACTCAGCGAATGAAGACTGAGAACACGGAAACCATTGCGCTGACTGCTCCTCACTGTTTCACACCGCCAGACACGTTTGAAATGGTGCCGGGCGCATTCAACCTCACAGATTGGAGTAGATTTATTTTCAGTGAATGGTTTCGCTTCGAACTGAGCCCCGATGACAAGCGAAGATGTGTCCGGAGACGTCCAGGACAGCGACTGTCGTCCTCATCTGACTGTCGTCCGCTACACAGCAAATCCCCGTTTACAGCATGTATCGGATGCAGTCTCCCAGGAGGACATCTGACAACTCTTCGATGCAACCAGGTAACACATTCAGTTCCTACGACATTATTAGTGTTTTGGTTTCAATACATGTACACTGCGAAAAAAAAGGGGTATATTTTCCGTTCTACTGGGCCGATTGACGAAATTCAAATTGTGTTTCCACGTCTTGAAAGCGCGACGTAGGATATGTATCAGATTCATATATAGCATTGTTCTAATATAGGTATTTTAACACAAAATCGGACTTTTTTGAACTGACATGCCAATGTTTTTCCATATTTCCATTCTACGAGTTAAATTATGCCAAAATGCCAAGTTTTGTAAAACTCGCAAGAGTGGTTTTCAAAAAATTAGCTCTCAAAATTTTAGTTTCTCAATGTTAATTCAATTTGGTATATATTTATAAATATCTCTTTTTTTATTACATTCATTTGATTCCTTCTTTCACAGTTCGAAATTTAGGTTCACTCGAAATAAAATTCACCCATCTTTTATATTCATTTTTAAAATTTGTTTTTTTAAATAATTTTTATAAATTTTTGGGAAAACATTTTGAATTATAACCTATAAAAGTTTACCATCAACTTAAAGTAGATGTATTTTTAAGTATACTTGCAAAATATTAGAGCTTTTTATTCAAAATTTTCGAAGATATACGTGAATTTATATGTTGACGCGTTTTGAAATTTGGCATATTTGTTGAAAGAGATAATAACATCTAATGTGTTTTATGCTTCTTGATAAAATTATTTGAAAGTAGGAACGGTGTGACTATTCTGTACTCATGCATAATGTAAAAAGGTAGGAACTATGTGACTTTTTTTCCGCTCCTGCACAATGGAAGGGATAGGAAAATAGGTTGCCATATATTAAAAAGTGCGCCAAGTGAATTGTTCTTGACGCAAACTGAAAAAAATTCGCCAAGTTAAATTTTTGAATTTCTCCGTAAATTTCGCACCACATTTTACAAAATTTAGCATTTAGGCATAATTTGGGTCACAGAATCGAAATATGGAAAAACAATTCGTATGTTATTTCAGAAAAAGATCCATTTTGTGTCAAAATAACTATGTTAGAATAATTCTGTATATAAATCTACATATGCTAAGTTGCGATTTCGAGACATGAAACACGCAGTTTGAATTATGTCAATCGGCCCAGTAAAACGGAAGATATAGAACTGCCCCCTCGCTTCTTTTTACGCAGCGTACATCCCAACTGATTTTCGTCCCATTGGGATAATTCCTTCTAGATGCGTCGCTGTTAATGCTATAGAGTGCATCTTTTTGCCATCTAATCGGCGCTGCGTGCATTAATTGGTACTTTTTAATATCTCAGAATAAGCTCCAATCATTTGATTAAACAAAAGTATATATGACAGAAATTCAAGGGTTAGTGGAAATTTTATTAGTGCTTGAATAAGTAACATAACGGTTGTCTTTCAAAACCTCAATGAACTTAAGATAAATTTAGGCATCAAATATGTAGATACGAACGGTACGAAACAAAAACTAGGAATATCAGTAAAGTTAATAAAGAATATAAGCGTAATTGCAATTTAAAAAATTGTGTCCGATATATTAACAATACTGGTTATTTCTTAGTTATATTTAAATTTACGCTATTAGAAATTAAAGTATAATTCGTTTCTTTCGAAGAAACGCCAGATTCTCGTTCTTGATAAAAATGTATTTGCATTCAGAAGTTCCCATGATATTTTGGGGTACATTTGATGCTTCTTTCCTATTACTTGAATAGCTGTTGCAGTAACTTAGCCCTAACCAAAATCGAAAAATATCATCAAAATGTGCAGAAGTACAATTACCGAGACTTTTAACTCTGTTCTTTTAGATTCAGTCTAAGCTGATGATGAGCAAAAAAGTCGATTCCAAATGACAAGGGTATTTCCTTGTAATTCGAGAATTTTCGATTTAAGTGTAATCAGACTTATCCGTCTTCTTTTTTTAACCTTAGCGTTTACTTTTCTTTTTTTTTCTTTTTTCTTACTGCACTTGCTTTCGATTTGTTAACTGCCATAGATAAGTACTGGGTGGTAAAAAACAGAAAAACGGAGTACTTTACTTTTTATTAGGATTAGATGATTTTATCTTATTCTTGATGAGTATCTTACCTTTTATCAGAATTTAAGAACCAACTATAAAAATTCGATCTAACTGTGATAATTTATGTTTATTTTTGTATCCATTATTTTTGACAGATTTTCTTAAACTTTCTTTATAGTAACTTTTATTACTGCTAGAAAATTTATTGAACGGCTAAAATATATAGTAATTTAAATAATATAAGAATATCATTAGTCTTATATATATTTATAATGTGCTTCGTTCATTCAGTTTGCATTGTATTTCTTTTAAAGAAATTTTTCGTAAATTCTCTCTCTACCATAGATTAAACTTGGACGTGCTCGATTTATCAGTGCAAGTTGGTAAGTACCAGGTATCCAAAAATGTTCGTGCTGTAGTTTTCAGCGAGAAATAACGACCTAGGTATTTCGTACAAATGTATTTTATTCAGCAAAATAATCTAATTCAGCTTCAGTTATATGTTCCTAACACGTTGCAAGCTTAGTAATCCCGCATTTGTAAAAGTTATTGTCCCTACAGTCAAAAAAATTGTCCTATGGTCTTCGTGATATCATTTCAGTTTTGGGACCGTTCCTCATGCACATGTTTATCAATGTCCAAAATCTGGTGGTAGTCAGAAGAAGCAATGTTCGGAGAGTAATGTGGACGAGGGAAACTTCCCAATCAAGTGTGTTAATACCCTCCTTGGTTGCTTTCGTTGTATGAGGTCTGACATTCTCTTGAAGAATGATTACTTCTACTGACCAGTGCTGGCTGCTTCCGACGCAGTGCGTTTGCAGGACGTTTCAATTATGCGAAGTACGAAGGCTGTCTGAAAAGTTTCCAACCTCAGTATGTAGATGGCATCTCAAATCAGCCGAAGGGGAGGAACGTGTTTGGGTATCACTTGATAACTACCAACCAAAATTACAGTTATTTTAAACTCGAATTTTTTTTTGACAATTACTTTTGTGAGTAGATGTGAGCGATTTTGCAAAAATTGAAAAAAAAAAAAAACTGAGTATCGTGCTGTCATTAGATACCTGTTTCTAAAGAGTAATACGCATACCCAGATTAAAGAGGAGTTGGACATACTGTACAGAGAATCTGCACCATCATTTACTACTGTGAAAGTTTGGGCAGCTAAATTTAAACGGGGGCGTACCAGCTTGGATGATGATGAACGTTCAGGACGGCCAAAAATTGCAACCACTGAAGAAAACCTCACTAAAATCCACCGAATGGTGCTGACAACTATCGAATCAAGGTTACAGAGGCAGCAGAGGCTACTAGCATGTCCAAAGAACGTGTTTACCACATATTGAACCAAGATTTAGATATGCGAAAGCTGGCTGCACGTTGGGTCCCACGTTTCTCACTTTGAATCGAAAACGTGTCCGAATGAACATTTGCACAGTTCTGTTGGAGCAATAAATCGGAGGTTTTCGACTATTAATCACTGTACATGACAGCTGGATTCATCATTATAGTCCAGAAATTAAAACACAATCAAAACAGTGGATGAAAAGGGAGAATCGGCTCCAAAAAGTGCAAAAACAGTTCTTTCTGCTGGGAAACTGATGGCAACATTTTTCTGGGACAGCCATGGGATTGTCTCAATAGATTATCTTGAAAAGAGAAAACCATTACTATGCAACGTTACTTGAGAAGTTGAAGGCAAAAATCACAGAGAAACGGCCACATTTGCAAAAGAAAAATAATTTGTTTCACTAAGACAGTGCTCCATCTCACACATCATCGGTTGCAATAGCGAAAATCATGAATTACGATTTGAGCTGCTTGACCCCCCGACCTATTCGCCAGAGACAGCCTACGTATACCTCAGCTGTGATGGTTCAGCCTACGTATACCTCAGCTATGATGGTTCTGTAACTCTCTAGCAGTTCAAAATGCACAATACAAGCGATGGTCCACTAAACACAGAGCAGTACCTTATGTTGATGAATGTTTCATTTGAGCACAAATGATATAGAACCAGGGGACGATCATTAACATTTTGTTTTGCGGTTACGGTGTAAAACCCATTTCTCGTCGCAAGTTAATGTCTGGTCCAAGAATGGAGTTTGTTGTGGCGTAACAACAATAAAGAGAAAATGGTGAGCCGCTGAAGTTTGGTTAACCTCGGTTGTAACGTGAGGAACCCACTTATTGAGCTTCCATACCTATTCAAGGATGTACAGATACAACTGAATGATTTCCTTCGGCATTCTAAATCTTTAGTGAAATTTTCGTTTCGATGATGGTGAATACATCGCATTTTAGTTGGGGCTCTACTATAGAATTTCTTAGGCATTTTAAAGCGGGAAACATGAAGGAAGAACTGCTCTTTTACCAGTATTCGAACCAAGAATCACGCAGTTAATCAGTGCGAATCACTTCACTAGTAGCTGGTCTTAACCCTCACAGCACGCACACGAGAATGCAAAAATCCGTTGACGGCAAATAACCCTCAAATTGTAGATTTTCTTTCAACACCCTAACGAGTACTAATGTGCTCTGGATTCAGAAAGACGTTGGCTATTGATATTAATTTAGGAAAATGTCTGAGTTTAGTGAACTGCTCCATACAGGTCACCGCCGTGTTAATTACAGTGAGATCAACCGATGACTAGCAGCCAAATTTGCTTTAATAGTTTTGAATAATCCTCCACAATAATATAATTTTAAACCCACATAATTATAATGTATCCAACTAATTACTTTTAAAAATCTCTGCATCGTTATTTTAACTAATGAAAGATGCTTACAAGGTCATATAGGATGTGCTTGAAAATTATTTAGGAATATTCTTATATTTCGCACTGATTAACTGCGTGATTCTATACCAATTGCATATTTACACATAATGCTAAATATATCAATAAATACACTCACGTTTGTGAAAATTGCAACACCATGAAGGACTTACGCGAGTGAGCTGAAATTTTCAGGAAATGCAAAGTAGCGCATGATATGCAAATGATTAGAATTGCAAATCCGTAGCGCATGCGTATGCTGAGCAGCGCCCTCTGAACGGCTGATGGATCCGAATAAATAGACGGCTGTAGCGAGGCGTGTATGGTTATCCGTGGTTATCTGCTAGTGGTAAACGTTAACTCAATCTGTACTTATGCCTCGTCGACGAAAGAGAGCGAGATTTGAACAACTTACAGAGTTTGAACGAGGGAGAATCATCGGCCTTCGTGAAGCTGGATTGTCGTATCGTGCAGTAGCCTCTCGTGTGCAGCGTAACAGCAGCACAGTGATGCGCGTTTGGAAGCAGTGGACGGACGAGTGTCGGACAACTCGGAAATCCGGGAGTGGACCCCGAAATGTGACGTCAGCTCGCGATGATAGACACCTGGTCCGCATGGCGCGGACGGACCGTACAGCTTCCTCTAGACAATTGGCAGCACTGTGGTCAATAGCTACAGGTGTTTCATTGTGTGCTTCATCAATTCGTAGACGTCTGCTGCAGTGTGGACTGCGCGCACGGACTCCTTTATACAGGATCCCCCTAACGCACGACCATCGCCGCCTGCGGCTACAATGGGCCAATCAGCATAGAGACTGGCGTGCTGATTGGCAGCATGTCGTGTTTTCTGACGAATCCCGCTTTAATTTGTGGTACCATGATGGCCGCATTCGTGTCAGACGCTATGCCGGTGAACGCCACCTTCCGGAGTGCATTATCGAACGCCACAGTGGACGAACACCCGGAGTTATGGTCTGGGGCGCCATAGCATATCATAGACGATCTCAATTGCTACGAATTGTGGGCAATCTGAACAGCAACCGGTATATCCGTGAAGTTCTACAGCCCGAAGCTGTTCCCTTCCTTCAAAGCTTGCCAGGCGCTGTATTTCAACAGGACAATGCCCGCCCTCATACTGCTCGGATTGTTAAATCCTTCTTTGCAGCGCAGCAGGTACAGCTTCTTCCTTGGCCTGCGTGTTCCCCGGATATGTCGCCAATTGAACATGTGTGGGATGTCATTGGTCGGCGTCTTGCTCGTGATCCTCGTCCTGTTGCGTCTGCAGACGAACTTTGGGTACGCGTACAAACGATATGGAATGCTCTTCCTCAGTCAGACATTCAAACTTTGTTTGACTCCATGCCACGTCGTGTAGCAGCACTTATTGCGGCGCGTGGTGGCCACACAAAATACTGATTCTGATCTCTTGTTCTTGTTTGTTTGCTTTGAACATTTAATCATTTATTTGTACCACTACCACTCAGCTGTGTATTAAATTGCATTCAATTATGACGATTCCTTCTTGGTGTTGCAATTTTCACAAACGTGAGTGTATTTTAGCTAATCAGAAGTAATAACTAAAGTAGAAGTTATTAAAACTTATAGTAATGAAATTAGGACATTTTAACATATTTCTTTCTCTTTGTCTAAAAATTATGAAATAACAACAAATACACGAAGAAAAGAATCATATTTATTGCATCTTATTTGATTAAATAAAATATTCAAAACTAAAATTAAAACGAATAGAAAATAATAAATATTGCACTAAAAGAGTTATATATAACGGAATAAGAGGCATAAAAGTGAACAGAATTTATCATGGCATAGAGAATTTCTATTTTACAATACATGCGACGCGACATAAATTAGACAAATAAAAGGTCTAAATGTCAGCGGGTCCTCTTTGAGGTTTATTGCACATTTTTCACTACCTCGCGAACACTCAAACAGATTGGATATGACATCCAATATCTTGATCAACGAAATGATACAAATAGGTCACCGCGAAATGTTTGTATACGGCTGCTTGCAAATCGAAAAATAAAGCACTTCCTTCATTTTGCACTTTGGCAGCTGAGGATGATAGTTCGGTAAAACCATCGAAACTAGTCCTGTGAAAATTAGCAAATATAACGCTGATTTTTGCTGTTTCACTTCTAAATTTATACACTTCCTCCTTATCCGCATCCCAGATTTCAATATTAAAAAATTATCTTATTTTTGGCATATTTTCAGTGTTACACGCGACAGTACCTTATCAATATATGCGAGTATCAGACTTGTGCTTGATTATATGGGGATTTATATGCTTCATATTTAACTAATTAGTGATCACGAGCTGTAAAAATGAATGTTTTCACTCATAAAAGAATTCACTTATGAAACGCTGAATTTTATTATTGTTTATGAACAGAACAATACCTATAATTCAATATGATAACCAAAATTTTTTTTGCCAGTTAACAAAGTTTTCAACGAGGTTTCATGGAGTGCGGATAATTACTAACCGAAAAATTTATATCAGCTGTCAGAAAATATTGCAGTCTCGGCCGCGACTTTCTCCTCTATAATACAACATTTGTGTGAGTCAGTCGGGAAAGCAAGAAGGAAGCGTTGTCCAGTTTCACCACACCATCCATCCAAAAATCATTCTGCAGAAAGAACATGACTTACGTTATTTTCTCTTCTTATGAATAGGCTTTCTTCAAATTTCGAAATTTTGTTGCATCCACTTAGTAACTTTCGAAAAGAGGGTTATGTAGATTTTGTGACAAACGTAGGTTTAAAAAAGTTTTAAGCGGAATGCTAGAAAAAGAATGTCCGAGGGAGCAAGGGAATGCACGAGGAAGAAAGAAGCTTCTGTTGGAGTTGAAAGCTATTGACGAATGTCTGATGGTGATCTAGGGCCACCATAGAAGAGTCCGTAGAAATGATTGCCTAAATAATGAGCTGCATTTGAAAATTTGAACGCGTTACTATCAGCTAGAAAATATTATGGTACCTCTTAGATCAAATTGCACTGGAAATTTCTCGAGATTTAAATTTGATCCTACATTAAATGACTAGTCAGATAGATTGTTAGCTTGTAATATTATTTTAAGTTAATATTTCGAGTAGAGAATTACTAAAGCTAATCTGATTTAATTCAGTGTTCTTATCTGTATAAATTTTGGAGCTTCACCCCTTCTCAAAACCTCGTAATATTGGAGTCGAAACCTCGACTTATTGGAAATAGGTAGAACTCGCGCATTACTATAAAGTGAGTTGGTTGCACCGAAATACTTCTAATCTAATATATGTATCACAATGTGCCTATTCCTTGCTAAGGCATCCGCAACCGTGTTATCAGGAATTCCTCAATAAGCAGGAATTCGTTGGAATACAATATAATGATAGGAGAGCTAGGAACTCATTGCAACAGGGGTAAGAAGTAACATACATTAAGGGGTAATTTTAAAAATTTGTTATGAGAATTTTCACTGAACATGATTCTTATAAAGGGCCCTGTTATGTAAACAATGCCCTGCCTAAACGGATAGAGAGAAGCTGTGCGCACGTGCTTCCTCTTAACTATATAATGGAAAAAAGTATTTCGTAAATTTCGAATTTAAATAATTTTTTTAAAATAGTTTTCTTTGTTTATTTTGTCTATGTACGAAGTTTTAAAATGCTGCTTTAATTTTTTTACTAATTGCAACACTTTTTTTATAAATCGACAAAAGTGTCCGAAACCATATGACGAGGCAAGTTGTAACGTGTTGCAAACGTGCCCGTAATCTCGATTCATATAGTTAGGCTTTCTTCTTTAAATTTTAAGATGCAAATTACTTTGTTCTCATATGACGAGGCAAGTTGTAACGTGTTGCAAACGTGCCCGTAATCTCGATTCATATAGTTAGGCTTTCTTCTTTAAATTTTAAGATGCAAATTACTTTGTTCTATATAGTTTTCTTTTCCAAAATTGGAAAAAAAAATTACCCTCAAAGGTCACCCCTCTTGTTAAGGCTTCACCTCGGAAACAGTTTACAGAGGCCGATGCAAAAGAAATTCTGCCCTCCTAACTGCACACCCGAAACAGAAGCATTGGAAAACGGATATGAAAAGACAATAGAAGAAAAAAGAGAAGAAAGATAAAGGAAAGGAAAGAGGAAAGGTTAAATTAAAAAACTTGAAAAAAATAAAGAGATAAAATGGGGAAAGAAAACGATTTTGAATTCCAGTACAGATTCTGAAGTAGAAAAGTGGTTGCGCTTACCTTGCGGAAACGCCTACAGCCGATTTTGGTGAAAACGAATGAGTGCAATGCTCAGGAAAGAATTTATCATTTGTTTCTTTTAATTGCAATTTTTATGAAGACTGACTTTTATGTTAGTTAAACAATTTTATCTATGTTTTACTACAAACCTCTTGATATAATTCATCGTCTATATACTAAGTAATAATAATCACTAAATGTTTTTAAATATTGTTAGTATTTGCTCCAGGTCTGTTACAATTTACTTCAAGTCCGAGAAAAATTGTAATAGATTATTAGTTTTGATAAAATAGTTTTTGAGCTAAAATCAACGAATGGCCAAATATTTGTTTTGCGCGCATGTTGAATGAATAGTTATGCTGTAAATAACAGCAGTTATTATCAAAGAGTTATAAATGCATTTAAAAATCTAAACATTTTTCTGAAATTATGGCAACCAGCCCTAGCTTCCCTACTAAAAAATCAAAGACGATCATAGCCTTTGGAAACAAGTAGACATAGATTATCAGAAACAAGTAGGCGTTTATAAAGCAATTTTGAATTTCCCAAAGCGTAGGAAATGGGAGAAAGTTTCACGGGCAGATCCTCTCCAGATGTTTCGGTCTCTGAATATAAATGTGTAACCAAACGCCAAGAAGTACTTGCTTTCAATAGTATTCATTGCCGTAAAATAAAGAGTCTTAGAGCTAATATTGTATTTAGAAATCCGTTAACAGATGTCTAGAGAAAAAGCAGGTTTCTGATTTCAACAGGATTTGGAGGGGGAACTAGAATGTTTAGAGAAATATTTATATTAGATCTCTGTGTTTCCTTTAAAACGATTTGTATAAAGCCTTCTTGGATCTTAAGTTTACGGTGTTTCCAAAAACCGGAAAAAGGGGGTCTGATATGTTTCTCAGGAAATCTTATGGCGGTTAGAGAGATTTCCTCTTTGCAGTGCAAAGTGAAAAATCATAAACTGGAGAAATCCGAATATCTCTCGTAATGATCCTTAGATTCTGATACCCTGCAATTTTTCAATTAAAATATTTGATGTAATTATAAGGAGGACACAATAATATTTTATATGCTTAATTAAAATGCCTTAATTAAAATGCTATAATTGGTGATCATGTTGATCCCACATAATCCCACCTGACACCAGCCAGCCTTTTAATAAGTGTCGTTCAATTAAAATACTAAAATTCGTTTTCTGGATCTCGGATATAGGTATTTAACTCTTAAGTATCCGGAACACCGACAGTATTATAAATACAGGACAGGCTATTATAAATGTAATTAAAAAATATGCTTAGCTCAAGAGGCTTGGGGCCAAATGAGAGAATCTGAAGGGCCGTCGTCTCAATATTGAACGTCATATTAATTTAGGTAACACCAGAGTATACGTATACAGAGAACAAATAATAATTATATCCAAACTTGTACGGTAGTTATTTTCCTTAAGTCCATTAAACCAAATCATCACATTCATAAGAACTTCGACACCTCTAGATTTTAAAATTTCGATAAGATTGTTTACATAGATAGGAAATAAGTAGGAATTAGTCACTGCTTCTTATGATAAGCTAGTCTGCAACTGTTTATAAAGAAGCTTGGGAATTACTGAATCGTACTTTTGTGAATCATTCGCCTATAAAGTCCAGTGTTGCTTTATAAATTCCAATAAACGAAAGCTTTTCCTTAAAATGAGCCCTACAAATACAAATGTAAGCTTCCTTAAAATCGATGTAAACGACAGCAGTAATACACCTATTATCAAAGACGGCTTTATAACTTACCGAATGCGCAATACTGTCTTCTGTATAGCGATGTATTCCAAAATCTTCCTATTCAGGATGCAGGAGGTTATTTCTTTTAAGAAAATATTTTATTCTATCGTTGAATTTTGTTTCTATTCGTTCTGAAAATTCACTAGTTAAGGATATTGGTTGTATCTACCAAGATCAGGAGGAGATTTATTTGTTTTGAGAACTGATATAACTACCGCCTTCTTCGAAACAGATGAAATGTATTTACTTTAGATCTTATTAAAAAGCTATAACATAAAACATCTATCTCTAGGTACATTATAAGTGAGGAATTCCGGAAACATCCACTTGAGACCGGGATACTCCTTGAAGAAAGTGTTTCCCAATGATGACATGAGTTTATCTATAGTATAAAATCCGAGGTCTCGGATCTTCTTCTCACTGATTCTATTACGTTTCTAAGATTTAAATAAATATCTTTTGATCTGATAAATAATGTCGCAGGAGTTTGATCCTTGCAGGTTAATTCTACAGCTAACGGAAAGTGCAGCTTTAGGCTGAGTGAGTTAAATAAAGGATAAGTGACATAATTAAATCTAGTTTTGCTTATCATCCCTCTTTTGCCTTTAAATTACGGAGCATTGCAATTACAAGAATGTGAAGGACAACTAAAAGGTCAGTTTTCATTTCAGATCAAAATTGCAGTATGATGTCAGCAAATTGAATTTCTATATTTTGCAGGCTAGACAGTCAAGAGTACTCGGAATTATTTACAAGTCAGAGGTTAAGCTTAAAAGACTGACAACTTAGCTATGCTATTCTGAAATTTCTTGCTCGCTAACACGCAAACGCGTAGCATAGCGCTAAACCAGGTAACAAACAGAAGAGTTTCAACAGGGCAAGATAAGGTTGTTGATTCTCTCTCCGAAGTTTAGAATCTAGTTCCTTGTTTCCACTCACTTCATTTATATTTTCTGATGGGGTAGGCAAAATTACAGGTGCAGGAAAGTTTTAACGTAAGACATAACTTATTAAAAGAAACCTTTAAAGAATTATATTTGAATTATTTAAATTATTTTTTGCGTCTAAACTAATTTTTAGTTTTAGGCTTTGTAAAGAAGACAAGGAAGCCTCTGATTGTAAACAACGAATAAAACTTAAATTTAAGTAAGTAAACACAAGTGGTTTCTGTTGATCTGGAGATTAAAATACAAGGTAGCAGTAGTTCTTAGGAGGCAAAGCTTCAAGCAGTACGGTGATCATGATATTATTCTTAAGAATTCAGATTGAGCTTAAGCCATAACTGAGGTAAATGTCACGAAATGTGCAGTTGAGTCTTCTGCAGGTAATAGTTAGTCAACATAAAAGTTTTCTAGTTTCTCAGAAAACTTTAGACGTAGTCTAAGCTAGCGAATTATAATAATCAGAAAAAAATCGAAACTCTCCTAGACAACCGGTTTTCTTACATAAACATTTCTCTTATCATATACAGTTTTCCGAGCGAATATCCTGAAGTTTCCACCTTGGTATCTCTATAAAAACATTAACCTCTAGCGAAATAGAGGAAAAGACATTAGACCCGCCTCAAATCCTGAAATCGAATGGATTCATGAAATATTTATACCCCGGAGCAGGTGCTGACAACTCGAATTTTCTTTTACTTCTCTCCGAAAAATGGAAGTGTTTTTAACTTCAACTTTCATCTGCATCGTGTCGTTTTCTTTACATCTTTTGTCTACCATATGCATGCCGGTGAGTTTTTTGTGCTTTTAACTGAACATGCAGTCTGAAATGTATAAGAGGCGTCTGTTTGCGAAATCTATTACTATTCGAAAGGAAAATGGATTTCTGAAACTGAAACGCTCATGTGGAAATAGGAAGGAATGAATATATGTTGTTTTGATTCTTCTCTTTCAATACTTTGGAATTTTTGATGAAACGAAAACCAGTTTCGAATTTGCAGAATTTCAATGAATAAATTATTGAATGTTTCAATGAACAGAAAACTAATTTATTGCCATAAAATTCCAAGAACTTCTACTTGGGTTGTTTTTGGTACTTGACGTATGTTTTTCAGTCACCCGAGCTCACAGCAGAGATATCATCAAATGTCACAAAGCACGAAATAGCCATTAATACTTTTATGCAAATGATAAATTTTCCTTCTTATTGCAATCAAATGAAAGCATAATGTCTTTTAGATTTTTGTAAATAAAAACCATTACAATACGCCATTTTGTGTTTGCTTTAAGGGAACGTATATTATTTTAATAGAAGCACATTTTAAAAATTTATTTACTTCAAAAAGAGGTTGAATAACGAATAGAAAGAAGGAGAAGAAAAGAGCAAGGACAGATGTTTGAAGCCAAGAAAATAAATCATAGGTTGCTTTAAGGAGATTACATTTCTTAATGCAATAGCATTATATTAATTGATTACGATATCATGTCGAAAAGGCCAAAAAAATTGACGAGAAGTTGTTTTTTACATTTGTTCCGAAAACTGCTGGGTTTTGATTCGTAGAATTATTTCCTAAGATTTTGAAATATTGTGCATATATAATTGATCTATTTTTTATTTGACAGACACCGTTGAACAATCTATCCGCTGTAATCTGATCCAAATTTGACAATTTATTATTAGCAGTAGTAGGTAAGTTGAAGCATCTTGATTTGTTTGAAAGTAAACAACGTTATTCGATCTCATTTTCTTCTTATTATTCTCAAAATATCGCTTGTTCTCTCCTTCTTATCGTATAAACATTTTTATTATCCTCTTTCAATAAATAATTTTTCTGCTTGTCTCTTGTGCTTTATGTTTACTGCATATTTATGTTTTGGCATTTTATAGTAATTTTGGAATAAACAAAGTCAGTATGCCAGGACACAACCGTTCACAGGCCACTCCAATATGGATGCACTCGTGACGTTATCAAAATTTTGTGTATTTTTGCCTAACTTTGAGACTCTAGTGTGGCTCAAGCATAATTCAAGTTTTCAAACTATTTTTTGTGTTTTATAGAGGTCTCCTTTAACAATGAAACTAGAGCGTTTGTGGCTATCGAGATATAAGCGTTATACTAAGACATGTTTTGCGTCTTAAAATTTTTTTGTGCCTGAGACCGCCATTTAAGAATGCAGTCCTATGTTAATAAAAAGTACATCTTTTAAAATCCATATTCAGTACTGTTTTAGAAACTAACGGAAACATTAGAATTTTAACTTTTCAATAAGTTCTATACTTAGTATTCATTTTTAAAAAATAAAATTATTTTCAGGAAAAACAAGAATAATTGATCAAAGCGAAATCCTTAAAAAGTCGTCTATTTTTAAAATTAACTCATGTATTTTTTCTGTATTTTCGTTTATGATCAAAGCCTGTCACATGCATTATATATGAGATCTGTAGAAAAAGTAAGACATTTTTATTAATAAAAGTAATAGGATGAAATTAAATACCTATTAATTAACATAAAACGGTACTTTTAGCAGCTTTAAGTGGTTAGGACATGTATATGAAAAGTTATTTCTGAATTTCAAAAATTGAGAATAGAAAAAAATTGCGCAGTGGATGGCCATCAAAATCAAAGAAATACATTGAAATCAAAAACAAAACTACGCTTCAAAATTCGTAGGAAGATTTTATACCAAATGATTCGATACATAAACTGCTTACAAGATTGCAAATTTCTACATTTTACAGCTTTCAAAATTTTGATTATTGTTCTTTTCAAATTCAGCCACAACTTCAGAAAGTAATATTTGTTTCCATGGAAAATAATGCTATATCAAACAAGTATTGCTTGCAAAAAATTCTACCAATTTTAGAAACCTTGTGACCTGTGCCAATAAATATTTTTGAAAACGTGTGTAAGAATATGCTAATTAAAATACATAGTGATAGCTGCTGAGATGTTACAGGTAAGCAAGCAAAAATATGTAAGTTTTAACGGTATTTGGAGATTCAGCACTGTTTAGCTATTTCCTAGAATTTTAAGCTGCTATTTTCCATATCCTTTCAGGATAGATACTGGGAATGAAAATACACTGGTGTGCAAAACTTAAGCAACAGGTGTTCTTTTTGCCATAGCTCTACGAAAAATCATCTGAGAGACATGAAATTCAGACATGAGAGACAGCATTTTGTATTTAAATGATGAAGAAAGCATGCTTTCTCAAAAATGAATACAATGCATACAGTATGGAATCAAACAAAAAAAAAAGCTTTACTGAACTCATAGTATCATTATACATGATTGTCTGCACAAGAGGAGGAGCAACAAGCAGATGTTCCTTAGTACGGGATGTGCCCTCCCCTAACTTCAATGGTTGCTTCGCAGCGCCTCTCCATACTCAGCACCAGATTGTCCAACAGATTTTGAAGTAAGCGTGCCCATTCCTCAATCAGCATTTGTTTCAATTGCTGGGTGTTATCAGCACGATGTGATCGTACCAGAAAGTGTTCCCACAAAGTATCCCACACATGTTCTATGAGATTTAAATCAGGGAAATACTTTGGCCAATCCATCCGAGTGATGGCTTCACTTTCCAATAGCTTCTGAACAGCAGGAGTCTGGTGTGGCCGTGCATTGTCATCCATAAATATGAAGTCTGCTCTAATGGTACCTTGGAACAGACGAACATTCAGAAGGATCACCTCCTGAAAATAGCGATCTCCGGTTACAGAACCTCGAACGTTGGAAAACGTTGAGCTCTGTCCACCCGTTCAGCATAATGCCTCCACAGACGAGAACTCTAGAACCACCGTAACGGTCTCTTTCCGTGATGTTACTGGGATGAAACCGTGTTCCGACTTCTCTCCAAATCAACTGGCCTTGAAAATCACTTGTGGCACTAAAATGACTCATCTGTCATTAGATGTCCAGTTTTCGTGCTCCTTGCACCACTCTAAACGGTGGCGCCAATGGCCAACTTTCAAAGGGATGTAACGTTTAGGACGGCGGGCGAATAGACCATCTTTGTGAAGGCGTCTGGACACAGTAAACTGCGACATTTGTCACCCCGTTGCTGTACACAGTTGCTGAGCCATGGTGCTTGCTAACTGGTTTTGGGCTCTTTTGGCCTGTAGGACGATATATCGGTCATCAACTGCAGTTGTTTTCTTAGGGTGGCCACCATCAACCTTTCTAACAGCTGTACCTGTGATTTGGAAGGCCTTTCCAAGCCACTTTTGTTGAATCCGAACTCTTCAGCTCTACTTGTCACACTACTCCTCTCTTCCAGCTTTCCGATATTCTTCCACGTGTGAAGTCATCCAGGTCATTTCTTCAAGCCATATTTCACGAAAGAACTCACTTGCATTTGTAGCGAATGTCTTTAATTGTGTTTCCATCCTACCTTTTATTGCAGTCTTAAGCTGAGCTCTCCGACTGAACGCTTGTTGCGTACCCTCACGCCGCTTGTGATGTTTTGTTCCTGACATTTGCATAAGCATGACATTTCTACTGAATTGCGTGTTCATTGTACTGATCACAAGAACTTCTTTTCTGAAATTTCATGGCTATCTGATTAAAATTCGCATTGTTGCTTAAGTTTTGCACACCAGTGTTATAACACAGTAAATGAATAGATACGTTCAAAATCTTTATTTACAATACGCAAATTCACTTAATAAATTTCATTATTTTATGCTTTATTGGTCTGTAAAGTCAGTAGGCTATTTTGAAACAGAAGACAAAAGAAATGAGAAATGCCCTGGTCGGGACTCGATCCTAGACCACTCGAATATGCGTTCTGTCTGCTACCGTTCCACCACGAGGGCATTCTGGTAGGAGGCAGAGAATACTTTATAAGCCCAAATGGGGCTATTAGGGATTCTGCGTTGGCAATGTATCCTATAAATGGCGTATCACTTTTCAAGTTGTTGCTATCAGATATTTTCGCCTTGAATTATTTTTAAAGAAATTATATAATGGATAATCTGCATATATTTTATCCGTGCTTATATGTACTATCCGCTCTGTAGTCTAGTACCCTCATGGCCTGCATGTATGTATGTATTTCTCGCATTGTGAAAAAAACGACGTTACTTAAAGCCGTAAAATTTTGAATAATGCAGACCTCCACTCGAACATGGGCATCTGGAAGACCGAATTTTGAATTTCAGATTTGTTTTATCATTTTTTGTTTCATATTTTGTAAAGCATTAATGAATTTTTATTAACAAAATAATTTGAAGCCAGCAGTTGCAGCATCGAACAATAAAATTTATTATCTCCAGGGCGCGAGACCGTTGCCATTATGAAAAATGTAAGATATTTATTTTTCAGTTTTAATTAACAAACTCGGCTCTATAAAAGCAACCTGTTGCCGCGACCAGTAATAAAATACTTTTACCTTCCTCTCGCCAGGGTATCGCCATTCAGGAAAGCCGAAGAGACTTTTAAATTTAAACAGGAATGTTAGTGAGTAATAAACTAAGTGACGTAAAAGCAATAAATAAAGGTCTTAGTAATATTTTTTTCTACTTTTTAATGTGATTGGTTCACATAAACATGTAGTAAAATGAGATGTCTAATTAGAAATATTCAGTTTTTTAATACAGCTACGAAGCCTTTAAAATTTTGTGATTTTATTACTGCATGCGGCGTAAGTAAGAAGAAAACGATTCTTATTAACAAAGCTGAAGAAAAAAGAGTTAGCAGGAGTGAATGCAAGAGTACACTGATAGACTCGGAGTTCTGGGAGAACGTAGAAAATCTTAACAAACTCTTTTGAGAGACCAGTAAAATCTGAAATCTTTCAGATTATTTTTAATAAAATTTTTTTTTATTTCTTTGTCTCAATCAACTAAATTGGTAACATCAATAGAGTCTTCATTATTATATCATTCCGACGGGAAAATAATAACTATCTCTTTAAAAGCTTGTAGGGTTTATACTAAGTTTATTAACAGTTATTTTAAGTTACGATTCTTTCCTATTTATTCTAATTTCAGCTTATAATTATTTCCTGCCAGAATGTAATTTCAGAAATGCAGTTAATGCAAATGAGTAAGAGTACTATTTAAGTCGATGTTTCGCCGACTTCGAGAGAGAGAGAGTCTGATTTTCCTGACTAGCGCCCGTTTGCCATTTGGCTACATTATCTCTTAGCTACTACGGTCAACCATGCGTTAGGCCTTTGCTTGGTTTCGCCGATTTAATTTAATATTTAGGGGCCAATTACTTGGAATTCTGATAACTTCGGCTATATCTTTCAGACAGCTGTAGTTAAGCTTATTTTAGTTTAAATTCATAATTATTTAAGTTCAAGCCCAAGTGGAGGCTTTGTGTACACTCCAAGTTAGGAGCTGATTGTATTTATTCTGAAAAACAAAGGGTAGTTAACCCTTCTTACGTTTTACGTGTGCATTCTCACACTTAAGCGATTATTCGCTTGCTAGTGTTCGTGGGGTTCAAAGATAGAACATTGGAATTAAATAAGTAAAGCCCCACATTTGGCGCTCGAACTTGTTCTTAACGAACCATGCGGTTAGGTACTGAAGATTTCTCGTTGACCCCTTCCACCTTTCAGTTCGCTCAGCCACAACCAAACCCCATGGAGGGATTCGGATTTATCATGGAAACTATGAGAGCGGCGATGAAGCGAACAGCAACCTTTGATGGAAGAGGATCCGTAATGACATTCCTGGAGCATCTGGATCTACACTTGACATTATATCCTGTCAAACAGCCGCAGAGAATTATCATCGCTACGACGAATTAAAAAGGTCAAGCCCTCAGCTGGTACAAGAATATTGGGAAGAGTTTGCTGGGGATCCAGGATCCGAAACGTATACGTGGGAAAATTTTTAAAATTCCCTATTGAAAGCATTCCCAGTTGTAAGGGATCGCGCAAGACTGGAATCAGATATATTCAGTAAATATCAAACTAATGTTGACGAGTTAACGGATTTCATCTTAAGGAAGATTCGTATTGTCAAATTATTATATGGAAAAAGGCTCGACAAGGAAATCATTGAAATAATTTTGCCGCGTTGCTTCTGTCAATTCAAGACTTTCTTGAAGTTAGAAATCCGCAAACGCTGGAAAGCTTATTCGAACTAGTTGTCGGATTTCGGAGTAGACGAACGGGCGAAAACGCGTGTGCGAACAATTTTAGGCAGTATTCAAGGTTTCACGCCCAGATGAAACCTCAATGTCAACAGAATTCCTATCGGCAGGAGGGCAAGGTAGCAAACCCTGATAAAAGGAAAGCCGGTCAGACCAAAGCGTGGGGAAATAAAAAGCAGTTAGTACAAGGGTTTGAAAAGAAAATGTTAAACAAGTCACCGTTTGGGAAAGAAAAATCATTCAGAAATCAAACTGAATACTGTAATCGTACAAAATTTGGCCTTGCCAGAAATTCAGACACTATTAAACGACGTCCCTACAACCGCCTAACTGGATACCGGGGCTCAATGCAGCTGACTGTCCCAGGATAGTTTTAAGAAAATTTAACCCGCTGTCATTCCATTTTCTGGAAAATACGCCTCTGACCTTTTGGGTAAGGAAAGTTTCAACCCCTGTTTAAGATTCGAGGGAAAGACAGGCGTGCATTCAGAAGTTAGAATCCATTTTTAAGGCATATATATTATTAAAAAAAATTTTTTTTTTTCTGAAATCGTGGTTAACTTGCATAAAAGAAGTGCCGGAGCCCTTTTATTCAGGGCTATTACGGTGCGCTTCTGCTAAAATTAATTGATCTCAAAAACGGAAAAAAGTACCGGAGTTGGGCTCCCGCGCAAATTAACCTCTAAAGTAGCCCTTTTATCATCGGAACGTACGTACGTCTTCAGTATGTTTTATCCTTCTGGTTACTGATAATTTTCAACATTTTTGAAAATATTGTATTTCTGTGACTTTCTTAACAAGTTTTAAAGACAATATTTTAAGATTTTTTTCACTTTTAAAATCTGCGGCCTAATGGATTTTAAAAGGGCGTGTAATCCTGTTCCATCCACAGAAGTATCAAGATGATACATATTTTTTTTTTAAAAAGCATTTTCACCCTTATAGACTGTTTCAGACAACGGGAAAATGCGTGATTGCTGCCAAGGCAAACAATGTGTCTGCTTGGGAAAAGTGGGGCTGCATGTTCAAATAAAAAATGAGGTTCAGAAAATCAATTTTCTCGTAGTAAGGAATTTATTAACCACAGTCATATTTGGGGTTGATTTCTTACGCGCAGCTAGCGCAAAACTTAATTTTAAAGATTCTACCTTACAGGTCAAGATGTACAAAATTCAAGATTAAAAAACCGCAGTCCCGGAGGTGAATCTAAGTCACCTCGAAGCAGGAGAAAAAAATTCAGGAATTGCTAAGAACGTTTTCTCAATTATTCGACGTAAAACCTGGCTTCTGCCAGATTGTCTCTCATAGCACTGATACGGGTACTGAGCCCCCAGTTCGTTCAAAACCCTACAGATATGATCGGGTGAAGGAAGACATTCTCGAGCAACACATTAAGAAAATGCTCGAGGATAAGATAATTATGCTAAGAACTAGCCCCTATGCTAGTCCTGTAGTTTTATGTAGAAAGAAGAATGGACTGCCACCCGCAGATCCGAACGCATGGAGATTCGCTATTGATTACCGAAAATTTAATAGCATAACGAAATACCCCTCATATTCCCTACCGATAATAGATAAAATTATAAGAAAGATTCGTTCGACGAAATATATGATTACACTAGACCTGCCGTCAGAATATTTTCAAATTGCAGTAAAACCCGAGCATGTCGAAAAAACAGCTTTTATTACAATGTCAGGCGTGTATGCCTTTTTGAGAATATCGTTTGGCTTAAGCGGAGCTCCGGCTACATTTCAAAAACTTATGGATATTGTTTTAAGGCAAGTCTTGGAAAAATTATACTCATCTATCTCGATGATATTATTGTGACAAGCGGAAACCCGAGAGGAACACATTAAACATTTAGAGGAAGTTTTTACATTATTAAATGAAACGGGCCTCAAAATTATCGTTGTTTTAACATAATAACATATTTAAGCATGTAAGACATGTTTATACGTGAGAAAAACCAATCATGCAGCTATCCCGTTGACTTAGTATCGAACCCAGGCCGAATTCTTAGTATTCAAAGCTCTTAACCCTTTGCCTATGGTGGAATGCATTAATATAAATTTTGGCAAAAAGAATACAAGAAGCATATTACTTCATTTTTTTTAATTTTCTGATTCAGTGCAAAATATTAATTTCTGGTAAAGTTGAAATATTTCTTTTATTTGCATATTATGAGATGGCTTTAAAATGTAATGGCATCTCTTCTTAGCATTTTCGAATAAAGAAATAAGAGATCATTTTATCAGCTTCTTTGTGGTAACATTGTTGACTCACAAATTCATACATAAGACTCACAATTATAGTTAGTCTGATTGAGTTAGCTCTGAATTAGAGATTCAATTTGGGTAATAGAGACAAATAAATAGGTAAAAGGAAAGCAATGTTTCCTGCTAATGGTTTGGAGTTTCATCACTAGAGATAAAAGAAGAAAAACTGCTGATTTATCTCAAAGAAAAATGCGTTTTACACAAATGGTACGCTTTCTTGATGAAAAAAGTTAGCATTAGGGAATTAAAAATCGTTTTCATACAAAAGTCATGGAAGAAATTAAGACAAAATAAAGCATAAAAACAACTGTGGTTCTTTAATGGTTAAATGGGAAGAAATCATAGCATAATTTTAGTCTTTGAAAAAAAGATTTTTAAAATTTATTGTTGTCAACCAGGCTTAAGATTTTTGTCATAAGCGTCAGCTCAGCTTGGGATTCTGTCTTTAGACTAATTTCTAATTGTTGCTTAATGTAAAATCACCGACGAATATTTACTTATTTATAAATATAAAAATAAGATATTAAAATAAGTAATGCGAGATTGAAATTCCTAAAGCCAAAAGAATTTTGTTATTGGCTCAAAATGAAAAACAGTTCATTCATTTTTATAGTATCGTTAAAGGAGTGGTTTTTTTCGCATCTCCTTTTAAATTCCTTCTTTCGTATCACTTGCGTAATAAATTTAAAAGCACAGTCGAAGTCTGCCGAATTTTATGAGAAGAAAGGGAATATGAACAAACTTTTCCATCAAATAAAAAATTTATAGGTGAGTGGGGACCTGACCTTTTTTTTAAGAGATAGTAAACATACTAAAGTTTTTTATCTCTTAAAAAATATTATTTTTTTAAAAGTACGGTTCACTACTTTATCCATCTGCAATTATATGCATCTACATATCGGGTGATCATAATTAAAATTCCTTCCATTAATCACTTTCATTTAATCATATTTTAAGGGCTCTAAAAGACTGTGCATTTATCAAATTTATGCTAATATTTCTGAGGTAGATGACTTTGTTGTTGTTGATTAACGTTCACTTTTCTGACTATAGCCAGCCCAAGCCCACGAAATTCCTGGTGGCAAGGGGCGCAAGATTCGTCTGTCGTTGGCAACAACCTGGAGAGCACTACGAGGGGGGACGGGTCCGAGGGTCTCCCACCCCTCTTCACCTACCACAACATTCTCGAGAGGACTTTCAGCTCTCCGCATATTTAGAGTGCGCTCGTGCCTCACGGACAGTATACATTTACGAACATCTATGCCTTCCCATATCCGGGCCCTTCAGCACGGCAGTCAGCAACCCTAACCACTATACCGGTTGGGCAGCAGATGACATTGTTTGGAGAGTAAACGTATGCACTTCCAAGTTTTGCCTTCAGAGGAAAAAAGGGCGAATACAAGAAAATGTACAGAAAGAAAAAATCCTCGAATTGCGTAACTTAAAAAATTCTGATAATTAAATACCTTTTGAACAATTGTTGCTATGTGATATAAAAACTACATTATAAAATTTCTGTTTTGGATTTATGCAAAGACTTTTCTTTATATTATGCTCTCTTTTGAAAAGGTTATCACAATAACAACTTACTGTATTAGAAAGCAAGTTTCTGTTGACAAAGTGTAAGCTTTGCGAGTAATATGGGACTAAGACAGCTTAAATGGGTTGTACTGACGCAACAAAACAGCATATTTTCAACAACTTCTACGCTCAAAAACGAACGAATTGGAATCCGGTCATTGCACAGTCCTCGATGATGAAATACAGTAGTGGCTGATAACCTTTTCAAAGCCTCAAAAATGTTTTTATAAAGGTTTGCACACACGGAGGTACACCAAATGTGCACACCAAATGTGTGATACTGCTGTAATAGTAACATTATTAAACTTATAAGGTATTTCTCCGCTTCTTCACACGCCTTCGTGGTCAGCACGCTCGACGCGTAACCGAGAGCTCCGTGGTTCGATTCCCGGCGAAGACATTGCTCATTTTTCATCTCTCTTGTTTCGAATTAACCTAATGTCTCTACAAGTGGCGCCCGAACTAAAAGGTGGTGGATGATGATTCTCCACCACCATGATTTGGCGATTGGGGGCCTTAATCCCCAGGCGCGCCTTAAAAGGGGGAGTATATAAGGTATTTCTCCGCTTCTTCACATGCCTTCGTGGTCAGCACGCTCGACGCGTAACCGAGAGGTCCGTGGTTAGATTCGCGGCGAAGGCGTTCCTCATTTTTCATCTTTCCTGCTTCGAATTAACCTAATGTCTTTACAAACGTATCAGAAGAGAGATGTGTCTTTGCTATTTGTAGGACGCATGCCATCAAACAAATGTTCAGGCTTCTCGGAAGAAAGCCCAGTTATAAATTTCGAAGTGAAATCGTATGCAATAGTAAGTTTGGACAAAAACAAACTTAAATCATTCCCCCAGCTTAAAAGTTTCAACAGTACAAATTAAATTGTTTAATGTTTCATTATTCTAATAAAGATATTGTAAGGAATTTTAACTCTTATTTTAACTTCATTTTAACTCTCATTTGTGCAGAAATCTTCAAATACATATTTTGGTTTATTTTCTTTCAGTCTTTTTAATGTTTCGCTTTCGGGATTCGTTATTTTTTTCATTACCTGTTGTTAAGCTGGTTTTTGTTTTAACTGGGACTTAAGAATATTGTGCGATGGTTCTGTTACTAAGCTAGTACCTTTTTCTCTTTGAAAACATAACTTCTCATTTCAGTTTCTGATATACAGAGTGTTCCTGCAAATTGGTTACAAACTTTCAGGAAAGACAGAGTACGCTTAGACTATGGAAAATCAAACAGCAATGCATGGTCGGAAACGCTTTCTTAGCACGGTAGTGGCGATACAAAACACGAAAGGGGAAAGACACGAACAGCGATAACATGTTTTATTACATGTTTAGTTTTTTAAACATGTTTATGTATTATGTTTAGTGCAGCAGAAACTAACAAATAAGAACAAAAACAGACAAAGATCGTCATTAAAGATGTTCGAAATTACGTCCCATGACCGTGACATCTCCGGTGCATGGAAGATCTGCATCACGCATGGAAGATCCACGACGCACGGTTCGAGCCTCACGATCCATGTCGTAATCTCGAAAACCTTCTTCGATGACGATCGTCTGTTTTGGTTTTTATATCTTATTACCCTGCACTAAGTGTAATAAACAATATTCTCACCCTGCTCGTGTCCTTCCTTTCTTGAGTTTTGTACGTCACTACCGAGCTAGAAAATCGCTTACTACCACGCATTGTTATGTGTTTTTTCCTCGTGTAGGTGTACTATATCTCTCCTGAAAGTTTGCAGCCGATTTGCAGAAAACACCCTGTATATAAAGAGCCGATATTTTATAGTTAATTGACATAAAATTAAGAAAAGCATTTTTAAAAATTAAATAAAAATCAGAATTTTGAAATAATTTGCTAACAGTGGCTTACACGTATGACAGCATAGGGAATCTTTAAAAAAATTAGAATACTACAACAGCAGTTTAGTATTTTTTTACTTCCTTGCACGAAGAATTCAGAAAGTGTTCGATGAAAATATCAATGAAATATTTTAATGAAAATATCTATTTTGACCGCTATCGAATGCAATTTGACGATGTTTTTGCCTGATAACTGTACGTAATGGTGGAATAAGGACTTTTTTCCCCAAACGAATTATGAAACTGATTTAAAATGGATTTAGAAGAGATTTCTTTCGTGGTGTCTGTACGTACGTACGTATGTATGTATGTGTTTAGCATAACTCAAAAACGAGTAGTCTCAGAACGTTACAATTTTGTATAGGACTGCTATAACGTGTAGTTGAGCACATCCCTTTTTGGTTGCAATCGGTCGCACCAAAACTATATAAATATATATGTATGTATATATATACCCATTATGTTACTTGGATCCTTGAGCTCGTTTTTTTTATTCTTACATGTTGGTAAATTGCGCATTTTTGCTTTAAAAACGGTTGAATTATGTTGTTCTCATCTTCTGATAAAGGTGTATATGCCTTTAGTTAATCTGCATGCAATAGCTGTAGAATTATCAACAATTTAAAAGTAGTTAAAGTGCCGCTAAGCCTAAGTTTCTCACCATAGCAGCCATATTTGTTTACATTTGAAACAGCGGTGTAATGAATGTCTTTATGCATCTTTGGTGTCTTTTTGTCGAGTGGAATCAAAAGGAAACTTTTAGTTTTGTACACCGAAAAATCTGCCATCTTGCCTGTTTGCCGAACTGCTTGTTTTTGTCAAATTTTAATTGTAAAAATCCATTTTTAAATTGTTTTAACTGTATTTGGTGTTTTATGTTTTTCTATACCTTTTAATTTTTAATGAAGATATTTTGATTTTTTATGCATTTTTGCTTTGCCACGATGTGAGAACTGAACTGATTGAATGAGAAATATATCTCTAATAAAATTCGAGGAAATAAGTGTTTCTTAATAGCAGCAAATATTGTCGCCATTTTTTCTTGGACAGAGGAGAATGTTTACGAGTAGTGCATGCGCATTAGGTAAACGGCGCTGAATCGTGCGTGAAAAACTCTTTCTTTTTTATTTGTTTAATTTCTTTTATACATCGTTTTAGATTTATTATAGTATTTGAATAGAAAATGTGAAACGATTAAATAATTCTTCAGATGATGTAATTTTTGTGCGTTCTGAGTTATAAAATGAATGAGATGTAACGATGTTAAGTGTTCTTACGATAAATAAATACGGTGAAATTTAAACCGTGCATTTATTCTATTCTGGTTCATGCGCTACCGGCGAAATAGATTTCATTCAATTCAATAAACTTAAATAAAATGCAGGAAAAATGCTTATAAATTAATATTCCGTACAAGGAAGCCATGTGGTGTACACATGAGAATTTTTAATGTTATTCTGAAATTTAGTTCACCGTAACAAGAACTAATGAATATGTAACTGAAATGCAGTGGGAATTTTTACGATTTTCATCTAGACTATTTGGTGACTAGATTCAAGTACGTTTCTTTTTTGACAGTAGTTGCTGAGACAGTAATAAAAATGTGAGAAGTTGATGGAAACGATAATTGAAGCAAATAACGCTATAGCGCAATAAATACTTCCAAAGTACATTTATTAGGATTTCGCTGGTAGAAATGACTACGTTAATTTTTCAATGATTTAAACAAGTTGCATAGAAAGGAGTTGCCTCTGACATTGCGTTTCCTTGCTATTTAACATTAATTAGTATTTGGAAATAAATGGAAATTCTCGAATGCGTTTAGTACACAGTAGGATTAATCACTGAATTTAATTTTAGAAATAGCGAAATTCTCTTAGCTGAACAAACTACTTTTCAAATTCATTTCGATAATTGTAAGAGATCTGATCTGGAACCATACTTCTGCACTGAAAGGAAAGGATTCTTTTTATTATGATCACCTCCTGCATTCAATCTGAATTATGAGAAAAGTAGAACTTCGTGAAAAAAAGAAATTAGTTTTACAGCTTATAAAATGTTCTATTATTATTAGCCCAAGGGGGAGATTTGCCCGAAAGGGCTATTAATTTCGTTTTGGCATTTTGTGGCGTTTCACTATAAATTTCGGTTCACTTTTCAAATTGTCGCCACCAAATATTAGAGCCCTGCATTATATTTAAAGAAATTAAATAATGAAGAATCAGCATGAATGTATGTACGTTTCTCGCGCTTTTAAAAAAACGACGGTATTTAGAGACATCAAATTTTGAATCACGTAGTCCTCTATTCGAATATGGGCATCTGGAAGCCCAAATTTGGAATTTGTTTATTGTCTATTTAATATTTCGTTAAACCTTAAAGAATGTTTGATTAACAAACTGAGCGATTTCAAAGCGAACAATGGCAACACAGTGAGAAATAATTTTTTTATCTCCAGTGAGTGAGAGAGTGCATCGGAAATTCTAAAGATATGCTCTTTTAAATATTTTGCTACTTTGCTGTCGAACTGAATTTTATGGTTTAAGTGCGAAGAACATGATATTTAATAAGGAAACACACAAAACGTTAAAAAACGCTTTTCTGGGCGTAATATAAAATCTGAAAGTTTTCAGACATTTTTTAAAACTGTATTTAATCATTTATTCTATTTTAAGGTGCTAGTGAAAGAAAACCTATCAATGCGCGTATTTTTAAAACTACTACAAAAAACCTGAACCTCTCGTTAAAGTACTTGTTACGGTAAAAATGATTATTTCGGTGATTTTGAATTATCACCATCTTCGTGAGTGTGACAAATTTCATTAAATTTTGCATGTTCACTGACGCTATTAAGTAATTTCGAAATTTTGATTAATATATCAGAACTTTACACTTTTATTGGCGATATTATATGATTTAACTTGTGATTACACGTAATATCAAATAAATCTAATTAATTACGCATAACTTACAATATTTATTACTGAGAAATTGACAAGCTCCTAGTGATAATCTGTGCCTAATCGCAGGTACATGTGATTATTTATCAATGCGTGTATTTACAGATTAACCAATATCGTTGGGAATTAAGCACAATAGCTGGCGAATAAAAATAATCAGCAGACTGATTTCTTTTATGACAACATACTCATTTTAAGAAAGTTTAAGCTCTTCACACCCACAAAAAATAATTAAATTTATTATAAATGTTACGCAGATATTTATATGAAAGGATTCTATAAGTTAGTAGATATGTTACAGATAATCAAGTTGAATGAGAATTATCGTAATCTTTCTAACCACAGAGGTTTAGCTAATTGGCTAATTTAATGAATGTTTTAGCTTATAGATTAGAAATGTTATGACATAATTAGTACACTCACTGTTCAGGATGCTTTTTTGCAATGAAGTATTATTGTAGGGAACTGACTTATGTGTCCGTCAGGATGTGGATCTTAAATTCAGGTAAATCATTATTTTATGGTTAAAATTATTAAGAATACGTAGGTCAATACTTTTCAGTAGACTTATTCTATTAATACGAGTTTTTCTAATACATAGTTTAGAAAAACGTGTCATTATATTCCATAAGGAAAACATGTCATTATATTATATAAGCTATCATAATGTCAATTTAGAACAATAATAAGTCAAATCAAATTCATGGAAAGGTGTAAAAATAAATTTTATTATTCTCTTTCTGTTATGATTTGCTTTATTTAAAAACACAATGCATATCAACAACACTAAAATTTGCTTTATGAGACTGTGTTCTCAAATTTGAGGAAAAAAACAGCATATCTTGTAGAGAAATTAGCTATTTTTGAAGCAGGAGAGACGAGAAATGAGCAATGCCTCGCCGGGACTCGAACCATCGAACCTCTCGAATACGGGCCGAGCGTGCTGACCACTACACCACGAAGGCATGCTAAGAAGGCGAGAGAAATACCTTATATACTCCCCCTTTTAAAGGGCGACTGCGGTTTGAAGAACCCAATCGCCAAATCCTGATGGTGGAGAATGATCGTCCCCCACCTACTTTAGTTCGGGCGCCATTGTACAGACATTAGTTTTTTTTATTGAAAGCAAGATTCATGAGAAATGATCAGTGCCCTCACCAGGACTCGAATCACGGACCTATAGAATACACGCCGAACATGCTGATCACTATACCACGAAAGCATGCTAAGAAAGAGGGAGAAACACCTTATAATCACAAAGCAAAAAATAACTACTAAACTTAAATTTGTATTAAATATGTTTCTCTGTCAAGTTGTGAGCTATAAATCGATCATTAGGGTATAAATTATCCATTGCAAGACCAAACCCTAAAAATCCAATGTGCGATTTAAGTTTTAATACTAGAAATCTACTACCGCATTTAATCGTGTATGTTATCCTTTTTATTTAATAACTAGTCCTTACCCACCGCTTCGCTCGCGTTGATGTCCTTAAATAAGATTCAAAGACTATTGAAAAGAACAAAAATAATTTGATTTTTTTTTCTAATTGCCTGACCAGGATTATCAGGATAAAATTTTAATTACTAATTTTTTAAGTTTAAAATATACTCCGCCTAAAATTTCAGTAAATACTGGCCTTCTTCACTGAGATAAAAGGAAATCCATATTGATGTCGCTAAGACGTTATGCTGCACAATTTTTAAAATCCGGTTTCGATATATATACCATTGCAATCTTATCTTATGTTTTTTTTGGTGTGACTAAAAAATTCTAAAATAAAATATAATTTAAAAAACCGAAAAACATACTTTATTAAGATATCTCACTACAAAAATGAATAATTTTCATTACCAAGATTTCAAAAAGTTTAAAGTATTAACAAAACGTTAAAAACATTAATTCTTTTTCAGAAGAGCATGAATAAGAGTATTAGTCTGGGATGCTTCTTTATACTATATTATAGGTTTTTCCATTCGGCGCTAATATATATAAATTCCTGGCTTTGGAGACACGCGAATAGGCAACATACTGTTGACCATGGGAAAAACATGACTTTTCCAAATGCGCCCCTGCTACCTGTAATGTTTGCACTTGAGCTTTGTTAACAGTAACAGCAAAACTAAGTTTGATTGGAAACTGCAGTCTTTTAAAGTGAAATGGTAGGTCAGTGGGGATTATTGGGTTTCGAGGTATAGTTCGACCGCCTCATCCGCGACCATGAGCGTAAACACGCATGCGCCATTCGGACCGAATTATTCTCAAAATAGGGTGGAAAGGATGGAAACTTTCTTTCCCTCCATTCTCTCTTTCCGGAGGAGAGAAGACTTTTACTTCGCAGCAAGTAATAACTCCCCTTTTGGACGAGTCTATGTGTTTTGGCAGAATGCCAGCCAGGGTTGCGTCTGAGACGGTCGAACTATATCATAACACTTTCCCTTTTTCCTACACTTGTTAAAATAGTGGCACCGATTATATTCTGCCCTAGTCGTGCGATCCGAAGCCTCGTTCCATTATACATCCGAGGTGAATCTATATTTCGCATATGCATAACCGGTACATTTAGTTTCAACTCGAGTTTATGTGAGGGTACACCTAACAGTTCTAGTGAACGTAAAAACTCAGCAGGATATGAAGTGCTTTCTTCTGTATCCATGATTGTATTTATTAACAAATACTCTTTTATTTCTTCCTACATCTCTTTCAAAATGTCAATGTTGATTTTGTTTACGATTTCATTTGTCGGCGCTAGAATTGCTCTTCCACATAACCAGTGTTTACTATTTAAATTTTCTTGCGGATAAACTTAGCAATAAGCTCCACATCGTTTTCTACCAAATTACAAAATTCCTCTGAAAGTAAAATACAACCTTCAGCATCTGTTTCCAAACATCCATCGCCAATTTTCAATAGTGTCTCCGCGTAATTCTCTGAATCTACATCATTATGAAGATGCACTCTCACATTTGTTCTAGGAATGAATTTTTCAACTTTCGCCCATAAACTTGATGATTTGAGACAGGCTTTGATTTCATCTGTAGGTGTACCTCTCTGGATTACCGGCAGGGTTTGTCGGAAATCACCAGCCAATAAAACTACCATTCTTCCCATAATATCTGTACTGTCTCGCAAATCCTGAAGAGTTCGGTTTAATGCTTCTATAGCTTTTTTGTGAGACATCGTACTTTCATCCCACATCAAAAGCTTACATTGCCGTAGCATCCTACTTCGAGAACTATTTTCGCTGAAATTGCAGATGGGCCAGAAGAAGAAGACCAGAAGCCACAGCCACCGCTATTTTCTGGTCTTTTCTGACGGACATTAATAATAAATTTAGCAAAAACGTTTTCCCGGTTCCTCCAGGAGCATTGATAAAGAAAAGGGCAGCATTCCCGGATTCTATTTCACGTAACACCTGATGGAGCACGTGACTTTGTTGTGGAAGTAACTGAGCTACCAATTCTGCTACTTGCTACTGCAGTGCAATGAAATTGTAGTCTAATTCTCGAGCAATTTCTTCATTAAAGTAATTTTCGTCTGATCTTCGTGGACTAAGCATTCTAAAATCTTGAAGCTTCTTCCTCACCATTGTCAAAACCTTGTTTTCAATTATGAACAGTGCTTCGTTATAGATGTGCTCATATGTGCATGCATTCGATACAGTCGCCACAAAATATCTTCCATCGTGTCCTTCTTGAAATTATCCCATAAAGTTTGAGGATTAGAAAGGCCACAAGATGATATAAGGGTTGCGTAAAGTTCCCTGATTTTATCTGGCAATCGACATTGCTCAGCTTCTTCCATAGTTTCGTTCCAATGGTTATCATTCTCTAACAGACCCTGAGCTTCACATGCTTCTCTATAAGTTCGACATTCTAGACTATTAACAATTTTAAGGTCTTTAAAGCTAGTTGGACCTCGAACATGATGCAATAAAATGCGCAGACAAAAACATTCAAAATTCGTTACATGGACGGTGTAGACAAGACCAAGAACGTCCGAGGATCTAACCCCTGACCAATTTGCAGCAGGCGTACCTTGAACGTAACGTTGCCATTCTTTTTTTGAGTTGTTCCATGTATAATAACGGGAAACTTCAGAATACAATAATCTTTTCGCAAAAGTCTCTGTCTGGCAAAGCTGGAAAAAAGCGGTCTGTCTGGTTTTAGGAGAAGATAAAATTCTTTCTTGAAAATTATTCTCATTAAAAAAAACGCGCTGCCCATTTTCTAAATGTACGAGAAGACGTATAACAGTCGGTTATCTTTCATGTAATGGAAAAACAAGGAGCCGCCACGTTGCCTCATTAGTACTGACTTATCGCCCTGCTTGATAAGTTTGTATTTCATTCAGAGGCTGCAACACACCTTCTTTACGCAGATTGAAGATCGCCTAGTCGCTCCCTTTATTGATATATTTACAAATATATTTAATCGCACGCACAGAGTTGCAGGCTTGAACATTTCATCAAAAATATTTCTTGAAAATTTCATGATGATCGGGTAAGTAATTAAGACATGAAAGCGTAACATTTATTTATTAAACGTTTATTAAAGCGTTTATTAATTTTCATTTGTTTAATTTAATTTATTATTTAAAATCCTTTTACGGATTTTGGCTTTTCTTTCACAAAGGTTTTCCAGTTATTAGGAAATATACGTAGCAGCTTTACTAGATTTAATGGCGATACACCTAATTTTTATAATTCACGCGGAGTTTGAAACTTATTTAAAGACAGTTAAATTTTTTACATTTTTCCGTTTTCGAAATGCTCTCGCAAATGTAAATCTAACATATCTAGGAATTCATCTCGGGCGGGCAGCAAAAATTGGTTGATCCCAAGAATCATCCGTACGTGCGCAATTAAGAAGACAAGAACAAGCATGGACAAGCAAGGGTAATAGACAATCTGTTTTGAGAATTGATGAAACAACTTCTCAAAGACAAGAAATATTAGAGGCCCAAACTTTCCGTCAAGCTTCTATGAGAGCAGCTGAGACGCCTCTCCAGACACAACTTCGCTTGACAGAACAACTTGAACGACAAGCTGCGTTGAGAGCTGCTGAAACACCCCTTCCAACGCAGATCCGCGTGAACGAACAAGCTGAACGTCAAACTGCTTTGAGAGCTATTGAAACGCCTCTTCAAACACAGATTCGCTTGGAAGTACAAGCTCAACAACAGGCAGTTATTAGAGCGAGAGATACTCCAGAACAATTGCGAGAAGAATCGTTCATCCAGAAATGCAAACCGAACACCGGCGAAATTTCATGCATAACAATTGGTCCGCATTTAATGATTCTGGACTTCAATCTACGAATGAGGGCGGAAAACTCAATTAACATATAACCAGATATTTAAAATAAAAAAAAAACTTACGAAAGAAATTACGTTAGTAATGGTAACGTAAAATATTTGAAGAAATTTTTATTGTATCCCTCATCCACTTTGAAATGAAGTGTATTAATCGTGCTGTTTTTTCAAAATTATTATAATCCTAAAGAAGTAGTGATTAGCCCATTGGTCTAACACATGTATATTTAAAATTACTAAATTTATGAGAACTATTGCCATCTCTGAGACAAATTTGAAATTTTAAAATTGATTTCTTTAATTGACTGCACTAGTGTTTCTTTCCCTGATAATGCTTGATTAATAATTGCTTTAAAGGTTATGCTATATTATTTTAAAATTTACTTTAAAGAAATAACATACTCATCAAATACAATGTATTCATTCACATTTTACCCAAAAAGTGTGCTAAAACACTAACGTTATATTTCTAGTTACATTTCTTCTCTTCTTAGAAATACAACAGCTTATAATTAATCATAATGCAATAACTAAAGCTAATCTAAACCTCAAAGTTTATAAACTATAATCTTTGAAAAATATAAAATATTGACATAATAATCGTCTAAGGCTGTAGTATTAAAAAAAAAGATTTTTTGTTGCATTTTGGAGCGTCTTCCTCTCAAGAAAAATCTTAGTCCTAGAAAAGATTTAGTGTTTGAGAAACGATTTAAAAGAAGAAAGAAGTAAAAAATACAAGTAATAAAACCTCTATGTAGTAGCAAAATATACAAAATAAATTATATCGGACAGCGGGAATAGAAAATAATCCAACCAGAACGTTTCCAAAATCTTCGGTTATAAACATTGATTAAAAAAATAAAGGTTCATAAAAGGTGAAAAACTTAAGCTTATGATCTGTACTAATACAGAGGTATTAGGTTTCGAAAAAACAATTGTTACCAAGAGTTTATTTCTTTACGTTTTTGGAAAAACATGTTTCCCTTCGTACTTTCTTTCGAATATCTTGTTGTTTAGAAAACTTACTTTTTATAAAACTAATACTCTTAAATGATTTACTTTTCTTTTTTGATTCTTTTCCTACATTTAAGCATTGTGGGTTTACAGCTTTATAGTAATATCTAGAGGTGGAGCGAGTCTTAATTTTTCTGAAATTCAGTTCCAAATCCGAATCGTAAAATGCTCTTGAACCTGCTGAATTCTTCATTTAAGAATGATAATAAAAAGGATAAAGAAAAACAAATTGCTTACTATAAAAAGTTTTAATTAAAACAAAACTTAAAGTGTGAATTCAATAAAAAACAAATTTAGGAATGTAGGTTTAAAAAATGGAAATTCTATTTACTGAGAAGACACAATCGAAATTTAATAAATGAAGCACATAATTAAAATTCTTGAATCTCGAGATTTAGTTTTTCAGAATAATTTAACGCATTATTTGAGAAATATTTCAATTTTTATTTTTCAAATCACTTCAAAGCAAGAACAGAGAGACGGTTATTTCAAGTTTAGAGTTAACATAAGTAAATATTAAAAATGGAACGCTAAATTATTTCTAAAATATTCAGAGTACTTCACTAAGAGCCGACACGAAGAGATGCTTTCTCGATGAACATTTCTGTTGGCTGCCAAAAAAAATTAGTCTTTCCAAACTTTTGGATTAAACTTTTTGGAATAAGATTCAACATTCGAATGACGAAAACGTCGCGAACATTTGTGTTTTCGAAATCTAAATCTTTCATAAGATTCTTGCTATTCGATTATTCGAAAGTCCACTCATTAAAATAACTCTACTTGTGAAAATGTTCCAATGGCGTAGCAGTTATTTATACTCAATAATCATGGTTTAAAAATTTGCTGAGTAAATCACTTATTATACATGTCTAAGATTCATGTTTAAACACTTTTGTGATTAGCGAAAATATAGTTATGCCGATGCATTTTCCTATTTCAATTTAAAATGTTTTTTTAATATTCATTTTAAAAATATACGTATATCGTTTTATGTCTTTTATCCTGTGATACACCGAGTCTAACTCACTCCATAGAAACTCTGCGAAAAACCAGTGACTGAAAGCTGAAACTATTGCTCGCATATGCACTCCCAAGCCGCTCTTGACTCAGTATACAGCTAATTGTTCTTTTGAACTGAACCCCCCTTCCACACACGCCGAAAAAAATGGTTAATGGAAGATTTGCTATTCGGCCACATAATTGATCAAATACATTAAAATTGCTCTCAAGACCATCTGCTCAGCAAAAATATTCTTCCAAAATACTCTGATTAGAGGTATTGCACATATAAAAACTTTTACGAAAATGAAAAGTGGATTAAAACTGACTTTCCCCCTTCTTAATACATACGTAAATTTCAGCTATGGGTCACTAAGTAAGTGCTACTTACACGTGATGTTATTAAAGAAAGGCATTCGTAAAACTGCGCTTGCTTTATAAAATAGTTTCTATGAGTCTAGGTTAAATAAAAACAAACCGATCACAAAGGATTTACTATATCATTAAGAACTCTCATAATTCAGGAAAAGCGTCTAAGCATCACCATTAAAATATATGGGTATCAACATTAAAATATATGGGTTTAAAGGATTCGAGACTTCAGTCAAGGAGTCTATATAAATACGGTTAAAATAGAAAGGAACTAAGCATTTTAAGCCTTACTGTGTGGCTGCATTGATGACAGATAACCCATATTTGTTTTTTACCGATATAAATTTATATTTAATAGTTAAGAAAGCAGACTGATAACTGAAATGAGGTCCAGTTGCAGCACGTTCGGCAGCCTGGATCATCAGCGTACTTGGCACTTAAACAAATTACTCCAATTCCTAATATATCTTTGTTTATTTAATTAAAAACACAATGTTTTAAAATTTTCTATGTATAACAAATGCAATATTTTTTAAATATATAATAAATGCAACTTTATTAACAAATGCAGTATTTTTTAAATATATTTACCATTCTTACATTCGACATTTATTATAATAAGAATGAAATGCAAATTTTCATTCTTATTATAATAAATGCGCGTACCATTCTTATTATAATAAATGCAACTTTATTATAATAAATCTTCTTACCTTTCTTAAAATTTAATAGCCGAAGTACGATAATTTTAAGCAATATTATTTTCTACAGATAAAAGTGCAAAATAAAATTCAGCTTGTTTTCAACTAAACATGATCTCAAATAAGATTTTACCAATTTTAATTTGGAAAACTTCCTCTTAACTTCAGCTACTGATACTGGAATTATCACAAGCATTCTATCTTATAAAGACGGCATACCTCTATTCTAAATAACGGACAATCTGTATGTATGTATGTACACTGCTGGCCACCGTAAGTGCAGCACCCTGAAGGAAGCATGCAGATAACATGAAATTTACAACATGCATTATCGGAGGTGAGATATGCAAATGATTAGAATTTCAGCGCAGATGCACATCACGTGCAGCTGTGGCGCCACTTCAAAGCGCTATTTAGGGCTTGGAGTTTTCGACGATTTCAAGTTCGGCAATTGTGTTTTTCTTGTAGTTTAAAAAAAACGATCAATTATGCTTCGTAGTAAACAGCGATCATCGTTTGATCAAGTATCCGAGTTCGACAGAGGAAGGATAGTGGCCTACCGAGAGTGTGGATTATCTTTCAGGGAAATCGGTAGTCGTGTTGGGCGAAACCAAACAACTGTAATGCGGATATGTGACCGTTGGATGCAGAAGGGTACGACGGACCAACATGTTCGATCGCATCCACCTCAGTACACCACTTCACATGATTACAGGAACATTGTGCGCATGGCAGTGACAGATCGCTCAGTCACATCACGAACCATAGCACAGCACATTCAGTCTGTAACGCAACATTCAGTGTCTGTGCGTATCATTCGACGCCGTTTACAGCAGAGTGGTCTGTCCGCAAGACGTCCATTGCTTCGTCTACTCTTGACGCAGAACCACAGACGTCTCCGCCACCAATGGTGTGATGAATAAAGGATGCGGACGGCAGAATGGAATGAAATTGTCTTTACTGACGAGTCACGCTTCTGTCTGCAAGACCACGGATGTTCGGATTCGACCTTGGAGACACCGTGGACAGAGGATGCTGAACAGCTGCGTTATGCTCCGTCACACTAGTTACTGCCGCGGGTATTATGGTATGGTGCGGTTGTGATATCACTCTCGCACTCCTCTAGTACGCATTGCCGGTACTTTAAACAGCCAGCGCTACATCTCCGACGTGTTGGAGCCAGTTGTCTTTCCTTACCTTCAGGGCTTGCCCACAGCCATATTGTAACAGGACAATGCGCGACCACACGTGGCACGCATGGTCCAAGGGTTCGTTGTCAATCGCCAGATTGAATTGCTTCCCTGGCCGGCTCGCTGTCCGGATCTTTCGCCGATAGAAAACATGTGGTCCATGGTTGCTGAACGATTGACCCAGATTACATCCCAAGCTGCCACACCAGATCAACTTTGACAACGTGTGGAAATTGCTTGGTCTGCTGTACCCCAAGAACACATCCAAAGTCTCTTTGAATCAGTGCCGAGGCGTGTGGCAGCGGTGATCTCCAACAATGGCGGTTACTCTGGCTACTGATTCTAGAAGAAACCACACTTCACAGAAGTCCATACATTTAATCATTTGATATTTGTTCAACATGTTATCTACTAAATAAATTTTGTTGTGATATCTCTTGCCTATCTTGGTGTAGCGATTTGGGTGGCCAGCAGTGTATGCATGTTACTCGTGTTGTGGAAGAATGACTACACCTAAAGCCACTAAATTTTAAATACACACAGTTTCTCCATTCGAACATTTGAACCTCAAAGCCCGAATTCTGAATTTTTTTATTTATTTCCTATTTTGTGCGAAGTTAATGAGATTTTGATTAAAAATTCAGAAAGTGAGCTGTATCAAACAATGTTAGAAATAAAACATTTTTATCTCTGCTACAGATTTTTGTCGTTCGCTAAAATGAAAGATATCATTAAGTATAAAATGTTGTTATACTAAAGTATCTGTAGCCACTACTCCTGTCAAATAAACATTTCACTGAGAATCACGTCATTAAAAAAGTGTTTATTGTGAGAAATCCGCAAAATGTCTTTAAATAATACTCACAAAGAGTTCCTTTGCACAATAGGGATAAAAACAAAATTGAAGAGTAAATCTTCATATAGGGCAAACAAGACAAATTAATATTGCTATGAAAGATATTTATTTTTCAATTTTACTAAACAAACTCAACTATTTAAAAGCAGTGTGATGTCATAGTCTGAAATAAAATATTTTTAACTTCCATACCTTTCTCGTGTTATATTTCAATACTTTTATCTTGTTGCCATTCACTTAAATGTAAGATATTTGGGTTCACGTTTAATCTGTCTCTTATTGATTAACGTGTAACAATCATTTTCTATGAAAACTAATTAAAAATACCTTGAGACTGATATCCTTACATATCAGGAAATAAAAATAAATTAGGAAAATGAATATATTAGGAAATGAAAATCACGTGAAAGAAGTTTCAAAACTGCAGTATTTATAAGATGCTTAAAACAAGGTGCGGATATATTAATATGTAGTATTGTTATTGTTGTCGTGTCCATTATCACACGCAACAATGGCTGCCAGAGCCTACTCCGAAGAGGCGTTGGACTTCTATTTTCCACCCCCAGTTTTGAGGAGCACCCCGAGGGGATCCGAGATCTACCACCCCTATCCTCTCCCACCAACCCACACAAGAGGACATTAGGCTCACCACATATTTGTAGTGCCGCGATGCCGCACCGGCACTATTACATTTACAAACATTTATGTCTTCTCCGGGATTCGGAACCGGGCTCTTCGGTACCGTAGTAGGCTCCCCTAACTACTATGCCGTCTGGGTGACAGATGAAGTGTTAAAATACATTTATTGTGCAGTAATAATTTAAAATTCAGAATGCTCGAGTTTCTCTCACACCTCCTCCGAACATTGAGATCCTTAAGTAGCTAGCTCCTAATAGAACCTGAGAGATCTGAGTATTTTATCGCATTTGTGCTGTAGTTAGAGAACACGGATAATAATTTAAAAGCCGTTACTCAGTTTAGAATCACTTGATTATCATTTGTTGCAGTCACGAAGAGGCTAGCAAGGAAACATGAAGAAATACCATTTAGAAAATCTCATGTGGACACCATGACAATCTCACGACCAATCTCATCACTTCCTGGTATGCCTATTAAATTATACACATATTTTGCTGCCCTTCATTTAAACCTATTTCACTTGAAAACGATATACGATCTGAAGAAAATTCAGGCATAATGCATCAAGTCACAGTAGACCAAAATTAATTTTGATAACCATTAATATTTCTTTGATATTTTTTCCATGGTTAGTAATCCTTTTGAAGTGCTTCGTAGTTATTTCCCATCTGAGAATTAAACAAAAATGAACCAGACTCAATATGAATAGATAATCACGTGGGGAAAACAATAAGGGGTGTGAAGGCATTTAAATAAATCCATAAACGCAAGCTAAATAATTAAATCACAGCAGTCAGGGAACATTTTCTGTAACTCATATAATTAATAAAATCTGAGCGGCAGCTCCAATATAAAGTAGCGCTAACAGATGCTTTGTATTAAGCTTTAAAGATGAGCGTTTCTCTTGAAAACCACAAACTACGATGCTAATTATAACGGAATAACAGCGAAACAGAGGCAGTTGATTTTATTCTCAGAACATTAATTAAGCCACGGCAACCGAATTGAGACTATTTTTTAACCTCGAGCATACACATTCTTACAATACTTCGTTAAGAGAGCTTTAGAGCGTTTGTGGCGGGAGCGAAAAGGGAAAAAAGAAACACAAAGAAAACTATAAGACGCAGTTTCTACCATCTCTTTAATCTTGGAGATAATTAACTTGCCTCTTGGGACGCTGTATGAAAGAAAAGACATCTTTAATTGGATCGTGGAGAGCTATTTCTCGTCATCTTTTCTAAACTTTAATTTTCCAGTTTGATGCTTTCTTTAGAGTAGAATGCAAATAAGAGTTTTCGAGTTAAAGCGTTGTTGTGAAGGCGCAACCATTCCAGTATTCTAGAAGGTAGTGGAAAAGGCCAGCAGCTGACTTTGGGTGGCTAAATTGCTTAGAACTATTAAGATTTCTAGAGCTAGGGAACGCTCTATGAGCTATGCCCTCGACTGGTTTAGTTGCGGAGTTTTGAGTTGCTAGTCGAACATGCTGCCAATGTTCCATATTCAAATCTTAAATGAAGACCAAACTGTTGTGAAACGTGTATTTAATAATGCATCTAATAAAAGAGTTTAACGAAAGTCCTCGTTATATAAATAGATTTCATGTTCTTTTTGAAAAGAGCAGAGATATTACGCAATCTAAGCTTATATTTCAAAAAATGCATCATCGCAATTTTTTCATTATGTTTTGCTAGAATTTCATAGAAATTTCTTTTAGTTTTCTTAAATTAAACTCTCTTTAATTTTTCTTAATTCATTCTTAAATTTGTAATTTCTCAAAATTAAGTAAAACTTATTGATAGTTTTTGGTTATCAGCAATATGTTTCGGTGATCTTTATTAGTTTTCACAATTACACATTCGTAAAGTGCTAATTAAATTCAACGCTTCCTTTTTCTGATTCTGAAACAGTGCAACTTAAAAAACTAATGATATCAATTTCTCAAACTTGAATCCAAAACTTAGTCCTGCTTTATAAAGCCTCATTTAAAAGTCTCTGTCTTATGTTTGCTATTACAATGTTTTATGTTTATTTCCCTTTAATTATAAAACTCCTAAATACCTGTTGAAAACTCTATGAATAAATTTGAGTGTTTATGTAATCTTAAACAGAAATATCTTTGCAGGAACTCTTAGTATACTTTTATATTTGAAACAATCAGAAACAGATTAAATTAGTCAATATATATGAAAACCTTTTAATAAATAACAAAACCTAGCAAAAAGGTTGTAAACCATTTGAAATGAGAAGTAATAGAAAACACTTCATAAATATTACTGAAATGAATAAGCTCTCTGAAATGAGAACTACATGCTTTTAACTGGTTGAGAAGTTTCTGGATTAAAAAAAATATGGATTTCACAAAGCCTTTGAAAAATAAACTTTTTTGCTAGGATTTGTTAAAAAGTACGCGAAAAAAATTCCAAACATATTTTTAAGTGACTTAAAAATAGCCATTGATTTAATGCTTAGAGGTGATGTAAACGCGACTGTAGAAAATATGGAAATTGTACAGTTTTTTCAAAACATCCAAATGAATAATAATTTGAAGTTTTTTTAGATAGTTTTACGTAATAAGAAATTAAAAAAAATTCTTTCTGCGTTGATATCATTTCATAATTCCTTTCAAACCTTTCGCATATGCCATAAAAATATACAAGAAACCTCAAGTTCAAGAATAATGCTTGTAACAGCTTTAGATATTGTTGCAATAATAATCTTAAACTTTTGAAATAGTTGAAATTGAAATCTATATGTTAATAAATGGCAATGTTTGAAACACCAACACGAGAGCTGCGTGCGGTTCTCGCACGAAGTAAGAAAATCATTTTAATTTAAAAAGAGATAGAATACGTTTTGGCTGTTAATGTTTGATGTTACCTTTTCTTCGACTTATATGTTGCAGTTATGAAATTGATCTATTAAATAAAGTTTGCTGTGTTCCAATGGAGTTTGCTTTAATTACGAAACAAGCATTACAGTCTTAATTATTTTTGGAGGCACCGACGAGATAGAATAATCGTGCGTGCTTTTGAAATGAAAGCACATCTCCTGGAAAGCAAGGTATAGCATTTCTTTATTCCCAATTTCAAACGATATTATAAAGTTATTTGAACGAATTTTGATTTTAAACACTGCAGAAAAGCATACGAAAATGTGTTTTGCATCGTTGCAAATTTTAGTATAACTGTGCAAAAGTTTTCTGTGTTCTAAACTCAGTTTACTATTCCTTACTTAGTTTGAAGTGTCCATCATCGGACTTAGTTTGAAGTGTCCATCATTGGACTTAGTTTGAAGTGTCCATCATTGGACTTAGTTTGAAGTGTCCATCATTGGACTTAGTTTGAAGTGTCCATCATCGGACTTAGTCTGAAGTGTCCATCATTGGACTTAGTTTGAAGTGTCCATCATTGGACTTCGATAGTTTGAAGTGTTCATCATTGAACTTTAATACTCAAGTTTATCTTGCATTTTTACATATATATTTGAGTCGTAAATTATTGTATGTTATTTTATGGTGCATCACTGCATATCAACTGATGGTAACAGTCATAGGTTGTTCGGAATAAATGTGGTATTGCTTATTCTGAGCATTTAAACAAGTGCATTTAATTCCTTGTTGCCAGAGCACTTTATTTATTTATTGCAATTAAGTTGAGCTATTTTGAGGAAGCGTAAAGAACAGGGTGTTCGTAAACTTAAGAAGTAGAAAAAAATGTCTTTCTTAGGAAGAGCTCGTAAGGAGGATTTGCAGAATCTCGCAACTGAACTAGGTGTTCAGGTGACTGCTGATTTGAAAATAGTTGATCTGAAACAGAAAATTATTGAGAGCAGAGATTATGACGAAGTATTCGTCAAAGAAGTCTTAAACACGATAATAGAGGACCGAAAAGAGAGGGAAGAAAGAGAGGAACGTAGGAGACAGGAAGAGGAACGTAGGAGACAGGAAGAGGAACGTAGGAGACAGGAAGAGGAACGTAGGAGACAGGAAGTAGAGGAACGTAGAAGACAGGAAGAAGTAGAGGAACGTAGGAGACAGGAAGAAGTACAGGAACGTAGGAGACAGGAAGAAGTAGAGGAACGTAGGAGACAGGAAGAAGTAGAGGAACGAAGAAGGAAAGAACAATATGATTTAGAGAGATTAAAACTTGAAGCTGAGATAAAGTCTCAAACCACCGGACAGGTCCGGGCGAAAACGGAATTGCGACATCTGATGCAGAAATTTGACGACAAAGAAGGAGATATCAGTCTATATTTATCACTGTTTGAAAGGCAAGCAGAATGGGCTCAAATTGATAAAGAAGAATTTGTATCTCATTTGCTAGGACTACTTCCTTACGAAGTAACACAAATAATAGCTAGAGAACCCTCTGATAAAGCTAAAGATTATGAACATGTGAAGACTTTATTGCTAAAGCGTTTTAAATTAAGTCCTGAAAGGTTTAGGCAGAAATTCATGAAGCATCAAAAAAGTACCGAATCAACATGGGTGGATTTCAGCTATGAATTAGAAAATTATTGCAAGGAATGGGTAACTGGTTTGGGAGTTGAGAGTTTTGAACAGTTGTTGGACTTGATGGTGATTGATCAGCTTAAGCGTCGAGTCCCTCCTGAAATTCGAGATCATTTTCTTGACGAATGGGTAGAAATGATTTCGTCCAAGAAATTAGCCGAAAAACTTGATGCCTACGAAAACGTCCGTGGAAACTTCCAAAAAAATCTTGCAGCCGATCGGCGGAAAGGGAAATACAATCCAAAAACTCAAAGTAAAACAAATTCCGATGATAAAAATAATGCTGAAAATAAATGGCCTTCAAAGTTTAATTCGGGAAGCAAGATCTATCAACCTAGTAGTCCACGTCCAGATGATAAATATGAAAAACGAAAGTCACTGCAATGTTACCACTGTGGGTCCTATCAGCATCTAAGACCTCAGTGTCCAAAACTTAAGAATAGTACTGAATCTTCTGCTAATCTAAACAGAATTAGTTCAAGACCGGACGATGAATTTCTGTTACCTTATACTAGTATTGGATACGTAAATGGCTACAAAATTCCTATATTAAGAGATTCAGGTGCTAGTATTGATATAGTTTGTCGTAAATACATCACGCCAGAAATGCTGACAGGTGAAAAAGTGTGGGTGCAACAACCATTAGATTTAAATCCAACCTGTTTACCCTTGGCTGAAGTCGAACTAAACTGCGATCTCGGACATGTAATAACCAAGGCTGCCATTATTGGAAACAAACTCGACAAAGGAAGGTATTTATTAGGCAACCGAACTGCTGCACTACTGAATGAAAAAAAAGAACCTGAAAATCACTCTCACCAGGTTAATACAGTGACTACTAGAGCTCAAACGAAAAGAGATGCGGAACAAGTTTTTGAAAAATATGGCCGGCTTCTAAGATGCGATGTCAAATACGGAATGTATGGAACATCAGGAAGAAGAGGTTCTGGAAGGACTGGCATGGCATATGCATTTGTTGATTATGATGATAGACGAGATGCAGAGGATGCCATAAAGTATGAAAATGGACGAGAAATTCGAGGCCAGAGCATTGTTGGGGAATGGGCTAGAGGGCCATCCTATCGCTCAGGGGGTGGTTCTAAATATCAGCGAAGTTCAAGTTATAGAAGAGAGAGTTATGGACGGTCATCACGTCAGAATAGTGAAGAATGTTATCGCTGTAGACGGACAGGACATTGGGCTCGTGATTGTCCTGAACTTGAAAGAGATAGATACTATCCTCGTTCTAGACATCGTTCTCGTACAAGGTCTAGGTCAAGATTACACCGTCACAAGAGGAGTATCTCACATAGTCGATCTAGGAGCCATGATCGTCACAGAAGGAGTTCTTCTGGCTATCGCCATAAAAGTAGAAGTGTAAGCAGAGATAAAAGAGTAAAGGCGAGGTCACCCAGCCGATCTGTAACACCATCCAAGTTAGTTTTCCGTTCACGATCAAGGTCGCATGGAAAAAGTCGAAGAAAATATGAAAAGTCATCTAAAAAGTCGCGTCCAAGAACTTTTCCTTCGGAAAAGTTTCTCCGTTGGGGGAGAGATTGTAACAGCTTTAGATATTGTTGCAATAATAATCTTAAACTTTTGAAATAGTTGAAATTGAAATCTATATGTTAATAAATGGCAATGTTTGAAACGCCAACACGAAAGCTGCGTGCGGTTCTCGCACGAAGTAAGAAAATCATTTTAATTTAAAAAGAGATAGAATACGTTTTGGCTGTTAATGTTTGATGTTACCTTTTCTTCGACTTATATGTTGCAGTTATGAAATTGATCTATTAAATAAAGTTTGCTGTGTTCCAATGGAGTTTGCTTTAATTACGAAACAAGCATTACATGCTGTTAATGTTATTGGTTCGTGAATCAAAATTATGAATAAATAGCCTTAAGACAGATGAAGTAATTTTCATAACAATAATTAATTTTTGCGCATCCTGGATCACTTAGTTGTAAAGCAAGATGTTGTTGCTATTGTTTGTTGCTGGCCAAATGGGAGAATAATTTCAACTCAGTGCATATCTCGGAAATGAACAAAATACTTCGGTCTCTTAGCCTTTTCATCAGCAACAACGTTGTCCAGGGTGCACCACATTGGGGGATAGAATTATACGGCGAGAAAGGAAAATTCCTCCTCAAATTTGAAGGAGGGCACCCTGAGGAACGGATCGCAGTGTTTCCTAGCTGATTGATAAATTTTGCCGGTTTCTTCATAGGTAAATTTTACTATCAACGTCTCGAAAGGACGTTTTGCTGGACAATACATTAAGGGACTCCATACTCTAAAAGTACTACATATTTGCAAATATCCATGCTTTCTCCGGGATTCGAAACCAGACCCAAAGCGATGGAAGCAGGTTTTCCTATCACCATCAAATAGGGTTGAGCAGAGTAAGATTAATTATCTCATTGCAAATGATGTTTTGTAAGTGTAAGCTGCAGAAAAATTTATGAATTTTCACGTATTATATTTTATTTATATGCTTTATTTATATCTTAATCTTTATACTGGCAAAAGTACATAATTCTTCTCTTCTAGAAACATGGTTTTTTTCTATGTTCGGATGCATTTCAAAAAAGGCTTCCTTCATGTCGAGAATGTTTTCTGTTAGAAGGCCAGAAACTATTGCTACTTTAAGTTGAATTATTCCGCATTAAATTTCAGGACAAAACACAAAACTATGTATAGTTATAAGGTATTTCTCCCGCCTTCTTAGCATGCCTTTGTAGTGTAATGGTCAGCAAACTAGGCGCGTATTCGAGAGGTCCGTGGTTCGAGTCCTGGCGACAGCATTGCTCATTTTTCATGTCTCTTGCTTCGAAATAACTTAATGTCTTTACAGTGGCGCCCGAACTAAAAAAGGTGGTGGATGATGATTCTTCATCACCAAGATTTGGCGATTAGGGTCCCCTAATCCCCTGTCGCCCTTTAAGAAGAGGAGTGTAGAAGGTATTTCACCCGCCTTCATAGCATACCTTCGTGGTGTAATGGTCAGCACACTCGGTGCGTATTCGAGAGGTACGAAGTTCGAGTCCCGGCGAGGATGTTTCTGATCTTTCTTGTCTCTTGCTTCGAAAAAATCTAATGTCTCTACACAGTTCTACACTACTCGAAACGTCAATTCCTAGAATCTTAAAGAGAAACCAGATAACATCCCTTACCATCGTATCTTAAAGTCATCGCGAAGTCGCATGAGGATTTAAATGAAACCTTCTTATTAATGCATCTGTCTTATGTTTGCATAAACTGAAAATGATAACATAAAATCAAATATCTATTAGACTTATCTGGTTAAATTAAAATTTTAAGTACAAAGTAACATGTGCTTAAATAAACTTTGCTCTGCTTTATATATTTCCCAAATAATTGCGGCTAACGAAGCTAAGTATGATAACACGCTCAATAGCTGGACATTTTAACAGAATAGCTGGTCAGCGATAGCTGCCAAAGGCTCTCACTGCCAAAGAACTCGGCGTTTAAATATATTAACTAATTTGCCTTTTAGTGGGACAGGATGAGTGAAGAAGTGATAGTAATGACAAAAATGAAATAAATGGATTAATTAACATAAAATTCTTCAGCTTCACCCTCTCTTACGTTTTCTAAAAAATAAGTCGTTTGAAAACCACTTTTTAATTCCTGTTCTTTGACTTTCAGCAAGATTTTATTTATATTTTAAAATGTAAATGAGACAGAGAGCTTTCATGTTATAAGTTCAAGCTAATTTGGAATAACGACGTTTCACATCATAAACGGTTAGTATTTCAAATGATTTTTATTTCTATTTTTCTTTCTGTTGAAGATGAATTTTTTTCAGTAATGATCCTTGAATCCACACAGAAAATTTAAGGAAGCTACACATAGAATATTGAAAGTGCGTAAAAGAATCCATATAGTGATTGTGCCTAGTAACTATGCCTAAACTTTTATATCAGCGCGGTAATATATTTGTAATAGAATGGAAGAATAGGCTATTCTAAATTCAAATCCCCGGCGGAACTCAGATCTTAACACTGAAATTCGACCATGAAAATAGAGTCTTTGGTACACATGGCTTGAATAAATTCCGCCTCTGTTAGAAATGAAATGTGAAGAGCGAAAACTTTTAAAGGACACTTGTTAACCCATAATGTTTAAATCCAATAATCACTCAAGTATTAACTTTCATAGATAGTTTTATTGGAAACTAGCTATGGGATTAGGTAGCGGAGTGTAGACAGGCTCATTTGCTGAGGACAGATTCCGGGTTCAAACCTTTCGAAGGCTAAATATTTCATTATTCAAAATGCAAATTATAAAAAGTTGTGTTAATCCCTATGTTACACCACCTGAGATTAAATTTTACCCAACTTGTTCTGTATTCATGCGATGCATTTACCCAGCGAAATTAGGAAAGACCTGCATCAAAGCTGTTACGTATATATTGAATTCCACTATATATCAACATCGTTAGTAACTTGCTTCGTGGAGTAAATCGATTTTCAAAGGAAAATGCAGCCTCCTCTTTGCACAGACTAGTCCTTTTATTCATGAAATAATTTTCACCTCAGAATAATTCATACGATATTGAATTCTCGCGATGGGCTTCTCTTTTACTGCATCAAATTAATTTGGAAAATGCTATAGAGTGATGTTTACCCAAAGGTTTACAATCGCAAATATCTGAATATTTGTCATTGCTGTACATTGTAATTATAGATGGAAATACTGGCTTTAAGGATATTTCTACGTATATAACAATTCAAAGACGCGTCTTTAGATCGCTTCCTATGAATATACTTAACATGTTATTTAATATTTTATCTGGAGTGTAATGGTATGTATTACTTTTATTATTTCCGCATTGAGAATGAGGATAACCTATAAGTTATACAGAGTAAATGTCCCAATTTTTTGCGTTATTTTTCAGTGTGTAGACATTAAATCTAAAATTTTCCAACAGTTTCTCAAACGGTCTATAGCAAGTGTATTATTATTTCGTTCAAAGGGACCGCCCGGTGACGAAATGGCTAGCGCATCGCGCGGCTGCACCACAGGTCTGGGGTTCGATCCCCCGGCTGGACAAAGTTGACTCAGCCTTTCAACCTTTAAGTGGGTCGATAAAATGAGTAAAACGTTCGCTAGGGGACTAAACACCAGGGTCCCCGCGACAAGCTGATCATTTGCATATGCTGATGCATTCCGGAGCCCAAAAGATCACGAAAGCAGGAAAAGGACACTGCAGGCCGTGGCCTACTAGGACTGCTGCGCCACTGAGTTTAGTTAAGAAGACGAAAATATGAAAGATTACTTTTGTTTAAAAAATATTTTTGTGTTTATTTCTCTTTTGTACTTTCCACATAAGTCTATTTCATTACTGGCGCCCGGATTAAAGCCTTATTCTAGAAGACGACAAATGGGCATACACTTTAGTTGTTGGTTGGGTCCAGGTGAAGGTTTTCCAATTCTTTTACCACCTGTACCTTCCATGGGAATGCTCGGTGTGTGTGTATATATGCGCGGGACTACTGAAAGTGCAATAAAAGTAAGTCTGGATCTTACTTTTATCTTCCGAGAGACTATGCCGTGACCAAGGCATCGGCAATATTTCCACACTGAATTTCTTCTTTAGTCACCTAAGCACCATCTACGAAGATGTGGCCGCTAACAAGTCAGGAGAATCTGTTTCGAACTTGTGTCTTAATGCTCTGCACTGAGGAAGCGGAGCACTCACATGTTACTGTACATATTGTTTTCCATTTCTTCTTACACAAACGGGAGAATTCTAATAAAAATATTTGAAAAGTTCAATTTCAGAAATTTTAGTTTCAAAGAAATTTAATTTGCGCAATCTGGTAAACTTATTTTAAATTTTTAATGCTACAGCCTTTCGCACTGAAATAGTTTATTAATATCTATGGTTTACAATGGTGATTAAATTTTAAAGGTTATTTTAAATGTAAGAGAAATAAAAATTTTGAACTGTAATTAGAGATTTTGTTTTAAAGTAAGTTTTCCTGCCTTCCTAAATTTGAGGTATATGTTTTATTAATTCTTTATTTTGACGTATTAAACTTGTAATGGAATTTATTGTTTAGGATCGTGATGTTAGTATTAGATACAGATATTTTATATTAGATAACTGTAATTGTAAAAATAATAAATACTGAAAAATAAACAATTTGAAAATAGCATTACAATTTTTTATCCCAGCATAGTTATGCAATACTAAAGTAGAAGGGGTTTGGTAAAAGGATCGACTGTCAAAAATGTTTAATGCCTGTGATGTAGATGTCTGTCGGCTAGAAGCTATGATGAGGTCTGTGATATGTTTGTTAATTCATACGTTTCTTAATGTTTATTAGGATTATTGGACGAAATTTCAGTAATTCAGTGTGCAATGCGAAGTACTAAATGATTTTTCAGAGTGGCACATACTATAATCATAGTCGAAGCTATACAATATCAGAATCTATATGATAAGAAACCATGTGAAATTTTCTTAAAATAATCTCTTAGTCTTTCTTTAAAAAATTCATAACATTGCTTTCAAAATTAGGAAACTAATTAAGACTACATTATATAATAATGACAAAAATAGTAATTTTTATGGAGGAAAAATTAGCAAAATCCTTGGAGCAGTCGTGAGATAAATGTTTTCGAGGCCTGGAATTTATACCAGTAATTTTCGCTAAATATCTTCCGGCCGCCGAGTATTTTCACCAAACTTCCTCCTCCAAAATTATCCAGCTAAATAACAGTAAAAGAAATAGCTAGTATATAACTACATAAGTGCCGTATCACATATTTTTTAATGAACCACATTCTCAATTCTCAATCAAATTCTCAGTTCTTTGAGATAAAGTAATTAAGTGAACAAAGGTTAAACTTGCAGTTAAGTAGACTTATTTCATGGAATGGCAGGAGGTTTTAAAATTTAGAAAAAAATATTCGACACCGAAACATTTTTTAGTGCTAAAAAAACTATATCATGAAATTTTGGAAACGAATCTTTTCTAATACACTGTGAGTCTAGTTGAACTGAGCAGTTTTTAAAACTGATACGTTTTTAAAAGTTACAAATACAAACAGTAAGGATATGTGTAAATTTTTTTTCACGGTTATTTTATTTCTGTTAATTGATAGAAAGTTATTTCAGCCTTATATGGCATTCATTTCATTGGTTTTAATAGTCTTGAGGTTCAAAATTATGGTGTGAGTTTTGTTAATATATTATAAGCAAAATCTTCAACTAAATTGAAATATGAAATGTTGCATCAAGATTATTAAGTACGAGTAATAATAGAAAAATTAAGACAAAAATAGAAAAATGATAGGAAAGTTAGATATTCGAGCCAAAAATTTACTATTCATGAAATGTTTAAAATTCCTTAAGATTTGCGAAAATATTTACAAAAACGGGAATCGCGATAATACTCTTGCGCTAATATGACTATTAAAACCAATGAAATGAATGCCATATAATTCTGAAATAACTTTCTATCAATTAATACAAATAATCGTGAAAGAAAAATTTACACATATCCTTATTGTTTGCATTTGTAACTTTTAAAAACGGATCAGCGTTAACGTAATACGCAAGTTAGTTATAAGCGTTGCAGCTAGAGGTCTTAATTTAATTATGTTTCAGAATCTGGCTAACAAAGTTAAGATTTTTATTCCTTTATGGTGTCACATATTTTTGACGGAAACAAATGTTGCATTGTCTAAAGTGATACTCAAAACTTATATTTCTTTTTAATTTTGAAAGGGGTATTATTAATATCGCTTGTAATATTGCCAATATATTCTGAGCGTATATTTATGAAGTCCTTTTTATAATGAGGTATTATTCTCACAATATTTTATAATTTTCTTTATTTTGATTGCTTTCACTTTCATAATTCAACGTGAGAGAGTTCTTTAGATAAAAAGAATCGATCTAGGAGCAAAGTATCAATTTTCAGTTTCAGAAGACACAGTCTGTTTTCCCTCAGTAATTTATGTTTACAACAAAATTTGAAGGTAATAAGAAAAATTTGTTCATGGGTTGTAAAATGATGTAACTGTTATTTTATAATCTCAAATTCATGATTTGTTTTAAACAGTGACTTGTATTAGACCTACTATAAGCAGAGAGCGACAAAGTCTGTTCACAGTCTCGAATTATTTATTAAAACTCAGTGTTTTAATGCTTATCATCATTTTTATTTTATATCTTAGAATGGGAAATTTCATTAAACAAGGTAAATCTTTAATAACTTTCCCCAAATCTCTTTTTTGTTCCTTAGCTACAATTAAATTATCTTATTTTCCTAACATCTGATTATCTTATTAGCATAATTGGATAAAAACGTAGTAATAAGACATTTTTTTTACACTTTTCCATCCTTAAAGTTTTTCGACAGCATTAAAAGTTTGCTAAAGAAGAGGTTCTGCTCAGAGAAGATGGAATGTTTAAAACGGAAAATTCGCCGAATGAAATATTCTTAATACCACTGTTCTTAACACATTGCAGTATATTTTTGTAAATATTTGTGCTTATTTGTAATTTGATTTTTATGCATTTTGTAGTATTCAATATTGTTTTTATTTACTTGCTTATTTCTTATTTAATATTTATTGTGTTATTATTTAATTCTTAATCTGTAGAAATTTGATGTTTTTGTATGTAATTATTTTATGTATTATTGAGTAGAAAGTTTAGTTTGGAATCTATAGAAGTCGTATTGGTAAGAATAGATCAAACAGAATCGGAGGTATGGATAGAAATTTCTCTAACGGGCCTTGGCGACAATTTGTATATTGGTTTCTCCTCACTATGGCACCATTCTGGAACTTTCTTATTTTGGAAGCAAAATGGCAGATTTTTCGGAAAGATTCCTGACTTATTTATGTTTCTTTTGAGCTGTATTATAAATAGGAAGCTGTGAGCCTCTTGAGTTGAGATTTGGTGTGTTGTAAACAATTCTACTACTGGGTTTACTGATCGGTAATACTGCCTTAGAGTTTGCTTCGGAAGATTTTGATAATTTCCGACATTTCTTGCATGATATTGTTGCGTGCGTACGGGTTCGTTATGTATTGAATGCACAAGTCGTTAAAAAGTTGACAAAAATTTATTCTTTTCACAAGAAATAAATTAAAATGCTGAAATATTTATTCGCAGATATTCACACAATGTCACAATATCTCAAACATTTAGCAAAAACTCAGTTCAAAACAGATAAAATAATTCTACCTCACAGCGAAATCGCTACATTCAATACAGCATTAAGTAAACAAACAGCAGTTCACTTTTTGCAGCTACAACAGCAACAACAACTGAGATGAGAATGGGATGGCGAGGAGAGTGGTTCGAAAAACAGGGTGCATGGGTCAAAGGACCCTACCCCTCATCGAATGCATAAGTATGATTCTAATAAATTGGCAAGTACAAAATAACTTAAAAATAAGTAATAATAGATTTTTTTAAAAATATATAATTATATATATGAAAGGTACTAATTAAAGTAAGTAAAAACAAAAGGAAGGCGGGGCTATTATCAATAACTTGCCCTATGAAAAGTAAAATTTAAAAGTAAATAAAGCCATTCAAAATCCCACGAAAAAA
>KK113230.1:276892-326493 GCA_000611955.2 Stegodyphus mimosarum
CCACTAAATGTTATCGCTCTGCATTAAATTTTAAAAAATGAAAAATCTGCATAAATGTATGCATGTTTCTCGCATTGTGATAAAACCTAGAGCCATCGAATTTTGAATGACGTAATCCTACTGCGAATATGGGCATCTGGAAGTCCTAATTTTGAATTTGAAATTTGCTTTATTATCGATTTTATGTTTTGTAACATTTCAACGAATTTCTGATTAACAAACTAAATGATTTCAAAGCGAGCAATGGCAACACTGTACGAAAAAAAAAACATTTTTATCTCCAGCGCACGAGACTTACGGAAATTCTAAAGGTATGTTCATTTTAAAATGATTTTGCGATATTGATTTTGAACTGAATTTTATGGTTTCAGTACGTAGTACATTATATTTAATAAAAAAAGGTAGCACACGAAACGTTAAAAAAACGCGCCTTTGGACGTAATTTAAAATCTGAAATCTTTCAGATTTTATAGTGATTTTTTTTTATTGTTATTTTTTTCGATGTAGCTTTCTCTTCAAAAATCATCTGCGTTGCACGGGGAAATAAAAAGGAATTTTAATTACATTTCTAAATAAATAGCCAAATACATGTGAAATTCGTAACAATATGGAAAATTTCGATTATTTATTGTGATCTGCTTAGGTTACTTCTAGTCCTTAATTTTATTTATAAGGATTTCAAGTTTTCCTTTCCATGTTATGTAATATTGTTTTTTAATTTCAGTTTAACAGCTTTAACTGCTTCTTAATTCAGTTTTGTCAGTACTTGAATTTTATTAATTTGATTTTTATTTGTTATGTTGAAAGTAATCGTTGAAAGTTAATTTTTTGTTTAAGCTGTAATTAGTTAACTTTAAATTTAAGTTTGGTAGTGTTAATCTTTTTATCCTTTTAAAGTTAAGTTTGGTTAACTTTTAATGACTTTTATTTATGAACTTAAATTCCTTTTTGGTTATATTTGTACTGTTTTGTTTGAAGTTGTTAAAGTAACCTTTAAGATTATTTAACTTTTATTAAAGTCTGTTTGTTACACGAGTCAGTGTGTAAATTTAATAAGTTTCTGTTTAACGTTTACCACCTCTTTCTGGTAAAGTTTATGAATCCATATTTTCTGACTCTGGTGGTAATGTCGATTAAGGTGTTGAAGAAACGCAGTTTCTAGAAATGACTGTGAATTTTAGTAGTTCATCTGTAAAAAAAATTTTGTATTTGATTAAATTTAATTTTTCCAGTGTTAGATTCTGCAATAAATTACTTAATTGATTAATTATGAGGAAAATTATACATTAGAATTTAATTCATTTGCTTGGTGTTTCCGACAAATTGTTGTAAAGCAAAAAAAAAGTTTTCGTATTCTGAGAATTTTGTGAGAAACTATTCTTTTCTTATCTTTTGCTGGCAGGGTTCCTGAATTCTTTTGCCAAGCGTTTTACCATATGTGCTATTGAGCGCATATGAGCGAAATTGTTGGCAGTTAGGCGTATCCCTATGTTGAAATGGAGCCCTTATCGAGCCTAGCTCGAAGAAATTTGTTTATGTCGCATTTTGGAGAAGGGGTGTTGACCTCTCGCAATAGCCTTGAGGGGTAGCTTTGAAATTTAAGAGATGTAGCCCAACTTTTGGAAGCCAGAGCGGACCCTTTTCCCCCGAGAATCGCTGGTTCGCACCGAGAAGGCTGCTGGTATTGGGCGACCGTTTCATCCTCATTCCTCCCGCCAACTGAAGAAAAAGCGACGATACGCGCAGAGCCGAGAGAGAACAGCGGAGACGGAAGGTTGCCGATTACCTTTAACTGCTACGTAATATCAAGAGAAACACGTAACCAATATCCACCCGTAAGAAATGGCCAGCGGAATCATGGAAGTTTGGCACCCTCTGGATAGAAGTGGAGTCCAGGCGAAAAATAGAAAGGAGAGCCTGGCCTCATTCTTTGATTCCTCTCCTTAGTAGACTTAATTTTCTTACCCCTTTCTTTTTATTTTTACAGATATGCAGAATGCACCTGTAACCACGCGGGACAGAAGCTCGTTTTACCCCGTTGAAAAAATGTCTAATAACTAACTTGCTCCATACTATAGTGGATAGAATGTCTTAAAGTTAAAAAACTTTTGTAGGAACCCCACGTTGATGAATAATTATTAATTTTTAAAGGTATGTTTTCTATGTTGTTTCTTCAGTTCACAATTTAGACCAGCCACCATTTGTTGTAAACTACCATGAACAATCTTGTAACCACAAGATGTGTTACTCACAATAAAGGATAGTTATTTTACTTTAACTTAATTTGTTTGTTTTAACTTTCACTAATTATATACAGGATTAATCATAATTATTATAATGGGTTTATACTGCTTTCAAAATCACAACGCAGAATCTTGAAAATGATTTCTTATGATGTTAAATTAGGTTACTGTATTATGACTTAATATCTGTGTCTACACTTTACACCATGTTCAGAGTATTATTGTTTGACATGATAAACTATAGCTGTGTTATTGAATAGTGTATTGACATTATTTATAGCATTTGAAAATTTTCAAACTTAATATTATCATTAATCCGGCCTAGTTATTTAAAGAGATTTCTAGAAAGAAGCTGGATACGGTCAGTTTCGTGAAATGTCAACACCACTGTTCTAAATTTGGAAACAGGGAAAACATAATTATCAAGAGGCAATTTCCTCTGCGTGAACAATATGAAGGTGCAATATATTATTTTGCACCTTCATATTGTTTTCAAAAAGTGAAAGATCATGCTACTTTATCATTAAACGAAAATATTAATTTTAGTGATAGAAATATAAAATGCAGATTTCTGAGGCGAGAACACTTAGAATATTGTTAAAATGTTTTTATGCGAAGTTTTCTTTGAAAGTGCCATGTAAAATACCGTTCTATTAATCTAAGTTTTCAAAATTGATTAAACTAAAAGTCAATAAGATTCAAAAAGTATTTTAACTTTTGAAATGCTACTAAAATTTCAAAAGGTGTTTTTTTTGAAGTAATTGAATTAAGATTCGATTGTGATTTAGCTTTTACGCTAAACATCGTGTTACACTTAAACACTTTTAACATGATGTCACAAGGCAAGAGTTTGTATTCCTATGATATGGTGAAATGTTTGAATGTATTTCAATTAAAATCAAGAAGTTCCAATGATATTTATTAAAACAAAAGACCACTTTCCAGCTATAAAGTTATTAAATATACAAGAAAGTCAGTTTCAACAATTTTTTGATATTATCAACACAATAAATGATGCCTTTTTGCAAAGATAAGGCGATTTACGAAAAATTGAAAGATGTTCGGTTATAATACCTCAGCCAGTTTCAACAGAGACTGATAACGCCCCAATGCAGCTAAAACCTGAGATTATAGGCATTGGGATACTGATTTAAGAAAATTGCACAGTTGATAAAGAAATGTGCAACGTTTAGAATGCTTTTAATTTGAACGAATTCTATAAACTAAGGTTTTTCCTTACAAATGTTAGTTATTTGTGGATCAAATCACATATGCAAGCAAACATTTTTTTTCCTTGAATCTCAATAAAAGTATTTCACATTTAAGCATAATCGATGAGTGTTCATAAGCAGCTTTAAGAACATCACTACAAAATCCAAATCTAAAGTAAAAAAAATGGCGAAAGATGTAAAACAGCATCATTCGTCTCATTAATTTGTTTGTTTTTAAAATTTATTTCTTTCTGCTTTAGAATTCACATTCTATACCAATAACAATTTATGACTAAACTAGTATTTCATTTGAGGCTCGTCTTTTTTAATACTTGATGGAGAGCATCGACCAAGAGGTTTGCTGAATCCTGCTTTAGAAGATAATAGAAATTCTTTCTACTGGAACACGATTTTGAATGTTTTTATATAAGCTGTTGAGTTACACAAAAAATAACTTTCAGAAGAAGATCAGAGTATGATTTGTTCTTATTTTTGGTTCAAATTATCTGCATCGAAAAGAATGTACAGAATCAGATACTCTCCAGAGATACTTTATCTTGCTTAATAAGCTCTTCATTATTTTAAGAACATTGATCCAGCTTATTTTGAAAAAAAAGTAGAATACAAAAAATGTGTTGCTCTTTCTTTGAAATCCATTCAATATTTTTTCTTTACCCCTTATTTCATGTTTTCCATTTCTTTTTGTTACTTCTTCTTTCTTCACGGGAGTGAAAGATGTCTTCGCAGCTAAAGATATTTGATTGTGGATATAAACTAATAAGTATTTATTAAACGTAAATCATATGAGTTGAGTTATATATATAAATATATATACATACAAAATATTACATATATAGAGAGTATCCGTGAATTATAGGTTCTAACAGAAGTATATGAATTTGGGATATTAGATAAATTTAACAGGTTTAAGCTTTAGTTACAGCTTTCCTTTTTATCATTTTCATGTGTCTTAGGATAAACACAGTGATTTCAAATACCATAAAAACTAAGTAACATATATACTTATATGTTTAATGAGAAATGCGAGGATTTTATTCAGAGAATAGATGAAGGATTTGTGGGCCAGTGACATTACATCTTAGGTGATCTTCTGGAGTGAAGGAAAGGATTACAAATGTTTTCTCCTAGTCATTCATTGAACCATCTAAAATATTAAAATGTTTTAAGCATTTTGTATATGTCCTCTGCTCCTCTAATATGCAGTTTCACCGAGCATCCCAAAAGAACTTTCACCTGAAGATTTTACGAAATCTTAATAGATATGTGTACTAATTTGATATGATGAGGGCCCTAAATATTCTCAAGGAAAATGTACACTACGAAAAAAAAAAAGAGGACAGTTCTATATATCCCTTTATACTGGGAAGATTGATGAAATTCAACTTGCATTTTTCACGTCTCGAAAGTGAAACATAGGATATGCAGTGGATTTACATATAGCATTGTTCTAATACAGGTATTTTGACACAAAATCGGGCTTTTTCTGAAATGGCATGCCATGTTTTTTCATATTTCCATTCGACAACTCACATAATGCCAAACTGCAAAGTTTTGTAAAATCGCAAGCAGTTTTTAAAGAAGAATTAGCTCTCAAAATTTTAGCTCCTCAATGTTAATTGAATTTGGTATACATTTATTAATATCTCTTTTTTTATTAAACTTATTTGATTCTTCCTTTCACATTTCAAAATTTAGGTTCATTCGAAATAAAATTCGCCAATTTTTTATGATTCATTTTTAAAATTCGTATTTTTAAATAATTTTTATACATTTTTCGAAAAACATTTTGAATTATAATCTATAAAATGTTTACTATCATCCATCTTAAAGTAGATGTATTTCTAAGCATACCTGCAAACAATTAGAGTTTTTTACTCAACATTTCCTAAGATATAGATGAATTTACATTTTGGCGCGTTTTGAAATTTGGCATATTTATTGTAAGCTACAGTAACGAAAATGTGGTTTACGCACTCTGTTAAAATTATTTGAATGTATGAACAATGACTTTTTTTCGCTCGTGGGCAATTGAAAAAAAAAAGAAAGAAAGAAAATCTGAAATGTTTCAGATTTTAAATTAAGTCCAAAGGGGCGTTTTTTTAACATTTTGTGTGTTACCTTTATTTATGAAATATCATGTTCTTCGCACTTAAACCATAAATTCCAGTTAAAGAACAATATCGCAAAATAATTTTAAACTGAGCATATCTTTAGAATTTCTTATAACAGTCTCACGCGCTGGAGATAAAAATGTTTTTTCTGTACAACGTTGCCATTGCTCGCTTTGAAATCCTTGAGTTTGTTAATCAAAAATTCGTTAAAGTTTTACAAAATATGAAATCGATAATAAAACAAATTCCAAATTTCAAATTTGGGCTTCCAGATGTCCATATTCGCAACTGGATTACTTCATTCAAAATTCGATTGCTCTACCGTCGTTTTATCACAATGCGAGAACACATACGCGTATTTATGCACATTCTTCATTATTTAATTTCTTTAAATATGATACAGGACTGCAATTTTTGGTGACAAGAGTGTGAAAAGTGAACCGACGTTTAATGTTGCCGACGCAAAATCGCAAAACGAAAATAAAAGTTCTTCAGGGACAAAGCCCCTTTGGACTGAAAAGGAAAGGAAAGTAGGTTGCTATAAATTAAGAAGTTCGTTAAGTGAATTATTCTTGACGTAAACTGAAAAAAATCCGCCAAGATAAATTTTAAATTTCTGCATAAAATTTTCACCGAAAATTGCAAAATTTAATATCTAGGTATAATTTCAGTCGTAGAATAGAAATATAGAAAAAATTGGCATGTCATTTCAGAAAAAGTCCGATTTTGTGTCAAAATACCCATGTTAGAACAATATAAATGTAATATAACAATGTAAATTCGTAACTAAGCGTACGTCTCTTTTTACAAATACTGATGTAAATAGTTATAAACCTCTTTGTTCTATAGTTCTCTCTATAGCTCTCAGCTACAACATCTCATGAAGTTTCGATATTCATAAAGGTTTTTAATCTTGAAATAACATTAGAGCATGAAAATATCTTCATCACAAATTGTAAATACTCATAAGTAATCTGGTTCTTTTCGTAGACTTATTAAGTTTCAGTTACAGGCAAATTGTTCAGATGTAAACGTGCTCCCAAACAAACGGATTATACTCCTGCAAAATTCATAACTGGGAGCATTTCGCTTTTGGCAAAGTAATAATAAAAATTAATCAGATTTGTATCTTTAAATATGCAAGGAAGATTAGTAGATTATTGTGTCAATTTATTAACTCCATTTCTAGATCTTCCGAGGCATTACTAACTTTTGTTTTGGGTAATGAAAATGATGTAAAAATGAACTCCAAACTATTAAAATCTTAAACTTTTTCTAGAAATTCTTTTCGAAATAATGCCAATTAATTTACGAGAAATGTATTCGCGGGCCGCATAAAGTTGCTTTGGGAGTTGCATGTGCTCCGTGGGCTGTTGATTTGAGACCACTGAAGTAAGTAATGAATTTCATTTATTGATTCAAAAACGGGAATAACATTCTGACCTTAAAATAGTTTTATGGATATTATCTACAGAAAAGTTGAATTATCTAACAGAGTCATTTAAAAAAGAAAATAAGTCACCAGTATCATGAAATATCTAAAAAAAGTTTTCTTATAATATCTGAAATAACAAGCAAGAAAAATGCACTATTTTCTCCACATATTCTCAGTTCCTAGGATCAAATATAAGAAAAATAGAACGTTATAACCGATTTCAGGTGTACGGCATTTAGAGGGAAAAGGATAATCAAAGTTTCTTATAGTATGAAAATATAATACTATGAAGTTTACGGTTTCGAAAAGTCGCACTAAAATATATTTTGAATTCAGAATAAAAGGAAAACGGAAAACTGAATCCAGGGACCAATCGTTAATGATTTAGAAAATGTCAAACGAAAATCATAAGGGAAAAGCTAATCTTCTGTGAAACCAGAAGTTGTAGGAGGGAAGGAAGTGAAGCCAGCATATAGGCCATCATATGCAAATTATAACTAGGCGATCCATTTTACTTCTTACTTTCATTTTTTAAGGATACATTCACTCAGTTTTGCAATACGCATGGTACGGTCATTAAAAAATGAAACTTGATTGTGATGAAACGGAATCCCAGAATCATGAAATTGAATATCCTAAAGAATATCAGAGTCCTTTAGTTCCAGAAAATAAAAAAGTGAACTGTGGGTCGAATTACGGTATTTGGAATACTTTGCTGAAAAGCGTATTGAATGCAGAAAACTAAACTAAGAGCTGCTATGTGCTAAAAATACATTCTCAGAGAAAAAAAGCCATCCATTTCTTTGAATCCTTCTAAAGCTCCTTTTATTCTTCTCCCAGCAAAAACATTACCTTTGATCATAAATCCCTCCGTTTCATTTTTTATTATGAATAGGGTTTATCTCGAACTCTATTCTCCGAAGATGAAAAGCATGCATTTTTGCGCACACGCATATATACGCGATCATAAGCTCCACACACAAATACACTCTCCATAAGAACGCTTAATGTGTTTCTACAGCCATCGGCAATACGCGAGACGCACTACTAAATTATAGCGTTAAAGAAGGCGAAATTTTCCATCTGCGATTTTTTAAAAGAAAAAAAAATGATTCTGAATGATATTGTAATCAAAGGGATGACAAAAACATTCTATTTCTTTGTTAATGGGTTTGAGAGGATTCATTTACTACAGTAAGCTGTCATAATAAACTCGTGAGCATAAAAGCAATATTTTTCAGCAGAATTTAATTTCAGGCGCAGAATATTTCATTCAGTATTTTGGAATGTGCAACTTGATAATCAAGCACTGTATCATGCTGCTAAAGTTTAGATGCATGTGAATTAAAACCTCTTTTTTTGCGTAAACTTAAATTAATTACCCCTTTTATTTTCTGAAATATTTATAATTCCCAAACATAAAAATTATGGAAAATTTGGAAATTTATGGTATTACTTAAGGCTAACACCATAAATGGTAAAATCATTGAAAAATATAAGAAAATATTTGTTTAACCTTCTCCGAATCCGAGTGTGATTTGAAACAGTTTTTAGAAATTTTCTAAGGCTCTTTCTTCTCCTATTGCTAATTGCATATCTTTGTGGTGCAAATGAAAGCACATGCGGCTGGCAATCGGGAAGTCTGGAGTTCGAATCCCTGCTAGTGCGTCGCTGATTCTTCGCGTTTCTTGCCTTCAGAAAATGACTGTAAAAGTGGCACCCTTACTTTGGTGTGATGGGCGGTGATTTGTCTCTACCAGAATTTAATGACTGGTCTCCTTCTCCTTTGTTACCTTTAAGTGAGGGAGAATATAAGGAATTTTTACTTTTCTCCCTACGTGTCTTCGTGGTGTAATTAGAAGCATTTTCAACTAGAATCTGGAGTTTGAATGCCGGAGAAAGCTAGTTGAATTTCCCATTTGCTCCCCTAAAAATGGGTGGCTGTACAATTTTAAGTAGAAAAGAATGATTCGGATATTTAAAACTCGAAACATTCTTAGGTTTAATAAGTACATGGTATGCCAAAATATATAAGACAAGATACTTAGCAGTAAAAGAATTGTATTAGTTAAAGTATTTTATGTTAATTTACCAGTTATTATAATTTAAGACTTATTTATGTTAATTTACCAGTTCTTATAATTTAAGTTCTCCTTTTCGTATTATTCACCAAAATGCAAGTTAGTTTTTTGTGCATTTAAGCTGAACAGTTTGATTATCTAGATTAGTGCTTCTGGCAACCGCGTCTTACTGCTGATATTCACCCCAGCTGTGCTTAAAAGTTACATTCCGGCTTTAGCATCTCGCTAGCCAAGGTTTCAAAATACGCGGTGATAAGCTATCCGAGCATGCTTAAATTAGTGTATTTTATGTGTATTTTTAGATTACGTTTCTACGTCTGAATTTAACTTACTTTAATGTTATTTTAATATCCACCAGTCAAGGTGATTCTTGCATAAAACTTCAGGCATTAAAAATCTTAACTTAGAGATGATCATCATTGTCTCAGATCTTTAGCTTCAAATGTATTAACAAATGTAAAGTTTTATGTATGAATGGGAAGTTAAACCAGATTATAAGATTTTAAACCAAAATCGTTCCTCACCTCTTACTAGAAACTGCTTTGTATTCGATGGTTGAAAAGGACTATGCTATTACTGATAAACATAGATGCCAAAAGACATTACGCAAATAATTTCTAGTATTTGGAGGTAAACGAGGCTCAAAATTTTGTGGGTACGTGAACATGAATTCTTATCCTGTGGATTTTATCAAAAGAGGCTCCAGTAGGGAACGTAAATTGATGTACCTTATATTCATAAAATATATTATTTTAGTTCTTATATTAGTTTCTTTCTTTATTTTCTAGCTTGCGAATAAATTAAAATAAATTATTTAAAGAAAAATTAAAGAACAAAGTCACAAAATCAAGTCACACAATGTCAAGGATTTAAAAAACGCTCTGTTTTACGCCATGAAATTCGAGACAGCCCAGCAGGTAACTTGTAGAGACAGCCATAGAGTCAGAGCTATTCAAGTCCAAGGTGTGGCTGTCGAATCCGATTCGAGGAACAGGACTCTCTCCTAAACTACGGTCGCCTTGGGATGGTTCTTACAGAGTCTTAAATAGGCCACACGACGTCGTAGTTTGAATCCGTAAGTCACCGAATTCTAAGCCTAAAGTCGTTCATTATGACAGGCTAGCTCCTTACTATAGCCATAATACATAGTCCCCATAGTGTATACGTATAATGTAAATAGATATTAAGACCGTGGTCCTATTTATTTCTAAATTTGTAAATTTGTGAAATCATTTATTAATTTAGTATGCGATTTGTTTTATGTCATTCACTGAAATTATTAAGTATTGCATTGGTTTGCCGAAGTTGTAAATATGGCTTCCTGGCTAGGGATTGTACTGCCTGGAACGTGCAGTCCTTGGGAAGGGGACAATGTTACAAATTTTGTACTAAGATAGGTAATTTTAGGGGAATTATAAGTAAAATTCTTGCATTTCTTTTTGTATGACATAACATGAAAAATCTTTAGAGAAGCTATACCGGAAAAGTAAGAATACAGAGCAAGTGCATTTAACATTGAGTAAATGTGTATCTCACTAATCTGGCGAGGTATCGCCAACTTGACAAACTTTGGAGATTTATTTTGTTGTAAAATTTGACGAGAAATCTCCAAAAGTCGCAAACATGGTCCGATGCCTGAATCACCATAATATGTGTTGCAATCAAATAAATGTAATTGATCACTATATTAGCTGTAACCGTAATTCGACCCTCATATTGCTTTCCAGTAATTTCGAAAAGCAGAAAGTACTGGAAATATCTAGGCGGTCGTTTGAAAACTATATAAGAACGGAAAGTTAGCATCTGCCCTCAGTTGTTTAGTTATTATGCTAGCCAGTTGTTAGTTCAACGTAACATCGGAGATATTTCCGGGCTAACTTTAGATGCGCTTTGCATTGCGTTGTGTTAACATTCTTAGTAGTTTGAAGCATGACAACTGACCGTACTTTATGATACTGTGAATGTACGAGTATTTCTGTGGACAATACCAATACCTTTGAAGTGTTTCTGTTGATAAAATAAATTTTATTGACCTGCCGTCGGATCTGTGTGCATTCAATCCATTACAAACCATTACGCACGCAAGAATATATTTAAATATATTTAATTACAATATATCTGGCGCTATTAATGCCATTTTAGTTTAATTCGCTGGTCATTTATACATCCTCCCAATTATTCAAAATTATGATCATCAGCTATAGTTAAATTTCGTTTATAATTTTAGTATACTTTACTTTAAAATCTCATACTAATACGCAGACATTACGAAAGGTATATGTAAATATAGGTGACTTTGTGTCCATCTCCATTTAATTATTTCATCCAGATAAAAACAAGAAACTCAACTCAGAATTTTTAATTAGACACAGAACGCTCGAAGAAAGATAAATAAATAACTACTTAAATTGCGACGTCGTTCAGCTTGTTTAGGACTGTGTAACAACCATCCCAAAGTAGCTATAGTTTAAGAGAGAGTCTTTTCTCTCGAATCAGATTCCACAACCACACCTTGTCTCCTTCGTTGAATCGATGTCCAGTGGCTCTCGTGTCGTATCGGACCTTCATCTTCTCCGTCGCCAAGTAGACTCGCTCTCGTGCAAAGTTGTGCATCACTTCAAACCGGGCGGGAGATCTTGAATGCATTCGTCAGGCGATGAAGGCTCATCCAGAGGGTGACCAAACAAGAGATGACCAGGCAGACGAACAAGACAGAAGAGCATCTGGGATGGCGAATAACCGGTATTTTGGCATCGTCTCGAGGTATGATTTCGAGGGCAGATTTAATTCCTTCATCTTTTATTCTGAATAAGGCTATGTTATTAGAGGCAGAACGCAGTTCGTTATTTTTAAATTTCAAGGAAATATCTGTTTTCTTAGAAAGTACCAACTGAGTATGTAAGGATCTGTAATTTCTGCCACATATCCGTGTGATGGTAAACGGCACTTCCAAATGTGATGCTGACGTTTAATTTTCCGTCGATGTCGATCTTCTCGCCGGACACAATCTGGTGGGTAACGCAAAGCGGCGTCCAGATAAATTTTCCTTACAGTTGTTAAGCCTAATCTCTTTGGATGAATGGTAACGTTGGCTCTCGTATCGATGGTCATATTGCAAGGAGCTCCATTGATATGTCCCATGATGAAAAGAAAAAGAAGAGTCTATTACTATACCCACTCATTGCAGAAATCTGAAGCTCTTTAAACTGGGGCTTTTCTTTTCTGGCAACCTCAGCCCCAAGAGATGGCCACTAATTAGTTTCCCTCCTTCTTGCTACAAGCGGTCTTAACTGAAGTGTTCTCCAGTTCTTTTGTATGTGGCCTTCAAACCACAGCTCCAACACATTAGACTCGGTTTGTTGTCACTTCTGTTTCGTGTTAAGGCATTTACAAATCCTTGACATTGTGTGACCTGGCGTTGTGACTTCGTTCCTTAATTTTCCTTTGAATAATTTATATGAATATGGCAAAGCATGCAAGTGCTATCTGTCTTAGGATAGTAATATCTTCCTGGCGGACGTTTTAAGGGAAACTTGCTCATATTTCAGTTACACATGGGGAAAACCACAAACATGAGCCATGCATCCAGCAGATTTTGGGTGGATTTGAACACGGAATATACTCCCAATATTCAGCATTGTTTAGAGGAGAAATAAAACCTTTACAAAATTGCAATATATGAAATACCTTTTGAAATGCATACACGTATAATGTAAGAATCTGCAAAGCAGAAGTTTTAAAGAAAATCCATTCATTTTTTGGGGGATCGCCTAAAGCTCTTTTTATCTCTTATCTAGCGAACGCATTACTCTTGATCATAAATCCTGCATTTTACTTCTCCCACGAACTTAGTTTTATCTCATTTTGCTTTCTGAGAAAAAGCTCGTATGTTTCTCACCTTTTAAAAAAACTTAGTGCAGTTTTCAGGACTAAAGCATTTCAGGCGTAATGTACTAAGATATTTTGAATTATAGTGTAGGAAATAGAAAGCTTCTAAGATTTCTTTTTAAGCTGAATACAAAGTTTTCATAAAAAGTATCGCATTCATACATAATATATGACTAGATATTGCTATAATAATAGAATCTATAAAGATTAAAATATATTCGTAATACGATGGACGCATTTTGCAGTAGTATTTGTTACAGAATTTTTAGAAAGTTATGTACTATACACACGCATGGCGAAATGTTGGTAATTTATTCGACAAAAAATTAACAAATAAATGAAGAAAACTATATTTTTATAGCGTTAGTTTAAAGGCGCTTTGTTTATATCTGGCTATCTAAATATTCATACACATGTAGGACATAGGTAAAATGCACGTAGGTCTTTTTTTAACATAAAACAGGCAAGATTTGAAAAGCGAGTTATGTTGCAGTAGCTCATTACAGTTACATTGATCTAAGATTTATACTTAATTAAGAAATTTCTTTGTATTTATTGTCTTTTTTAACAAAGAAACCCAGCTTAGATCGTAGTAATTTGGGAATAATTAGAAAAGTACCAAAACGTCAGGCAAATCAAGGAGGTAATTTTACTTAGGTGCTAGAATATAAGGATATCGCGAATGTAAAGTGTATTGCTTAATAAGGGTACAGTTTGAACCCCCAAAGAAACAGATACGGAAGCTTTATTATGTGAACTATCTCATGCTCATCGAATGTTCAGCATAGTGTACTTCACTTATTTAGTTTATATTTAAATGTATCAAACCTATAAGAAAAAACTTGATTTATTCATTTAATGCTGTAATTTATGGATTTATAGCATCTCAATACTGTGAATTGTGTGTTATGCTACAGATGAGCATTTAGTATGACATATAAGAGAACTATTGTGCTTGTATTACTATACTGATTAAAACTGAGCATCAAGAAGCAATCGATGAAGTATCGATGTGACCTTTGAAAAGTATACATTATATGATAGGATACGAAAACAATTAGAAATGCAGAGATACCTAAATGATAGGCACTTGAAAAATCTTCTAGAATTAATGCGAAACAGAAGAAAAGAGGGCAGGTTTTCCATACAAAAATTATTTCCCTTCTTTTTTTAGACTAAAATTACAAAATATATCTCGAGTAAGAAGAAAAAAGCGCATGCCAAAATTTGATTTCTTAAGAATGTAGCCTAATTTATTTGTGGGTTATCCGATTTTTGTTTGCATTATTAGATTATTTTTCTCGAAATGTGGAAGAACGGATGAAGTGGGGTGTATGATCAGAAAGGTTTCGATGCACCATTCTCCGGAACAAATTTCTTGTGAAAATGGCTCGCACGGACCATACAATCACGTCATCTATCCTAGCACAATAAAATTACAACATGTGGCAAGGCAAGAAGCGGCTGCCTGTACACTGAGATGTCACACTGAGACTTCATCTAAGCTAGTCCAAAACATACAAATAATCACAATATGGACAGTTTTGCATGGCACTAATTACTTTGCTTACCTTTAACGATACAACCCAGTGTCTCCGGTTACAACGGTGTTGAACGACGCGCATGAACATATAAACGGAGAGATTTCGCTTTCTCAAAAGAATTTCGTTTTTGTATTCAACAGCTTATAGTTACCGATCCATTAATGTAAATTGGCTCAGAAGTATTAAGCTTTGTAAATTTCAGAGAATATTTAAGACTATTTTGTTTCATCATTAAGTCAAGGTGGCAAGTAAGATGGTGATCATTAAGTAACTCTTCTTTGCAACAATTTTATTTTAACTATCACAGGTGATGAAGTAAAATAAACATAAGTTAGATACTTGTGTCTGTTTGTGTTCAGAAACTGGTTATGTTAAGAAATTTAAATCACTCGAGAGCGTTTACGTAACATTTGAGGAATGAGAGTTAGATTTGAGTAGTTAAGGATTATATGTAACCTTTTAACAGTGTTACAACTGGTGCCGAATTAAAGAAAAAGGAGAATAGTATATGAAAGTTTTTGAAGTTAAATTATTGTTGCGTAAATATGGAATTATTGATGTAGCTGGTCTTGCAAGTACAAGAGAAATGGCGCAAAGGCCAAGTGAGGCTGCAACATTGGACAGAGATGCATTAAAATGTTTTGGGAGATTAACAGATGCGTTCATGGGGACAATCAAGCTGTAAGGATCTTAAGTTTAACTAACGTTTATTTTATTTTAAAATTTTACTATCATCTTTTATTTTTCACTTCCGGCCAGAATTAAAGCGTGGCTATGTTTATGCAAATTGTACTTGCTAACGCTTAAGTATTTAAGTTGTGGCTTTTTGTCAAGAGTAGAAGGAAGGAGAGAGAGCTCTCTATCTACGAATCTTCACGCGAGCTTGCCATTAGTTACTGTCCGCCTTTAAGGCCAGAGGTTAACCCTCTTGAAAGTTAAAGACGTATTGTAGTTTTCCGCAGTTTGCGTACTACAAACGTAGTAATTTAAAAGACCAGTCTTAGTGATAGTCATCTGTGTAAGATATTTAAAAGTTAGCACTTCTTTAAATTTTAGTTAGTTAGTAGTCTTATATTCTTTTACGTTTAGACCACAAGTGGTTGGTCTTTGTATACCGAAGTACGGGAACGTATGTAAAATCAATAGGCAAATAAAAGGTAATTTGCACACCCTTTATCTTTATTGTATCTTCTACACACGCACGAACATAGCTTTTAGTAAGCTCCCTGTTCCTACTCAGGACTATAGTTATGTTTCCGAAATCAACTAGAATCTACAGAAGTCCTGGTAAAGCCAGGCGTAATATTTGATGGAACCGAGTCGTTTTTGCAGTTCTTAGAAAAGTCGTTTTATGTTGCTTGTAAAGTCGAAATCGCAGAAAGTAGTAATAGCGGCAAATGTTAAAGGGACAAGCGTTCAAAATATGGACACTGAAAAAAACTTTGTACGTTTCAAGAACATTAAACAGCATTCAGAATCTTTCTTCCACAGCAGTATACTTGCGATTATTGTCTTAAAAAATTTGGAATTTTTTGCAGGCTCATCTGTGTGTCGATGTTACATGTAGGAGTTTATTTTGATTTCCTAATAGTTATTTTTAATTTTGAAACCCTTTCCTTTATTCTCTTGTTTCCCACCAACAACTCCCTTCCAGAACAAGTTTTTAGTATCACGTTTTATATAAAAGAAGTAGGACCAGTATTTAATGGGAAGTTTCAGTTACTTCCGTAGAAGAGCTCAGAAGTTCTCAGTAGAGCGTGTTCTGTCTTCTTGCCACGTATTTGCTGTAATCCAATCTTACTACGTTCGGCCATAATAGTATGTGCCTGTCAGTGTTCGCAGGTAAAGTTTAAGTTAGGGCCAACGCAGTTAGTTATTTCTGTACAACTTCGGTTTAGTCAGTTAGAATTAGTTAAGTTTCTTATTTTCTGTCTTAAGTTAAGCCCATAAGCCCAAGTAGGGGCTTTCCTGTAATCCCGACAGAGACCAACTGTGAATTTTCTCAAAGGGTGATTTTACCTTTCGTAGGACTTTATTCTTGTAGTTTTCAGAAGACGAGCGAATAGTCGCTACACTGTTCGCCAAATAGTCTAGTTACCAATTCAACTAGAATTCTATAAGTATATTTTTGATATAAATTCTAGTCATTATGATATTAGCGTAATCCAATCATGATGAATTTAGCGATTCATTGTGTATAAATAAACTTAAGATTATGTTTTCAAAGAGCGAGAAAGAGCCCTGTATTTCAGATTTATTTCTATCATTTTTTTTACAGCTGGAACATTTTAGTCTCAGTAATTTTCTTCAACTCTCTTGTGCTCTAAACTGATCATCCTATTAAAATATATTAAATTAGCTTCTTTCATCAATTATTATAGCATTCTGAATTCCTATTTCTCTCGCTTTTGAGAAAAATAATCTAAAGTTGTCTGTATTCCATTAACACAGAATTTTTAAAATATCATCCATATAGCAGCATAGCAGTTTTTCAAATAATGAATACTCGATTTGACTAATGAAGTTCTGCTTTAAGTTTAGGAGCTCTTAGACTTCAGTTACTTGAATTATTACTGACAAGATTTTGAATAAACATCATCTTTAATTGTCTCCTTTATCTTCTTGCATACTGAGTTCTATTATCTATTCTGTTATGCTTCAAATGGCATTTGGTTCAATCAAAAATAATAATTTTAAAAATGTTTTTAATTGGTTTTGTTCTTTTCAGTCACAAATAAAAAACAAGTTTACGAATTTCAGATCATATTTGCTTTAGACACAATTAAAAAACGCTCAAATAAAAAAAACAGCTGTTAAACTAACTTATTATTAATAAATTAAACTATTAGCGAAACGAATTAAACTATTTTTCAGACGTTTCGCATTGTTTCGATGCAAAGGAATGTCTTTAAAGTACATACACTATTTATTACAGATGGGTTTGCTTGAAGTGTCAGTAATTTCCTCGGACGTTTGATCATAACATTCCTACTCTAAAAAGAAGGTAATAATTTTTAAGCACAATATTATATTTTTTATAAGCAATAGTTAGCTCAGTCAGAAGATAATATAAACGTATAATACATTCGAAATGTTTTTGCGTACACTCAGATTAATACACTGAAACTGTTTTTAAGAATACAAAACTAAAAATATGCCATCATTTTTGTGGTAGCCTGGATGATATTTTGCTTAAACGTATTTATCGAAAGCAGCAATTTTTATTACATAAAACACATTTTAAATTTGTATTTTCATCCATAATGAATTTATTTTGACAATATTGAATTGACTCATATAAAAACAAGAAATAGGAAATATTACTAAGTAAGCTATAAAAATGTATTAAAAATTAAATTATATCATAATAAAAACTGATATACAGATTTAAGAAACACTTTGTAAAGCTCTTTTCTGTTCTGGGAAAAGAAGAAAAATAACATGAACCAATGAATTTACTTTTATCAGACGAAGAACAGGGCAATAAAATTTGTGAACTAGTAGAAGAATCTTCTAAATCTTAACACTGTTATTACGTTTCTTTAGAGGAAGCAGAAAGTATCTACTAAGCTTATTCAATAAACGCTTGACCTAATGTAAGACAAAAGAAACAGGTAAATGTTTCATTGTTACATCTCGCACTTCAAGAGAAGTAGTAACACAAACTGTGGGTACCCCTGAAAGAAATATTGAATTAGTATGTGTGAATCATAAAAGCGCTGATCTTTTTTTTTAATTACAAAACTGTGAAGTCTTTCATTTGCAGCATAATGATAAATGAGATTGCTGTTTATATTGTAAATTACTATAAATTGCTATCATTGCCAAAAATTTATTTTTGATAGTCAAAATACATAAATAAGGTTTTTTGAAGAATAAAAATAAGCAAATAACGGGCCTGTAATGTAAGTTTCTTTGAATACCACATATAAATGCAAAGGAAACATTTCTACAGTAAATTTAAATGTCAAATTCAGGGCTTCCACACAAAAGATTTTTTTTCAAATCCAAATAATCTGTATGATTAAATAACGAAGAATACGTATGTCTGTCTGTCTGTCTTTATGTATGTATGTTGCTTCCATTGTGGAAAAACAGAGGCATTCAGAGCCACACTATTTTGTCCTTCGCCTGAACATACTCACCTTCGAAGCAGGAATTTTGAATTGCTTTTTTAATTATTTCATATTTTGTGCAAATTTAATGCAATTTTTAACTAACAAACTCAGCTACTTAAATGCGATCTATTGTCATCGTCGGAAGTAAAACGTTCATAAACATAATAACTATACTGGCAATAAAATACTTTGTCTTCTACGTGCTAGTGTGTTGTCTTTCGGCAAAACGTAAAATATTTTTATTATTTAACATGAATGATTTAATTAAAATGCATTTAATTAATAATTTTATGAATTTTTCATTTTACCTCACTTTTTTGAATTTTCCAAAGACATCACATTTTGTACATAATTGACATCCAACTCTTTTTGTTTTTTTAATTTTATAACCTTTAACATTTTTTTAAAAGACAAATATTTTTTCGATAGTCTGAAATCGTTAGAAGCAATATTCTTCCTTAACGGGACTCATGATAATAACCCGCACGGACATTTTTCAGTATTGAATTTGTTTACTCCATTCAGTCTATCCTGTGTCTTGTGATACATCATGTTAATTTCCTTTCTTGATTTTTTTTTCGTGGAGCTGCTGCAGTCTTCGTTGCATAGGTATAAAGAAAAAAAAAAGCATTTTGTTACTGAAAACTTTCTACAATTCTTTTCTGTTTCCTAGAAAAGGTCGACGTTCACTTTTTTCGAAAACAAATTAGCTAAAATCAGAGATATTAATTAAAGACTCGGAAAAACGATAATTTTCGCCCTCATTTTTGCGAGTGGCAACAGCTTTGTAAGCTGGAGATCTGCTTTATTTCGAGAAGCGTTTTAGATAAAAAGGATTTTTTCCCCAGTAGAGTGCTGCCATTGCTCGCTTTTAATCGTTTGAGTTGGTTCATCAAAATTCGTTTAAGTTTTACAAAACATGAAAAATATAATAAAACAAACTCCAAATTACAAATATGGGCTTCCAGAGGAGCATATTCGGGTGGAAACGTACGTTATTCAAAATTGGATGCCTCTAAGTACCGCTCTAGGTGCCGTCACATTTGGAGAAATATACATACATTTATGCAGATTCTTCATTATTTAATTTCTTTAAATATTAAGCAGCGTTGCAAGATTTGGTGGCAACAGTTTGAAAAGTGATTCAGACTTTAATGTTTTGGACACAAAATCGCAAAACGAAAACAATGGTCCTTCAGGAACAAAGCCCTTTTGGACTAATAAGAAAGTCTGTTTCTTTGTCCTCTAATACCTCAGTCACTACTACAGCTATTCGTCACAAAACATTCTACAAATCGTTTCCGAATTCAGGAAAAAGTCGACGCCCTCTTTTTTCCAAAAAAAGTAGCTAAAATCAGAGCTATTTAGTAAAAACTCTGGAAAACAATAATTTTCGCTCTTATTTTTCGGAGTGGCAACAATCTCGCGAGCTGGAGATGAAAATCTGCTTCATTTCGAAAGTTGTTGCCACTGTTCGCTTTCAAATCGTAGAGTTCGTTAAACAAAAATTTGTAAGTTTTACAGAATCTATACATATAATGAATATTGTCTGTCTGTGTGCTTGTTTATTTGTTTGCGTCATTGATTTCTGATCAATTATGATCAATTCGTTGCCACATTTAATCGACAGTAATTTAATATAGGTGAAATATTGGATGGAACTTGAGCTTTTACGACCATTTGATTAGAAAAACGAAAATCATTAAAAACTGCGTGTCGTTGTTGCTGATATGATAAGAGAGAATTAGCTTATTTTTTTCTATCAAAAATTTTCATGTCGGTTCCATATCGCGTCAGACTGAGAAATGTATGGCTATGAATCATATTTTTTACATCGTTATTACAGAAGGATTACAGCGGTGTCGTTCTCTCTGTGGTTAAGATGCATTACTCTCAATCTAACTTAACTGGCATCGGATGCTTTTGCTAGTATATGTATAATGATAATTACAGAGCAACTATCACAAAATTATTCAAGAAAAATAAAGCAAAATGAAATAAAACAGTTGATATTTGAGCTAATATCATTACTGCCGACATATACTGAAGTATAGTAAAGTCCACCAGAAATAATGTAAACAGAGTTGAGAAAGTCTGAAAGAAAGAAATAAGGTGATCTGTATTCCAAATTCCATATGTAATTATAAAAATATAAGATGCTTTTGTTACAGAAAAATGTCATGCTTTAAAAGACGTTTCTTCATTTCAAGCATTTTCTGAGTATGTCAAAGCAGTTATTATATTAAAGAAAATGTACAATGAAGAAGAATTCACTGCAATTGCATTAAAAGTTTAGAGTCGTTGCACTGAAAAGGTAGATTATTGCAGGAAAAAAAGCAATGCTTTCGATATGTTATTAAAATTATTAATAATTTTTATGAAATTATACTGCCTGAACCTAATGAAAATACATTAATTTGACTAATTAAAATCCTTATATATTTTCCTTTTTTAAGTTACCTATTTTAGGTAACTGAATGCAAAAGCCGCTAATTATTAAAATATCAGAGGAATTCAAACGAAATTTAGATATATATTTTTCTCTGGAATTTCGTTAAAAACTGCAGATTAGTATTTATCTCATTAAAAACTGCAGTGCTTTTCTGATTGAAAATGTGTAATTTAATAATAATCTTCCTTGTGTAAAAATGTTTTACTTTTATGTTTATTTATTGCAGCTGTTCCAGTACAATACTTGTATAAAGTACAAGTACCAGTACAATAAGCATTAAAAGTATTCAATTGGATGCCTAAGATGGATATTAAAGTAAAATCAAAAATTATAATTTTTGATTTTACTTTAATACAAGACAGAATACCTCTTGATAAGGCATTACTAATAGTAATTAATAAACTAATAAAGGATTTGACCTCGAGAAATTATTTATTGGAAATAAGTCAAAAGTAGCTTCTTCCTAACCAATTGTGAATATAAAATCCATTAACGCCAACAGAAATTAGCTGCTCTACAACTTTTCGCAAGAATGATACACAGACTTATTGGGTCTTTGAGTATGTTTTCTACTGTTCTGCTTAGATTACAGACAAAGAAAATGCTGCTAAACATGTCGAAAAGTTTTACCTAATCTTGCTTAATTGACAGCTGTAAACGAAAAAAGAACTCATACCATCCTTTTTATCAACCAGTTAAGTTTATTTCCCAGTTTCAGTTTTAAGATTCAGTTTTTTTCTTTCTTAGTTTCAGAATTTCTGATATATTAACTCTGCTCTTGTCTTAGTAGATAAAAAGAATTTGGTTAGGAATAAATCAATAAGCGTTTAATATGAAATTTTACGAAACAAAGCAAACGTATTATGAAGTTTGGCTTTCTTTGGTAGTATAAACTAGCATCCAACGCCTAACAGACTTGGAGAGAATTATCGCTTCGTCTGGAAAAAACAACAAATTCTTGAAAATTTTAAAATAAACTTTTTATTAAATCAGAACTTTAGCATAAATGCATGTCTCGTGTTTAACAAAACAATCACACTTGTAATGAAGAAACTTAGAGTAACAATCAAAATCAACTCTCTAGACTAATTTGCATTCAGCTTAGGAAATGGAAAAATGAAATGACAGTAAATTGTAATAGCTAATTAATTAAAATAATAATTATTCTACAATATCCTTTACAAATATTTTGGGAAGGTATTATTCTACATTTATGTTAGTAAAATCTCGTAATTTTTATCTAACTCCTTATGACAACATCGATTCCCCTTAATTAGGAGCGATATAAACTGCTCATTAATATAATATGCACACTACATTCCCGATAGTATAAACACATTATGACATCTAAGTACTGCACAACATCAGTTATTCGCAAATGGTTTCACCACATTCTTCTTTTCATAAGATGTGTAAAACATCATCCCATCTCTAAGAGTTTTGATTCAAATGGGAGTTTCCATGATATGAACACAGAAAAATTTAATACATAAAATTATATCACATAACATTTTTAATAATATTTTATAGCATACTAATATAAAGATATCTATAAAATTAACTTCTTAAAATATTCTCATAATTATGAGATATATATACATTTGTTAATACGTAATACCTTTTTATATTTCGGAAATATAAATAAGGATATTTTGCTAATGTTTGTTTTGCTTGCATAATGGCTATATTTAAATTTTTCAAGATATCTGAGGTCAGCCGGCCCTGAAATAAAAAGGCCCCAAATTCAATACCCCGGCAATCGCGGTATACGCTGTCAGTCTTTTGGTATATAGTGAAATACATTTAACACGAAAACTCTAAGACGAAATAATACAACGGTCCCGACAAACTACTATGTATTTTCATGCATTTTTTTCTTAACATGAAAAGATTTCCTCTCTGGGAATGAACAAAATACGGAAAACACCAGGCACGCAGACGAGATTTAAGAGTTGTGTGAAATGAACGAGAGGTCGATGCACATGTTCACAAGTAGAAAGGAAGTTAACTTTATATTGAAATACCCTCGGAATAACCTGTGACACGAGTCACTTTTTTTTATCTAAGCTACTTTCATCCTCCACCCCTACAAACGCCATGCAGAAACATCTCATCTCTTATCAGTTGGCTTTGGAATTCGGTGAAGAGTGCATCGCAGTGTGAGTAAAAATCAGGGAGTTTGGTTCACGTTTTTTTTCCTATCTAGGAAGAATTTTTTTTACAATCACAGTGGCAAAGAGCTCACGGGAAAGCCAACTTCTGTTTTGCTTATGGATGATTATCGATAAGATGGAGTTTCTTAAGGCTATTGTTGATCAAAAACAGAAGACGAAAATGGAAATTTGTAAAGATTTCGGTATTACTAACTCTACATTAGCAACAATAATTAAAAAAAAAGAAAGCAAGTTATGGAAATGTTTGGACGGAGTAAGTTTGAGCCACAGCGAAATCGGATGCAAGCGGTTTAGTACGAAGATTCAGAGACGGCTTTACTTGTTTGGTTCAAACAAGCGAGATCTCAAAATGTTCCCATATCAGGACCTTTAAAGCTAGAAAGTAGCAATGAATTTGTTAAACAAACGGGTTTACATTTTGTGCAGTTCCAGGATGGTTGGAACGTTTCAAGAAAATAAATTATGGCATAGTATTAAAAAACGTTTGCAAGTTTAATCAAGTTTTACCGACCATGACAGCAAATTGATTTCAGTCTACGTTGCTTCAATATTTGAAGAATATGAAGCGAAAGATGTCTTCAATGAGGACAGACAAAACTGGGTTATTTTACCGATGCTTACCCAATAAAACTTTATGGGGTTTTACTATTTAAATATAAAGTTCTAACTTTGAACCCCCACGAACACTAACAAGCGAATAATCGCTTAAGAGTGTGAACAGAACACATAAGACTTAAAGAGGGTTTATAACCCTTTATTTTTCAGTATATTTACAGTAAGTTCCTACTTGGAACTTTACACAAAGCCGCTACTCGCGCTTGAACTTAAAATAATAATAATTTAAACAAAAACTAGATTAACTAAGCTATTTGAAAGGTATAGCCGAAGCTACCAGAATCTGACTAGTTGGCCCCTAAGTAATAATTAAATCAGCGAAGCCAAGCAGGGCCTAAGGTATGGCCGAGCGTAGTAACAGCTAAGAGAGACGTACCCAAAAGGCAAACGCGCGCTAGTCAGGGAATCAGACTCTCTATCTCGAAGTCGGTGAAGTCACGACTTCAAATAGTACTCTTTCGCATTTGCATTAACTGCGTTTCTGAATTTACATTCTAGCAGGTAATTGTAAGCTGAAATTAGAATAAGATAGGAAAGATACAAAACTTAAAATAACTGTTAATAAACTTAGGATAAACCTTACAACTTTATCGTTTAAGTGATAATCGAATCGTGTTCAACGGGAAATTGTCTAAAGAAAGGATTACGGTTTTGGTAGGACGCGATGCGGATGGTTTCTGAAAAACTACTTCTATTTGTTATTGGCAAATGTTTGAAACCACGGTGTTTTAAAAATGTAAGAACAATAACCTTTCGAATACACAGCAAACGATAAGGCATAGATGATAGCTACGATGTTCACCGATTGGATTGTAAAGTTAAATGAGCGATTCTTACGAGAAAAGCGTAAAGTTGCAATGATCATTGATAACTGTCCAGCTCACCTCAACGCTGTACTGAAAGCTATAAAGTTGATCTTTTTGCCTCCGAATACAACAAGTGTCTTGCAGCCTTGTGGTCAGGGAATTAGACGAAGTATGAAATTTTTCTGCCGGAAGCAATTGCTTGGAAAGTATTTACTCGCAGTCGAAGATTGCTCGATCAATTTATTATATGCTTTTCATAAGGTGCACTCTGGATGGAATTCAGTGACTCCAAGGACGATTGGAAATTGTTTTCGTCATCCAGGATTCTAAAAAATATCAGATTCTTTGGTGTCAAAATAAACGGAGAAGGAGGATATTGAAATTGAGCTGACACTTAATGAAATGTTTGAGAAAGTTTCTGTATTATTGGATTGCCATGCTGTATCATCGGAAGAATTTGTTGCAGTAGATGATGATAATGTGTGTAGAGCCCCAATTATGGCAGACAAAGACATTTTTGAGTTTGTTCAAAGCTCAAAAATCATCATTGATGCAGATTCCGACGACGAAAATGAAATGAATAATGCAGTTATCCATTATTCCACGTTATCCGAAATGAGAAACATCATGAAGAGTATGTGCAATTATTTAGACGCACATTCCAGTGGTAAAATGAATAACAAAACGGACGACATCGAACAATTTGTTGACAGTTTGATGCTAAAAAAGACAAAACAAAAGAGAACGCATAAAATGCATTTAATAAATTTAAGTTTGTTGAACGGATATTCTTTTTTTGCAATACCTTTAATACGAAATTCTAACACGAAAACATACTTCAGTGCCTTCAGTTTCGTGTTAAACGATTTTCATTGCATTATTGTTTTGCAGTCAAAACTGAATGAAAACTATGAATGTCTTTGAAACCACAAAATTCCTTTCTTTCAATTTTCAAAAGGTAAATTTTATTCAGTCTGTAAATATATCAGATTCTCCTATGAAATTTTTAGATAATTATATTTAAAATACCTTTTTTTACAACGAGCTTTCTCGGATTTGCCTTTATGATAGGATAAAGCTTCTTTCACTTGCATTTTCTCATTTAAATAATCGAGCCCAAATCTGTAACAGATTCTGAACACAAGCAAATTCAAACAAAAAGTTTATTTTTCACTTCGAGCTTTTGCTTTTATGCTGAAGCTCTGATGTTTTTCTTTCACTGCACGGTTTTCTTTAATTAATCATAAGAGTTAATTATAAAAGAGATAATAATGTTTTTTCGAATTCTATTATAGACGGCTGCTTTTAGCGCAATTTTATAATAATAATGTGGCTCGTTTATACTTCGTATACAGTGCTTCTTCGTTCTAAGAGAACGAAATTTGCGTTATAAATTTCATACATTATTCCGAATAAAAAAGTTCCTTTACCAAAAAATGAAATATTTACATATATTACAGAAATTTACTTACATATATTACAAAACTTATTATTTACGTATATTACAGACATTCTCGCACACAATATAAAACTTCAAGAAACTTTTTATACATCTTATTAAACAAATATATTAGTAATAAACAAATTAGAAAAGTTCAAAATACAATTGATAATACATAAAATTAAATTCACACGACTCTATTTATGCAAGTATTTTATCTATACGATATGTAAATTTCATAAAAATGTTTTCAAAGTTGCGTTTTCGTAATTTTCATTTTTTTCATTTTTTTATTAAATTAAGCTTTTTGCTTTTGGTAATATATTATTTTATTTACATTAATCCATATTTTGAGTTTGTTGCCCCCACCTCAGTGTCTTGATAGCGCATTATACCCTATTTGTATGAACCTACCACTCATATCCATGTCGGTTCTTTTGGGAAAAATCAAATATTTACTTAGAATAAAATCGTAAGCAAGGGCAAATGAGAAACTTTCATCCTTGTTTTCTTCGATTATTTTAGATTATTAAATTTCTAGGGCAACAATTTGCAAAGTTTTTTTTGCTAAGAACGTATTTCCGGGATCGCATAATTTGCTTGCGATTTTAAGCACAGACAACGAGATATCGGGAACTATACTAAAACTTCTGTTATTACTTCAAAGATAGTACATTCTTTGAAGTAATAACAGAAGAGAGCTAAATATACATATGGTTTAGGAAAGACTGTAAGGTATTTTCCCTCCTTACTTCGAGCCTCTGAAGGGACACTAGTAGCACGTCAGCTTGGCAATCGCGAGGTCCGAAGTTTGAAGTCTGCCAAAGGTGTAGCTCGTTATTGCACTCCAAAAATTCTGAAATAGCTCTAACATCCGAAATGAAATACGGCAGACGATAATTCTTCACACCAGAATTTGGCAATTAGGTCCTCACTTCCCAGAATTATATATTTTCTTCCTCCTTATGGCGTGCCTTCGTTGTGGAATTGGAAATACGTTTGGGTTAGGTTATTCAATTATGGCAAAGCACACGAGGGCTATCTGCCTAAAGGGAGGGATGCCTTCGTGGAGGACTTTCTAAGGGAAACTGGCTCGTATACACGTTACACATAGGAAATACGTTTGGCTGACGCAGAGGGTCCTGCATTTGATTCCAGATGAATACATTTCATGTTTTTCAATTTTTCTGTTTCGACGCACCTAACGACTGTATATCTATAAGGTAACTTCAGGCTTGCTTTGTTTGAAACCTGACGGTAAAATATATTTTTAATTATGAAAGTGTTTTCAAATGTTCTATCTTTATTTAGCAGAATTCACTGTATTTTATTTGTATAGATATTTTGTCAGTGGTTAAGTATACCTCTCACTTTTTAGCATGTATATTAGCAGCCACACAATATTTAGATCTGTTCAGATTTTATTTTAAGAATAGTGCTTTTAAATGGAAGTACAATTAATTATAATAAAGATTTTATTAATATTAGAAATAAATAAGATAAGATTAGTTACAAATAACTCCAATTCTTGTCTAAACCTTCGGTTATATAATTGATTCTAATGCTATTCGATACTATATTCAATTAAGAGTTAATTCACGTATATTCATTTAGGGAAAGGTTTTAGGAAAATGCTTCTTTCCTCATGAGTATGAGAATTAATGATTACTGCCCTATGAAATGACATGATAACTCTTTCCTAGAAAGTCTATTGATTGTTTATGTCAACATAAGTTAATGGCCATAATGATTGCAAATATCATTAGTTACAGTTCGAATACTCGGTGATATAAGAACTCATTTATTTATATTATGCCTGTTTGACAATAAAGTCATTTAGAAAGATGGTACAGAAAAACGTGATTGAAGAAAATATTAATCAGATCAAGAATGATTTTATTAGAATATAAAAATTCAAATATAAAGACAATTAAAAATGGCCAAAAAATGTATTCGTCAATATATGCAACTGCAGAAGGAGTTAGAAATCAGCCTTACGTCTGATCCCATATGTGGTACCACAATCGCTTGAGAGTACTGCAACTGCGGAGTGCAAGGTAGTGCTATTGAAAAGCCGGATTTTTATTTTAAAGAATGTTGCAGAATAACAGACAGATTCCTTTAGACAAGGCTATTAATGAAGGTGTCCACAATGATTATTAATGCTGTTGCATCGGTACTACTGCGAATCTTTCCAGAAGATTTTTATTTTCTGAATGTTATCGTTATCAGCAGTAGTTTTCCTCTCTTTTTTACAGTTGATCACCAAATATCACCAATATAACGTCCTCACGATCCTTCTGATTTCCAGTCGTTCATGCTGACAATGTCGTCATCTTGGTTGATGATATACGATCGAATACCTTACTCTTATTTCAAATGAAAAACCGATGTTTGAAATTTAATACACAATTACACAGTTTTCTTTCAGTATAGAGTAACACTCTTCGTTTGCTTCAAACTTATACTTCTGACTCCCATTTTACTTCATATACTTACTACAGCTTTCTATTTACTTGCATTTTATCATGAAGTGCAAGAGATGTCGGTTTAGAATTAGGCAATATTATATAGAATTATTAATTTCCTAATGTTTTGATTGCAAAATGCCCTTATATTTTCATTGCAATATTACCCTAAAAAGACGAGCAGAAAAAATTATGTATAACTTTCCACGAAACATATCAGTTGCACACAGTTTTTAATTCAATTTTATAAAATCCTTTTATTAAAACAAAAAAGTTCTTGGTAATTAAACATGATTTACTTATTCATTTGTTTCCTTTCTTTTGAAACGAAACTAACGTCAGGCACGACTGAATATATCTGACATGTACATTGCAGTGATAGATATATGCAGCAATTTATTATGTTGATGAATATACTAAAAATATTTCACAACTTCATAAGACTTCCCGCAACTCTAGTTAAGGCTTACGATAACAGTCCTCTGGTACACTTGTAATTCCCTCTTAAATTAATGCCTGTTCTATCTGGTTTTGTCAGTAGTGGTATTTTGCTATCATTTTTAGAAATGATCATCTTCAAAAATATTTATTTTAGAAATGATTATGTTTATTCATTGATTTTTAATATACTCAGAATTTTTTGCCTTGAAGAAATTTAGATTTTTCACTGATTACATTTTATTATTTTTTTACTGAATTTATAATTCGTATTTGGACAAAGTGCCTAACGTTTTACCTCAATTATATTTAGAACTTTGACACTTGATTATGATTTGAATTTCAGTAGCACAAAAATGAATGAAAATTGCCAGATTTGGAAATGTATTAAATAATGGTTATTGTGTTAAATAATTACTAATAACTACGGGTAATGTATTAAGTTCGATAATACTAAGTTCGGTTAATGCATTACGTAATTACTAACAGTGTAAATATTAACTTTTATGAACTGTTCCAAACTTGAATTTTGTGTTATCATTGCTCGCTTTGAAATCGTTCAGCTTGTTAATCAAAAATTCATTAAATTCGAAATTCAAAATTCGCCCTTCTAAGTGCCCAGGTTCAGCTGGATGACTAGGTTATTCAAAATTTGATACCTTTGTTTACCTGTTTGTTTGATACCTTTGTTTGTTAGATACCTCTAGGTACCTTTGTTTCTTCACAATGCGAGAAACATTCATGCATTTCATGCATGTTCTTCATTATTTAGTTTCTTTAAATATAGCACACGGTGATAATATTTGGTGGCAACAGTTTGGAAAATGAATCGACGCAAAAAGCCGCTGTGAAATTAATAGCCCTTCTGGACTAACGCCCTTTGGGCTAATAACTTGTGAGATTCGTATATGTTAATTAACCAGTCATTTTATGTTATGGATCTTTACTCTCACTTCTTCCTTCCGTTTCCCTGGTAGAATGTAAATTAGTTTGCGAGTATTTATAGTCACTATGGATTACTTAAACTTACATTTGTCTTTTAGGTTGTAAAACAAAGAGTGTTCTGCCTCTCGAGGCCACGCTACTAGGTTTCCATATTTGATATGATTTGTAGCTTTCAGACTTGCATTATAATATTGAATCTGCACGGTAGTTAGATAAGTAAGCCAACTTCGGGTTGAATTGATTTTTGTGGCCTTTGGCTACTAGATTATTTAAATTTAACATACATTTGAAGTGACTGTTACTTAATCTCGCTGCAAGTGGTTGGCGGATCTGTAGGAATTTGGTTTTCTTAATTTTAAATAAAAGGGTCTTTTACACCCTTTTCAAAATTGAGTTGTTATTTTAGACTTAGTAATAATTCGCTTAATGTATAACAAGAGTATGGTTACTACTGAACGATTGCAAAACATGCTATATGAATTGTGCACAAAAAACAATGGTGCATTAATTGATTTTTAAGTAGTTTTCAGCATTCAAAAACAAGGTATATAAGTATTTTTTAACTTGTAAGGAAGTTACTATCACTCCTCGTACCCGTTTCATTACCAGAATGTAAATGATGAATAAAAAGATAGCATTTAAAGGAAGTTTTCAAATTGTTTAGTTACAGTGTGTTCTACCTGCTGAAAGCCACATCACTAGTTTGCTAGATACACTTTCCTGTTTACGACGTTAATTATTCTTGCCGATAGTGCTTTTCTGGCCGGCATAGGTAAAGGGGCCAACTTTTGCTTTAAACGTGTCTCCGGTTAGCGTTTTGGCTAATTTTTACTTAGTTTAAATTTGAAATTATTATTTTGATTTATAACCATAAGTGTTGACTGATGTTGTAAGCACCAAAAATACCTTCAGTTTTACATTTTGAGTTTAATAAAAGGGTGTTTTACCCTCTTCGTACGTGTTTGTAATACTTTTCCCGATACTTGGCTATAAGTCGCGACCCAATCTTAGTTAGAGCTTAATTAGTGTGCATGATAGCAAAACACATTAAACTTTGTACTGGTGCCAGAAATAACGTAAGAACCATGACACAAGAAAATTCGAATTTTATTCTGGCTCTCCCCAACATCGTAAAGCCACCAGCACAGTTAATCTCACGGAGGGATTTCGCTTCATTGTCGATACTGTGCGGGCAGCTATGAAACCCACAGTGACGTTTGATGGAAGGAGTTCGGTGAATACTTTCTTTGAGCACCTAATTTCACATTTTTTACTTTAACAGGTACATTCAGAAAGTCACAGTAGTAGCTGCCGCTTTAAGAGAGCAGGCTTTAAGCAGGTATAAGTGCATTGGCAAATTTTATTAGGTGATTCAAAAAGTGGTACCTACAGATTTGAAATTTTTCGAAACGCCTCATAAAAGCTTTGCCAGTAGTACAAGGCAGAACCAAGTTATTCACAGGAGTAAAAGAACAGCTAACGTTAGAGGTCGAACGTTTTAGTAAGTATCTTTTAAGAGTCGAAGAAGTGACCCAGTCGGTACTAAAGAAAATCCCAATTTTTAATTTGTTATACAGGAAAAGATCGGATGTAGAGAAGATTCGAGCTATTTTGCCCAGAATGCAGAATGCTTCTCCAAATCCAGGATTATTTCGAACTAAGAAATTCTAATACTATCGAAAATCTATTTGAACTTGCCTTGAATCGGAGAATCACTGAAAATGCAAGCGTGTTCACGATATGGCCAGAGGCCGAATATACAGTTTGATTGGCCTGCACAACGACGAAGGCCACAGTTTGGGTAAAATAAGCACGTTTGACACACATAAAAAAAATCAACCATCAACTACCGAGTCTGTTGGAAAGTTTGAAATAAAACTTATTCTAGTATTTAACTTGAAATCGAAGATTGTACCTGATCTTCGAAAACAAAGATCACACTACGAAAAATATATTTAAATACATTCTTTCTGTTTCATTTATTCAAATATTTACTCTTAAATACTTCTTCAAAGTGTTAGATGGTAAACTAAAATTTTCAGGTAATATACATGTTTTAAATTTATTATTTTTGAAATAACAATATAAGACTTTGCTATGCTTTCCCTTAGATGAGGCTGATCGAAAATTGAGTTACAATAAAATTTTTATTGTTTCCTATTTTCTGTTTCTACTTTTTATTGTTCCTGATTTTCTGTTTCTACGGTTGAGAAATATATTTGCAGCGCATATTTATATTATTAAGTTATAAATGTCTGTGCCTATAACATTTAAATGAAAGAAAAGAAAAACGTATTTTGAACGTAGTTCTTAACATCTATAAAGGCATTTCTGATCCTGATGAAAAGTATTTTGAAAAAATAAGGTACTATAATCTATGCTTATAATTATATGATGTGCTATGGAATCTATATGGTTTTATTACCGTTAGGACTAAGATACTTATATGATTTTATTACTATCAGGCTTCTCTTGTCGTTTCGGCAAAAATAATAACCAAGAGTCATGTTAATAGAATTTTAAAAGCGTTAGGAAGGACTGGATTGAACTTAAAATCATTCAATAAACATGCTAAATCTTTGTGAATATTAAAAGTCTTAAGAAAATCCAATTCACCAACGGAAGAAGCTTTTTGGATAATTTTTGCAGATCCAAAGTCAAAATTATGATTGAATTTCCAACCATAATACGCTATTGAAGACTTGTTTATTTCGCCCTTTCGGACATAAGATTCATGTTCCTTGATACGAAACTTTAACTCTCTTTTTGTTTGGCCAATATATCTCAAGCCACACTGACACGATATACTATAAATTCCCCAAGAATTAAAGTCAGAAACGCAATCTTTTAGAGTCGAACCGTGAATTTTATTGATAGAGGAGAAATGACCTGAAAATTGAATTTCTGGAGAATCCGTGCAAGTTTATAACTAACAGAAGGATAAAATAGAAGCACGACAAGGTCATAAATATTATTTCTAACAGTGAAATGTCTTCTAAGATAGGAATCTGAAAATTTTTTAACGGCTTTATCAATGATCACGAGAGAAAATGCTCGGTCAATACCAACTGCTTTTAAATAATTAAGTTCATTGGTAAGCAAGGATTCTGAGGAACAAACTTTGAGCGCGCGAAATACATAACAGTAAAAAGAAGCCATTTTTTGCTTAACAGGGTGGTATGACTTAACATGGGGTGGTAAACAAGCTGTAAAGGATTTACGGTACACAGTAGTTCTAAAATCAATTTCATTGCGGATTATAAGAATATCAAGGAAGGGGAGGGAATTGTTGGATTCAATTTCAAGAGTGAATTGGATGACTAGATCAATTGAATTTATAATACATAAAATCTCGGATAAATCTTCTTTATTACTATCAAAAAGTGCGAAAGTGTCATCTATATAACGAATCCAGAGACGAAAAGATAGTTTATCAAATAGATGTAAGGGCTTCTCCTGTGAGCACTTCTGAACTTTAATCAGGTAACTTAAAGACCGAAATTGCCTGTAAACTCTGAAAGCAGAATTACAAGGAAAAAATGCATTAATTAATTTTAGGAGCAATTGATTATACAAGTGAGCTCCAGGCTATCTACCGTAATAAAGCAACATCAGTGGAAGAAAGATTGTTGTTTAGATAAATTCCTTTTAGGAAGTATGTGAATATTAATTTTATGGCTTCGGGTTAAAAGTACCTTGATTTTTTAATCTTGCTAAGGATAAAAATATGTTTACATTAACATTCTGTTTCAGTGTGTGTAAATACAGATGCTTTTAAAACAAGAAGCATAATTTATTGTTTAGAAATTCTGTATGTAAAACTTTGCGCTAATTTCAATCGCCTAAAGTAACATATAAATATGAAATAATTATACATCTTAACTGGGAAATGGAACTCACTCCTTTATCCGGCTAAAAGTTCTTATACGGCCTCTATTTTCGCAATTGTTGTTCGTAGTCATATATTTTCAATTAAGAAGTGTTTTAAATGAAGAAAATAGTCGTGTTTGGCAATTTCAAATTTAGAAAGATTAATTTTCAACAAATAAAGAAATCTAATTTTAATGCGGTCTCCCGATTGATATAATTATACTAGGGAAGTTTGTTACTGGTTATGAAAAAATAAAATTATAAGAAGTTTGACACACGATTGTGAAACATTTACGGGGATATTTAATTTCAAAATTTTGAATTTTTTATGTTATTTTCACCTTGTCTTGGTTATTCAAATTAGAATAATTCGAGAATATAAGTTTAAATGAAGTGCAGCAAAAATGTGTATAATTTAACAGACCGTACAAGAAAGTCGTGCTATGTCCACATCAGATTTTGTTCTTCAAGGATTCGAGATTATGTAAGTTATTTACGGAAATACAATTCTGCTGATGTCCTCATAAGACATCAGCAGGTCAAAGAAAGTAAGTTACAGATCTGCTGATTAAGGAAGGCCCAAGTCGCTTAAAAATGATGATGTCACTAAAGAAAAACAGCAGAAGCTCCACTAAAGAGTTATGTTGCTTTTTCGTACATTTATGGAAAACCTGCATTTTCTTTTAGCAGGGTTTCAGAAGGTTAATACAGACGTCGGCAAATGTAAGTGAATAATATAGCTACAGTCTTTTCAGAAAATAATGACCACACTATTATGCATGGAGATATGAGATTCGAGAACTAAAAATATTTCATAAAAAGTGTGAGAAATCTTAGTCAACAGGTATTGTGTACTTTGAAATTTAGTCTAACTTTTCGAATGAAACTAGGATTTCGATAAATGCCATTTAAATATACTATTTTTATATTTAGAGGGAAATTCTGAAACAAGTAATAATAAAACAGAAGGCTTTACATGCTAAAATCCTGTACATTTCTCTGTAGAATGTTTCATGCTAGAAGAGAATCGCTAAAATTTTGTAAAAGCTGAGGTAAATAACAGGCATTTTTAGATGACCTATGTGAACTTACCTTTACATTCTTTATTGCTGTTGTTAACAGAGTTGGAGGATTGCTTCTTCGGGCAAGTTGCTAATACTTTCAGTTTTTGAGAACTGGACTGTAAATAAAATATGCATTCTTTAGCAACAAACCTATACCTATTTTAACTTAGAAGAGTCATTAGCGGAGTCTTTCCGAATAGTCACTCTGCACTGAGATAACCACAGTAAACTTGCAATTCAGTTACACATTGATTGGAGTTTCTCTGTTATTTTTAACTGCTTTATAGTATTATTTTTAACAAATACAGTCAAAATGTATAGTAATAAGCTTATAGTACAGTAGTATATGCTGTTATAGTCCAGTTGCTATTCTACGCGGCAAACTATTTTTCTAATGTTGAATTTCAATTGTTTAATATTATCTGTTTTATTCTCGCTAGGGAGTTATGTGTCTCAATTTCTAGTAGCTGAGTCAGCCTGTTAGGTTAAATTGTGAAGTTAAATTTCTCTTTAGCTGATTTGCTTGGAATAATTGCAACTGTTATTATAGCTGTAGTACCTATCAAGCGCGTATCTTTGTTACTGTTCAGTTATTGGACTATTACTGTTTTTAGAGGTAAATACAATAATCTGCCTCTCTGGCATCTGAGAGTTGTCAGTTTAATGTACTCCACGTTTCTAAGGCCTCACTGGTTTGCTATTGAAATTATGTTGCGAAGATCCAACTCTCAATACCTTGCTGAATTGATAACGTTCTCTATCTTACTTTTCGCTTGCTTGTTACCGTTCTCCGTCCAATTCACCATTATTTGCTGCTTGGTTTTTTTAAATGCAATTTATCGGCGTGCGGACAGTTGAAGAAGTAGTGCTCTGCAACACCTACCGCACCACATTCGCATAATTCTGAGTCTCGAATGTCGAACCTCTTAAGATAATGTGGAATGGGACCGCGTGCATGCCGTTCTTGTTCAGGGCCTGTAGGACGCTCATGTAGAAGCTGATGATGGATGGAAAATTGGTTTTTCCTTCTCAGAGAGCTGCCTTCTAGTAGCAAGAGTTAAAAACCTCATTGGTGGCTATTTTCTGTAATGTTCCATATGTTGCTTGCATGTTAATACAGTGCTTACGCTATGATTCTTGTTTCGCAGTCTTGACGTATTTTTTGTACTGAGCTCCTTCCTGCCGCGTGCCACCTTTAATATATTCTGCTCTTTATCATTCTCCGCTTGCACCTGTCTTTCTTCTCAGGGCTCTTATTTCGCTTCTTCTTTCCTTGAGGCAGTTGCTCCACCAACATGTAAAAGTTTTTGGATTTATTGGTTTAAGTTTGCAGGAAGCTTTTGCTGCCTGAGTCAGTTTAGTTATGATGAAGTAATATATATTGTCTAGCTCCTCCGGGGAGTCGCAGTTATCCAGATGTTCCAAGATTTTGCTCACCTTTGGCCTGGAGTAATATTTTAAAGTGTTATGACCCCCGTAGCAGTTACTGAATGGCCTTTTTCTTAGGTAAATGAATGTGCAATTGATCTTATATTGTATTATACGATGGTCACTTACAGAAGATATGTCCATTATCTCCCAGCTGTTTATGTATGCTGACACTGATGACGAGACAAATGTGACATCTAGCTAGTCTTTTGCTCCTCCATTGTCGAATGTTGGCTGGAGTCTTCGTATTTATTACCATTAGTCCATGAACTGTCGCATACTTTAACAATTTCTGCGCTCTGCGATTTTCTCTCTGTGCTACTCCTAAGGAGCTGGTGGCGTTAACGTCACCAGCCACTATAGTGTTCTGGAATTTTCATAGCAAAACTGGGTTTAATTCTTGCAGCAGGCATTCAATTTGCATGCTTGGGAGAAAGTAAACGCAAGTGATTGCTATTTCCATATTGGAGGACTCGATAAAGATTGTTAATTGTGTTATCTATCGTTTCCATATGCAATGGGCTTAGACGGTCTTTATACAAAATAGCTGCCATTTCCGTACTGAAGGCGTAGTATTTACTTCTTGAAAGTTGGCCGAGAAGTTTGCTTTCACTCATGTATGGTTCTCGTAAGAGGGCCAAATTTGCTGCACTGCAAGACATCAATCATCTCCATGATATTAAATGTGGCTGCCCTTTCTCTTTGAAAATTGCACTGTAAAATATTGATCCGCTCTCTGCTATAAATTTCCTCTGTTACTGAGTAGACTCTAGCTGAGTTTATTCAGGCCAATTCTGGTCTGTAACAGGGACATTTCGATAGGCTTGCTGGATGTTGCGTGTCGAAAGTGCTACCAGTCGTCTCGTTGTAGAGGCTGCAGTTGACACAGTTGATGGTAACTGAGTCGCACTTTTCTATTGGGTGTCCTTTGCCACATTTGGAGCAGCCTGCATCCGACTTACAGTTACGTCTGTAGTGCCCAAATTCTTGGCAGTTTCTTGGCCCAAATTCTTGGCTCCCACCATCTCACTTGGAGATATTCTTTGAAACTTCGGGCACTAACTCCAGTGCAGATTCTTTTCTTTTCTAATTAATGTTCGGCTTGTTCCCTGTGGCAATTCTCTAGTGATTGTTTTCTAAATTTAGAGCAGCGGTTCCATACTGACTGGATTTAGAAATAAATGAAACAAATTAGAAATCACAAGCAAAACCACAAGTTATTTAATGTATTTCTGTTGTGTAACAGATACCCTTTTACTGAAATTTTCCGATTCTGTTCATGTACACAAATTTCAATCACAGGCAGTGCAGATATCTACAAATACGACAATTTTCGAAGTACCATGCATACGCATACGTTGTTTTGAATTACATTTTTTACTGTCTAAAACTACAAATACATACAACGGTTGTTCCGAAAACAATGCATTTCAATTTTTTTACACTTTAGGAAAATGTAAGTAGGACTTCTAAACGCTAATTCATTTAGATGTGTCAAGACTAATAGTCTGCACGCAGAGAGAAACATAAAAATCTTATCCTGTTAAATTCAAAGTACAGATCTCCCAATTGCCAGCTGGACGTGTTAACCAGTTACATCAGAAAATAGGTAGTTACTTTTGGAACACAAATAAACATTTTAAACACATTGTACACGGAAAAATAAAATTTAGCACACTTTTATCATATTTTAAACATGATGTGCTATACAGTGCGAAAATTCTTTGCAATAATGCCACTTAGACACAGACGCCCCACTAGTATAGAGGTTAGTGACGCTGATTGTCGCATCGATGAGCCCGGCTTCGAATCCCCGTGAAGGCAGGGCATGAATATCTTTAAGTTTATAGTGCCTGTGCGGCAAGGAGGCATTTAAAATACATGGCGAGGTGAAAGTCCTCTCATGAGCTTGGCAGAAGGGGAATGGAGGTGGAACAGCCTCGTACCTCTCCAGGGCGTTCTCTCTCAAAATTGGCGCGGAGCTGTAGAGCTAAAGCGGTGGGACTAGACCTGTCCGACAAATGATGAAATTCTGGCTTCCCGCCACTTCTACCTGCATCAGGGAGACGCACGACAGCAAGTAGACCATACCTGTAACCACCACATGTTTTGGTTCGAGAGGAGCCGCTGTAGAGATTATTAAATTTTTCGCGCAACAAACTGGAGAAACTGGGCACTCTCAAACCATGAATTTTCTACTTGCCAGCTGAATGTGCTAATCACTGACACCGTGAGATGTGACACCGTGTGAGGGCACGCATGGAGGAATGCAGTAATTACTTACAGTTAAATCTCACAGAATATACGTATTTTTATTTTCCAATGACATAAAACAATGAAGAAAGAAAGAGAAAAAGCATTTAGATGAAAATCGTGAAAAATGCAGTTCCGCGATTTTGATGTTGTGCCGAGGATGTATGTGAAAAGTATGTCCTGCAATGTCAAAAACAAAAATAAAATTCTATGCAAATAATTAAGTAGTCTAAAAAGTGAAAAATTTTTAAAATGTATACCTCGTTTCCTTTTTATATTTTTCTACCAAACGCTTTTATTTATCAATACACAAAAGACGCACTAGGTAGCTTCAGTTCAGGAAATTGTATTATTAGCATTCTTTGAAACTGAGGTATAAAACGCAGACAAAAATAATACTTTCGAAGGATTTTGTAAAATCAGATTTAATTAATTCGCTTCAGAGCTTCCCTGAACTGAACATATCAGAAAAGTCGTACTTATATGCATTCTTATTTAATTTATTATTTAGAACTCGGATTATTTCCATTTAAGTTGCTAAATGACAACAGAAAATAGTAAAAAGACTTAAAAGTTAAAACTATGCCACTTCCATTCTCGTTGTGCAGAATATTTCAAATGATAATGCAACTGAATGAGATATTAATCCTCAGAATATCATCAAAATGAAAGAAACTGGTAGTAAAGAGGCTTAAAATATTCGTCTGCACTAGTAAGTAATTCATGAAACAGAAATAATTTATTTTTAGGTGCTTGGAGTCTGAAGCGTCAGACATCTTATTGCAGCTAAAACTATTCTGAAGGCAACAGTGAACAAGGATCCAAATGTCTGACTTTATATAAGAAATGCGTCTGCGTCTATTTCACTTCTCCAAGCGGATAAAATTTATGGCTTTCAGAGCAACTGTCGTCATTGACTTTGCGAAATGAAAAATCTTTGAGTTCTGTTCTTTTAGAGATGCCTAATGTTACTATTGGTAATGAATTGCTTGATAACTACTAATGCTAGCATTCACTACCATTACTGTTTGATGTTACAAATGGTAGTGAATTGATAAATGGGTCATAGATGTTTTAAACATGTCATAGATGTTTGTTTGTTGTTCGCATTACAAACCACAATGCCTCTGAAATCTAGAAACTTCTTCCAGAATTCACGTTCATCTGATCTGTTTCTGCTAGTATAATAGAAGTATGTACGCAAAATATTTATTTAATTAAAAATAATGAAATACAGGATGTTTATAAAGACCCGGACCCATTTTAATGTTTAATAACTCATAAAATAATGAAGATATAAACAAATTTATGGAATTTATTGATGGAATAACTTATATATTTTCCTTTTAAGGTTTGAATATCTTTACTATTGTAAATATCGTCTGCGCGTGCGGTTAATTTCAGATAGTTTTATTTTCCAGTCTAAATATCTGTACTTTTCTAAATATCGTCTGCTTATTAATTGCTTATTAATTATAATTATGATCTGAAAACCCCCATGAATATCGTGAGGCACAAAGGGATTCCCCAAAGGTTAATGTGTGGTGTGGACTAATGCTCGATCGAGTCATTGGGCCTTTCTTTTTTACAGAAAAGACGGTCTCATACTTAGGACATGTTGGAAAACTTCGTATTTCCACAACTAGAAGAGCTTCAGCCACATGTCTTTTTGCAACAAGATGGTGCACCACCTCATTGGGGTACCATCGTTCGAAGTTCTTTGAATGGCCATTTTACAGGAAGGTGGATTGGGGAGGAGATCCAATTCCTTGGCCACCCAGATCCCCTGATATAACGCCGCTGGACTTTTTCCTTTGGGGATTTGTAAAGGACAACGCTTACAGGAGGAGAGTGTCGAAAGTTGATGACCTAAAAGCCAGAATTACAACCGCAATAGCCTCTGTGGATGCCGACATGCTCGCCGGTACCTGGCGTGAAATTGAATATCGACTTGATATTATCCGCGAGACGAAGGGGGCACACGTGGAAGTTCATTGACAAGGGTCATGAAACGTTTTGAGTCTATCTAACCATTTATGTTATTAATTTTAATCTATCCTTATTATTTTATCAGTTATTAAACATCAAAATGGGTCCGGGACTTTATAAACACCCTGTATATAAATTTTCAAATTATATTTTGCCCTAGAAATTTTATTCATATAATATCCGTGTTTAAGCAACTGTTTCTAAGATATGTATTATTATTACAGGATAACTGCAACGCTGCGTTAAAATTGCAGAAGTTGAAAATAAATAGTTAAAGGTTTCTCATTTATTTCTTCAAGTATTCACAAATAACTTATGATTGATTATCTTGCATTTTAGAGTAAAAAGGCAATAAATAAAAATTATTAGAATAAACTTTTTAATACTGCTAAAGAATAAATTTAGAGATCTTCGTCAAAATAACTGTGTATTAAAATTGCATTCGTAATACATAAATATGCATGAATTTACTATTGCAGAAATTCTAAAACGATATTTTCCTAAACATATCAGAGAAATTTTAAATATTTACATGTCCAGTATGAAATTTCAGAAGTTTCTCATAACTGCGAAAACACGCTAAATTTTAAGAGTTACAAAATTGAAACACCTTTAAAATTAAGAATCAAAATTAAATGTATTTAAAACTAAGCAAAAAAGAAACCGCATTGTGGCATGGAGTTTGAATAATAAAAATGGAAAGCAATCAAAATAAGATTGCTTTTTGGCCTAATTTAAAATTTTACGTACACGCGTTTCTCTTCCATTTGATAATAAAGTGTTTTATGCTATTGCGAATTCTCAAATATATTTATGTTTCATTTTAAGTAGCGTATGTAAGCAATTTAATTACTGTTGAAAATAAATTTACATATAATAAATAGCTAGAAGCCTGAGCGTAATGTGACTGATGATTGTGAGATAAGACATGGAAGCGCCAAATTTTTTCTTTAAACCGAGTTTTCTGCATTTCTTTTTGCTTTCAATGTTTTCTTATTGTAGACAAGGTATGACGATTCAATTACTTGAATGCAATTGTAAAGCACGTGTAAAGATGTAGACCACAAACTGATTTAGACTTATTTCCCATCTCAGAGGGCAACCTTGGAACTAATTATCCGGAATGCTGCTGAATAGCTGTGTCTCATTTTGTTGGATGCCAATTGTATTAGGATATCTAAGTTTCTTCGCTGTAGCTTTTATTTCTATTTGGAAATAGCTAGAAATTATAAAGAATCAAATCGGACTAATAGGCGAAATTATTTGAGGAACTGCATTAAAATGTGGTTATTAAAATTCTGGCCTAAAAGTCCAGAATGTTGTTGAAAAGATATCTATAGATTGCGAGTCAGAGGTACAAACGTTGAAAAAATACGCCCTCCACATCAAAATGATCGTTCTAGTTCATAAATTTATATCAGATTAAGGAGATATAAGAGGAAAGAGAAGTTTTGGATACTTACCTTCTACTTTAATGAAGTAGAAGTTTCATACTACAGTATGTCGATTTATTTTTTCCCTTTTTTATACGGTTATGAAGAAGAAACGCAATTTAAGTTATGAGAAAAGAAATGAGATTCTACAGGCGCTGTTTAGAAATTTTAAAAATGAAAGATCTAAGCATGGTATTGTTACGGATTTCGTATTTATTTAGCTATTTATTTAGAATTGTAATTAAAATTGTTTTACATTCCCGTGCAAAGCAGACGATTTTCTGAAGAGAAAGCTCCGTCGGAAAAGTAAAAATACAAAAACACGTGCATTTAATATTTAATAAATAAATATCTCGTGATTGCTGTTGCCATCCAGAAAAATCGAGAAAATAGATTTTACCAGAATGTTCTCGTGAATAATTAAAAAGCTTATAAAAGCCGAATTAAAACACCTCAGCTCAGTTGCTGTTGTTTAAAGCGAATTGTTTGTCTACTTAATGTGTTATTGATTGTAGCGAATTCGTTGTGAGATAGAATTAGTTTCTCTGTTTTGAACTGAGTTCTGTTTAACGTTCGAGACATTGTGATCTTGTACGAGTATCTCTGAGGAAATATTTCAGAATTTTGTTTTATTTTTTGTGCAAAGAATAAATTTCATTAACTTTTCAACGACTTGTGCATTCAATCAATTATGAACCCGTACTCACGCAACAATATATATTAAAGGTAAGTTGAAAAATAAGTTTCCCCTGCTGACTGTGGTCAGAGTTGTGTATGAAAGTCAAAAAATAGAATGAGACATTAAAGATATGACATACCTTTATTTTTCCACATAGGTACCAAGTACATTGAGACATTTGTCATATCGCTTGATAAGCTTCAAAAAGGCCTCCAGGAAAAAATCAGGGCTTTGCATATGGAAGAAGCGTTGAACGGCTTGTTTCACTTCAGTATTGCTTCCAAAGCGCCTTCCCCCGAGATTTTCCTTCAAAGCCGGAAACAGATGGAAAGTCGCTTGGTGCGATATCAGGACTGTATGGCGGATGGTGTAGGCGCTCCCAACCAAGAGTTGCAATATGGTTTTGTGTTGACGTGGCCGAATGTGGTCTGGCATTATCATCCAACAGCAGAACGCCAGATGTGAGAAGGCCAGGCCGCTTTTTCCGAATCGTCTCTTTCAATTTCGACAGGGTGTCACAGTAGCGCGTAGCATTGATGGTTCCAACCTCCAAAAAGTCCAGCAACAAAACTTCTTGGGCGTCCCAGAAAACTGTGAGGAGCACTTTACCTGCAGAGGGAGTTGTCTTGAACTTCCTTCGGACAGGTGATGACGGATGTTTCCACTCCATAGATGCGGCCTTCGATTCTGGCGTGAAATGGTGGACCCACGTTTCATCCCCCGTCACTATCCGAAACAGAAAGTCATTGCCATCTTCATGGTAACGCACGAGATGTTCCAGGCTGACCCCCCCATGCGTTGTTCCTTGTGTGTCGAGGTCAATTGTCGGGGCACCCATCGTGCTGACACTTTTCTGTATCGAAGAATGTCGTGGATGATGTCGTGGATGTGTCGTGGATGATGTTTTTAGCTCGCTCATGTGAGATTCCAAGTTCTTCCGCTACTTCATCGATGGTGATACGCCGGTTCGCTCTAATCATGTCATCCACCTTCCTGACATTTGCATCTGTAGTGGCCGTGCGCGTCCGTCCAGCTCTCGGTATGTCCTCCACTTGCTGACGTCCATCACTGAATGTGCGACACCATCTCCGCACCATTTGCTTCGACATCACACCTGGCCCATAGACTTCCACGAGGCTTTTATGAATTTCTGTTCCTGATACTCCACGTGCCCATTCATAGCGGATAACCGCTCTCACTTCCTCCTTTGACCACGAATTCAAAACGCACCTTCTCTCCATACCTACCGGGGCTCAAATGAGAGGCTGGTCTCCGCTTTGCGCAGGCACTGCAACAGCGCCATCTGCTTGATTTGCAGCGACCTCTACCCAATGGTGTATCGGTGACTTGCGCGTTTTCCTGCTGTGTCGCCTTTCGCCCATAGCCGTTCAACGCTTCTTCCATATGCAAAGCCCTGAATTTTTCTTGGAGGACTTTTTGAAGCTTATCAAGCGGTATGACAAATGTCTCAACGTACTCGTACGAGAATAATAAAATAAAGGTATGTCATATCTTTAATGTCTCATTCTATTTTTTGACTTTCATACACAACTCTGACCACAGTCGACAGGGGAAACTTATTTTTCAACTTACCCTCGTATAAAGCCTGACGGTAAAACCATGAACTAAGGTTTAAACGTTTCTAGGATATAGCAATGACTCAAACGCCGCTATGACAGAGGAGAACGCGTTAACTTTGAGGCAAAAATAAAAGGGCATAGGGATCGTTAATGCAAAGGGCGTGAAGAGATTTTGGAAAAACCTAGGCAGGTTCCGTTTCGCAAACGCGGTTCATTAAAAAGCAGTGGAGAGCCACTGACAATGATATAGAAAATAAAAACAGAATACAGATTGAAGCTTGTTTCAAGTTTCTTGAAATTTGAATTGTTAGATAAGAACACATGAAAAAGGTAGTGCATCGATCTCAAAACACATTCTTGAAATTCATTACAAGTACCAGACAATATATTAATACGGTCCATGAAGCAATAATTAATTTAAAAAATTAAATAACGTGTAATATATATGTATATATATATTGTATATAAAAAAGTAAAATAACTACTTATTATACTGATATAGTTGTATCGTACTTGATAAATTATACTTACGCCTTGAAATTTGTGACAGAGCAGGAAAAAATTTTTTTAAAAATGAAAATCATTTCAATATAAATAATTTATGATAAAACGATAATCATGCAGATACGGAAAGAGAATTTCTCATGCTCAAATCTTCAGTTATCAGTCTATGTCTCCATCAGTTTAAAATTTTTTAATATTTAATTTCTCATTATTATAAGAGTTAAACTAATTATTTATTCGGAGTGTTATTTTAATTCAAATTAGTTTCTCGTTCAGTTCTTTGGTTGGACTGTCCCTTACCCAACATTCTATTCATATTAACGTCCAAAATTCTTAGCTCTGATTTTGGTACCATCAGTTTTAAATTCTAGATCCTCTTTGAATCTCTTCGCGATTTAATCACATTTAGCTTTTCAGTTACATTTTGCTTTTACGTTTCATCTTTATGGTGTTCTAACATTAGAGTAGAATTTCCAATTTTCATTGAAACTTTTATTTTTAATATACTTTTATTATACTTATTATACTTTTATTTTTAATACATAATATTTTTATTTTAAATTTTTTTCTAAGCTTCAGTCAATCTAAGCTTCGTCACCCATTTTTAAGCCGAAGTGTATACACAGATAGATGTCTATGAGCTTTTCAAAATTAACTAACACATGCCATTTATGTTTATGTCGAGACATGCTCACACGCGAATACTCACGAGATTTCGTAATAATTATGGCATGACTGACACTAACAAATCGTTTTGTAAATATGTTTTGCCTTTTATATGCATGATAGTATATTAGCAGTACCAAGCATGATTAAAACTATTTAAAAATATGGGTTAACTGATGTCGTTCGACAAGAAAATAGCCAAATCTTTGATATGCGTAATTTTTGAAAGGAAATTTTCAAAACGAAAAAGTCATTTTTAATGAAATAATTCTTTTTTTTTTATTTATTTTTTTTTTTCAGAAAAAGAAAAAATATTTTGTAGTACATAAAGATGAAATAGATCTGAAATAGCATTAATTAAAATGAAACTGAAATTTTAAATTTTATTAGTTAAACTTCATTCGTTATATAAATAGTCAAACACACTAAAATGTGTTCAGTTTTGTCTGATTGTTAGCTAGAGTTCTGCATTTATATGTTACATCTTTTGAAAGATGCATCTGAACTGGATCGGAGGAAAGTATTTTTGCTCCTCCAGTAGAACAGTATCAACGGAGCTCTTGATTTCTCTAAAGTAATCAACTATTTGTTAACATAACGTCAAATAAGAAATTAATGAACTGAGAAAAGTAATGTAAAAAAAATCTACTCTGATATGTAATAGTGTTTTCAAATTTGTAGTTTAACAGCTGCAGAAGGAAGATTTGATCTTTAGAGGGAATCTTAAAATTCAAGAGATTAATTATATAAACATTTTTATGGTTTCATTACATTAGTTACCAATATATATCACATATTTACTCTTTAACCAAACCAACTTTATGGTATTTTGAAGTATTTCGGAAACAAGGAAGGTTCGGACTAAAGTCCAGAAATGTAATTCATACAATGAGCCCCTTTATTGGGTGATAGATCTCAAAATTATGAATGATTTTCGAAATCCATGCACTGAATTTCTTTAGCTAAAATTTTCATAAAAATGAATTATTTAAATCAAGCCGCCATTTTGTAAAAATACAATCTCAAGAATTTAAATATTTTATGTATTGTTCATCTACTTGTTATATAAAGGTACTAAAAGAAATATTACACGATTCTTCTGATTTAAAAATTATCCTAGATTAAATAGATTAAAAATTTTCAGGAATTTTTATTTTTGTTAAATTCCAATAAGGTTTAGTGGAAATAAAAGGAAACACAACTGAATTTCCATATTTTAAAAACATAAGTAAACTTCGTCGAAGGAGTATGCACACTAATGACTTGCAACGTGATATTAGCTAACAGAATCACAAACAACTGAGCATAAATCAATTTAAGGTTAAAAACTCTGCTGTGTAAATCACATGACTTCCTTGTATGGAATATTAAATTATATGCATTTTTTCCTGCCTTTCATTTAAACTTATTTCCTCCAATTTCATTAGAGATATATTTCTCATTCAATTAATTCAATTCTCAATTCGCGACATGGCAAAAATACATCAAAACTCAAAATATCTATATTAAAAATTCAAAGGTGTAGAAAAACATAAAACACCAAATGCAGTTCAAACAATTAAAAAAAGTTTTACAACTAAAATTACAGTTTCCATGCAAAAAAAAAAAAAAAAAAAAAAAAAAATTCGGCCAGATAAGAAGGCAGATTTTTCAGCGCACAAAACTGAAAGTTTACATTTGTTCTCATTCGTCAAAAAGACACCGAAGCCGAAGAAACTGATTTAATTTGTTGTGGACGCTATGCTGAGTCAATAAATGGGATAATTCAATAACTTAAATGATAATTCCAGAATAGATTAAGCATAATTTAATTCGCAATAATAAAAGAAGATGTTAGCTTTTTTGTTGCGAAGCTTAGATTCTGCAGACTGGCAACAAATCCACTATTCTGCTAAGTTTCAAATGTAAACAAATATGGCTGCTATGGTAAAAAAATTAGCTTAGCTGCACTTAAACAATTTTTAAATTGTTGATAATGCTAAAACTATAACATGCAGGTTAACTAAAGGCATAAAAACCTTAACTGGAAGATAAGAACAACACAATTCAATCGTTTTTAAAGCAAAAAATGTACAATTTACAAACATATAAGAATAAAGAAACTGAGCTCACTGAGCCGAGTAACAAAGTGGATATATATATACACTGAGCCGAGTAACAGAGTGGATATATGCACACACATATTTATATATTTTTGGTGCGGCCGATTGCAACCAAAATAGGAGGTGTACATCTGCATGTTATAGCAGTCTTATATAGAAAATTGCAACGTTCTGAGGCTACTCGTTTTAGAGTTATGCGAGATGCATACATACATACGTACGTACACACACCACGAAAAAATTTCTTCAGAATCCATTTTAAATCAGTTTTATAATTCGTTTTGGGAAAAAGAGTCCTTTATTCTGTCCTTAAGTACAGATGTCTCGCAAAAACATCGTTAAATTGCATTCGAAAGCGGTCAAAATAGATATTTTCGTTAAAATATGATACCCGAAATTTTTCGCGATTATAATACTTCCTTTTTACTTCCTGAAGTAGAAAGGACAGAAAATCATATTTTAATACATATATAAAATATCGCTATATTATAAAGCATTTATTAACAGAAGCATTTAAATTTTTTGCATTAAAGCTTCTAAGTTAATCACGGAATCAGCGGTTTCGTTGAGTGTTGTCTTACAACCCTTGTTATTAATACTTATATTTAAGCCGTCTTGATCGGTATAAAGGATAGCGCTTCTGGCTGGAGTATCTTTGAGTCTGAGTTCGAATCCCGAAGAAGGCTTAGATATCTATATTGCTTGTTATCTATATTGCCTGTGTGGCATGGGAACTCTTAACGCTGGTAAGCCGGATGCCCTCTCGAAAAATTTGGTGATAGAATAAAAGAGTGGATCCATTCATTGGAAAGTTCTGCATCAAATTTAAGACGAAACTTTCCCGTTCCCGCGGGTGTAACGTCTGTAAGTACCTTATGGTGCATCTTGTTAAACGTTTTTGGTGATGAGACGGCTAAATGACCTATAGATATTGGACATTGCTGACAAATGCATTAAACGGCAAGCATCTAATTATTTGAAAAAGTAACAACATATTTGTAATTAATGATTTTCGGAATGTATTATTTTTTTCCAGTTAACTTCAAGCCAATACGTTTGGTATTATGAAATCACAGTTCACTTGCAGTGTTCTATGACAGAATTTTGCAAATGCCATGAAGATTCTCGATGTATTATGTATTGGTATGCTAGCCCAGTTTATCGATTTTCGAGACATAATTGTTTGTTCAGGTAGTCAAGAGTCCCGCAATTGTCTGTGGAAAATATACGTAACGCGAAAAGTGTATAGAAATGCACATAGGTATCTATGTGTAACTAAAACAGACACTCAGAAACGGTAATATGTCTCACACTCGAATCACAGTGAGGAATTTTAGATATTCAATCTTGAGCAATGAGTAGAGAACATAACCTCGGTTAAGAAGTTACAAAGAATGTGCTCAGCACTCCGTCTTGCTATGGATTGGTACTTAACAAGAACTACGAGAGGAAACCGGCACAATAACGTTTTTCAATGCCACGACCAATCACAATGACCCTACTGTCGTCACTAAGATAGCCTCACGGTTGCCATGGTTACGGCACGACAGTCATTTCACAGGCTAACATCTTCGGAGGATACTCGTTTGTGGTTAAGTGGACGGAAGTACTCCAACTACGTGAAGACGCGGGAAAATCTTAGTTACTCTGGGGAGAGTAGAAAGACATAGGTCGTTTTCTTCTTAACATGTGTCTCTAGATTGCATTTTGTACGTTAGAACGGAACGACATTAGAATATAAAGACACATTGGACTAAATTCCATTACCTCGTTTCCAAACCACTGTCTTCCAGGAGGTGTTCTATATTGGTGTATTTACCAACATAAAGTCATTTTATTTATAATGCAAAATATATGATTAGAAACAGAATAAAATACAGAATGTTTGTACTTGGAATAAGGTTAAATTAGTTGAGAGTGGTAGCCTTAAAGAATTATATAAAGAGAATGGTGTCTCAACAAAAAGAAGGACTTTTTAAATTAATCATATAAAAAATAAGAATTAATCACTAATGTTTTTGAACGAGAATTTTTTTTCAGCA